>JBBBDQ010000270.1:0-447500 GCA_037127315.1 Ascarosepion bandense | reverse complement strand
GATTGCAAGGCTATTAATGGCCATAATTCTGTTCTGAAAATTCAATTCAGTTTGTAATATGATGTAGCCTTCTATAGTACTCTTTACGCATTATTTTGTTCCTTTTTTATGGTGAAATTTTTATTCTCATTATTTATAAGCTTCTTCTGGTTTTAATTCTTTTATTGTTACAGCAAGGTTTAAGCTAATTGAGAATGTTTGTAGTAGTGGTCCACGTAAAACTGTAGCTTTAGCACATTTATTCAAATTGAATTTCAATTCAATGTCTTCGCTGAAGCATTTTACAGTTTGCAGAAGACCTTCCAACTTGTTATCATTTTTAGCATACAACTTTAAGTCATCCATATTTTCTTTTGGGCTATTTTATAACCACATTCTGTCATGTTAAGTTGACTGATTAGTGCTATTAATGATATGCAAAATAGTAAGGAAGACAAAGTATCACCTTGAAATATAACTCTTTTGATGTTTATTATCTAGACTTATAGGTTCCATTTATATGGTTGAGGTAAAGGGTTGTTTTCCATACCGAGATGCATTGTTTGATGAAATTGATGATGACAGTTGATATCTTGTATATATTTAAAGTCTTTAAGATCCAGGAATGTGGCACACTATCGAATGCCTTACGATAATCTATCCAGGCAGTGCTAAACTTTTCTTTGTATTGTAGCAGTTTTCGAGGATCATTCTGTTAATAATTTATTGTTCTTTACATCTGTATTATTATTATTATTATTATTATTATTATTATTATTATTATTATTATTATTATTATTTCTGTTGTTCTGAAGCTACTTTCGAATATTTTGTTTGTTTTTAACAATTGTAATATATTATAGCTTTCATAGCAAATCAAGTGACAGTAAGTCTGTTGTACTCTTTGACTCTTGTTTATATCATAGTTTGTATTAGTAATGCTATTATCTATTTAGTTCCAGTACTTGATTAGATTCCTAAATGTCTACAAAAGATTTTCGAACTGTATCTTGTGGCAATAATAAGTACAACTGGCACAGGAAATATTAATATATTTGTTTGGTATTTGTTGTATTAATATTCACCCAATACATACCTCAAAAGCTATTCAATGTAGAGTGTTCTTTGTTTTGCTTTTCAATCATTTCATCCAAAAGCAAGGCTGGAATGCCACTAGTACACCGGGAAGGACAGCGAGTGAAAGTGAAAGAGAAGACTGAGTATTGAGAGGATTGAGATGACAGAAGAGAAAGTAGATAATTGCGATTCTTATTGCTTTTAAATTTTTGAAGATTGTAAGGATGGAACAATCATACTGGAGAAATAGTGAATACTCCAACGATGGGAAGAATATATAAAAGAACGTTTCCACTACAAGAGAGAGCAACCGATAATACACAAAGATGAGAACGGACACGAAATATTAAAATCTGAAGTGGAATCTGCAATAGCCAAATTGAATAGAAACAAAGCAGATGGACCAGACGGCATAGTCATAGAGCTGCTGATAGCCCTGGAAAAATTTGGCATCGAGAAAATTACTGAAATAATAAATTAAATTTATAATAGTGGTGTAATACTAGATAACCTCAGCAAGTTGATCTTCATAGCACTGTCTAAGAAGCCAGAAGCAAGCGAGTGTGAACTCCATAGAACCATTAGTTTAATGAACCATATAACAAAACTGATCGTCCAAATCCTGATGAATAGAGCGTGAAAGTGAATTAGGTCAGAAAAGAATTAGGTGCAGGTTTGTCAAAGACACTGGAGCAAGTAACACCATATTCATATTAGGATGCCCTCCGAAAAAGCAATACAAATGAAGAAGGATTTGTACCTATGTTATAACGATTATGCAAAAGTATTTGACAAAATACGCCACAAAGTACTGATGGAGATGCTCGGCAGCCTCGTCATATTTGGAACAGACGTCAGATTAATCAAGAATCTCTAATGGCAGAAAAACCGTCTGCATACGGATATGTAACGAATTCAGCAGATACACAAAGATAAAAAGAGGCGTAAGACAAGGATGTGTCTTTTCACCGGAGCTACTCAACTTGTACAGCGAGACTATTCTGAGGACCCTAGAAGTTATACCAGGATTCGTCATAGGAGGTCACAATTTAAAAAACGTAAGGTACGCAGATGATACAGGGCTGATAGCAGACACGGAAATGAAACTACAAGACCTCCTACAGAAGGTAGCTGAAGAGAGTGACAACAAAGGACTACAAATAAGCTGCAAGAAAACCGAACGCATGGTCATGAGTAAAAAGGACAGCCCAATATGCCAAATACAGATCAGGGATAATAAAATCAAGCAAGTTCAAAAATTTAGATACTAGAGAAGTCTTCTAACAGAAGACGGATAGTGCGACACAGAAATCCGAAGCCGAATTGGCATGGCAAAGGAAGCATTCCATAAAGTGAGTAAAGTATTAACAAACAGGACAAATTCACTAGAAACAAAGAAGAGAGTATTGGATTGTAATGTGCTGTCAGTTCTTCATTATGGCAGTGAATGCTGGTCAATATCATCGAATATGAAAGAAAAAGTTGAAGCAACTGAAATATGGTTGTACAGAAAGATGCTGCGAGCATGAATCGAGCATGTGAGCAATGATTATGTAGCGGAAAGGATGGAAACGAAAATGAAATTAATACTGAGCAGCAGGAAGAGACACGTAAAGTTCTTAGGACATGCAACGAGGAACAAGGGCTTAGAGAACCTGATACTAACAGGCCGGATAGAGGGAAAAGAGACAGGGAAAAGCAGCGAATAACATATTTGAAGGACCTAATCAGGTGGACGATGGAATGATAAAGTAACAGGAGAAAGCGTGCTAAGAGCCAACAGGTATAGAGAGATGTGGAAAGCCATGATCGCCTATGTCCTGAAAGGAGAGGGCATATATAAATGTTATCATGGAAGCAATTAAACTGAAGAGAGTTCCACAAGTGGAAAGTGCTAAGGAAGAAACTGTTGGAGAAGAAGTAGTGACTTCATTCAGCTATTTCAATAGAAAGACAGTGTAACCAAACTGTCAATCTAGTTGCATGGGTAAATTCATGCACTTGGGACACCAGGTAACAAAAGCTTGTCTGGGTATTTGCCATGAAAATATTTGTAGAAAAGACAGAGGTAAGCCACCTCTAGTCAATGGCAAAGTGTCTGAAGTCGAGATGCACTGTCAGGATCAATTACATTACAAATCCCTCTTTGGAATTTTTTGAGAACCTCGAGATTGCAACTGCATTCAATGCACGGACGAATGACGGAATTGGAAATGTGCAAGATCGATTCAGATAATAAAATTTTTCTGGCACGGCAGAGTGACCCTACCTTAGCACTTGCAATAGTTGCATCTATTGACTCGACGTAGTCGGTACACTT
The DNA here is from genome assembly GCA_037127315.1 of Ascarosepion bandense. Lineage (NCBI taxonomy): Eukaryota > Metazoa > Mollusca > Cephalopoda > Sepiida > Sepiidae > Ascarosepion > Ascarosepion bandense. The sequence continues at coordinate 444,124 of JBBBDQ010000270.1, read as the reverse complement.
CAAGTCAGTCGAAAAAGTGTGGCAAATAATTGCAGTGTGTTGCTCACCTAGAAGTCTAGTGTCACCCATCAGGCAAAAAGATTATCTATGGTTGTTAAATGAAAGCAGTTTTGTTTTGGATGCGTTAAAATTGACAAGACATTTTTGTCCAAGTTTCCCACCGATTGGAGGTTCCTTTCAGAGTTTGAATGATATTGTAAAATCGTAAGAGAAGGAGGAGGAGGTAGAGGAGTTACGAATTAAAGTTTATATGTTATCTAGGAGCCATTATTTGAAGAGGATAAGATTATAGTAATCAGGAAAACACCCTCTAGTGCGTCCGCTACAAAAAGTAAAAGTTCTTCGAAAGAATCTGTTTTAATTTAACTGTATTCCTATTCCTCATTAGAAATGGAATTTAAAGGGAATGAGAATGATTCGTGTCGGTGTATGTAGCATAATGGGTCAGAGCTGTTTATTGAAATACCTTTCAATATTGCTGTGGTATGATTTAATAGATAAATGAACTGACACTTCTCTTATCAGCATCAGGAAAAATAGCAAAGTTGACTGAAATGTGGATGCTCTGTTAGTAAAAGAGAAACGATTCTGAATTAAAACTTTAAAGAAGAGAGCGAATAACCAGTACGTCATTTTTGGCTGTCAATAGATAATAAAAAGAGTATATCTGTAGAAAGACATGTTCGTTACCGTCTATAAGAGTCATTGTCTTAAAAAAGGTTTTCTTAAGCTTACGTTAAATATTATAAATGACCTTGTATTTTTGTATATGATATTTTTTGTTATGCGGTACGCCTTTCTTCAAAGATTATATAGACAAGCACTATAATTATTATTATTCTAATGGTATTTTTCTTTCATATGAGTGTCATTATTCTACTTATTCTCGCCTTGAACTATTAATATTTTCTAGCTCATTACGATTTTAATACTGTTCTTATCTTTTCTTTCTGAAAGGTGTCATCTAACAAATAACAGGCCAGTATTCGACGTTCAGCTTGTTGACAGTAAAACAGAAAGGAGATTCTTATTGGTTAGAAAATAGAAAATGCGGAGTTGGTCGTCGTACAGTGGTTTCTTGTTGTTGTCACGCGGCTTTGCGAAGAGTCTCAGCGGTTCTTCTGCGTGAATGGCATACGGTTGGCATCAGCTGCGAACAGCACAGTGAAATTGGCTCTCGAATAACGGAAATTATCGCGGGACCCAATTAAAACATTGGACGAATGATGGGTAGGGGACGTATATTTTTGATTAGGTGTAATGGGATTATTCTCAGCAAGCAAGGACATCAATACTATATAGAATAAATATGAAAATAATGATAATAATGGTGGCGGTTTTCGCAAATATACAAGTACGTAACGAAAGTTAACATCAGGTGTGGGCCAAAATTCCAGTGAATCCTCACTTGTGTAATCAATGTCTAGTTTTCGCAAAAACAAAATTGCTACAAATATTGTTCTTTCATAGGAAAGTGTGTGCGTTTCGGAATGCGACATAGGAGAGACGAGTTCTATTTCCAGTTGAGTTCATTATATTCTCTTACAAATAACAAATACACTTGTAAAAGATTCGAATCATCCCCCAAACTAAGGGTAAAATATTAGTAATTGTATCTGAATATACCATCATCATGTCAAAAAGAAAAATAATTATTCTCTAAAACCGAAAAATATGAATTAACTTTAAATAACCGTCAAACGGTTATTAAATCTTAAATAAAAAGCAAATAAAACGGTTACTTGTTTATATGAGATGGAACTGTAAAGTAGTCTGAGCAAAAATTTTTAATTTTCTTCCGGGTAGTGTAACCGGTATTGGAGCCAAAATATTAAATTGGAGAGTTGACTTAAAATTCTCATATTCACTTTCTCAAAAATTCCTTTGATAAAACCATCAGTCTTTCATATTTCTCGCATGCCATTGGTTAAATCGGAGCATCGTATGGGTTGTTCAGCCTTGTGGTCAAACAGTCTATGTGAATGGGAATTTTGAATTAAAAACCCTGATAAAGGCACTCGTAAAAAAGTAAATAATATCCTACTTGCAAATTGTGTGAAAAGCTCTTTACTCAGTAGATTATGACTAGAAAATTTACGTCCAGGTTCTAGCAATAATTTAAATTTATTAGAGGATCAATCTTACAACATTTTATATTTTTTGGCAGATTAGTCCAATATTTTCCACTTATTGGGGGATCAATCCTACATTTTCCATTTCTTGGGAGATCAATTTTAAAACATTTTACATTTTTTGGTGGATCAATCTTACACCATTTCAAATTTCTTGCTTGATAAATCTTACAACATTTTACATTTTTGGTAGATCTATCTTACAACATTTAAAATTTATTAGCAGATAAATTAATCACAATGTGGGGTACTTAATAAGAAAATTGACCAAAAGAAAAAAGAAAAAAGAAGTAACTAAATTAACTCGGTTACATTAGATAACCAAACACACATTTATAAAAGATATTTTTTTAAATAGTTGCAATTTCTTCATCCACTCTCGATCAAACATTAACATTACTTAAGATGAAAGAAGTCCAAAAGGAAAAAACACATTACATGGAAATGTTTTTGTTTTCATAAAATCTTCTTAAAAATCATAAAAAAAACCGAAACTATTTGTGAAGAAACAAAATTATCGACTTATTCACGTCTTGAAGCGATAAAACATGCTATTCTTTTAAAGATATTTGGTTGCTCTTTTTAGTTTTTTTTTTTTTCGAGTAGATCGGATTTGAAATATTTTAGCACCCTCTTGTTCAGTATCAATTCAAAGTAGGTTTTAATTACAAAAAGAAACGAATGCTGAATATCTTCAAGTATTTTTAACATAAATATTAATTTATCTTTGGTTGTACATCATTAATGAGTTGGTGAGAAGCGCTTCATAATTTTCATTGAAATCAAATATATAAATACGTAAAAATTATGTCAGTATGGGAAGAAAGTTCTACCACAATATTATCTGGTCAATTTATAGGTATTTTCGTATGGTAGAATCATGGTAACTGGATCGATCACGTAATTTAAGCAATATCAAGACTAGTCAATAGTTAGATGGTGTTCTTTTTGAGAACTGCGGGTATTGTAAACAACATTCTACATGACGAAACGTTTCAGCTTTAAATACCCCATAAAGGGTTGATAAGTCGTAAATAAAAAATCAATCAATCAAAATTTATGAAAAATAACCAAAAACGTTAGAAGATATGAAAAAGTTTACCATCTCATGTAAGACATGCGCTGAAAATGATGACTTGATTTACTACTCTGACTCAAATGTCATAAAAACCAATCAACCCTAAGAATTGCATTGTACTTTAAAGCCGTGCGAAGATTTTGCTGTCTTCAGGCAACTCGCATATATCCATTCGTACAGAGCGGCTTCATTTATGTCCGAACGCAAATAGCTATTCCTACAAGGTCAAGGAGTAGCTGTAAGTAGAAGAAAACCATATGACCTTCAAGGCAATGACCAGTGTGGGGGGGATATATTTGAATAATCAGGAAAACTGTTTAATTAGCAGCTGCTGATAAAAGAATAGCTGTAGAAAATTGGGAAGATAATTGTTATCGTTAGTTGTTGCAGAGAATAGGTTCCCAAACTTTTTGCTGCGATTACCCCAAAATACAATTTCACTATTATCCATTACCCCAATATATAAATACCCGTAATATAGGAAAAGAAGTAATTATATTTTCATACATCAAAAGCAAAAAATGTTAATGGAATTATTCAATACAATAGTACCAATCTATAATAATCAGAGGTATAGTAGCCGTTACCTGACATTCTATGATCTGGTGTCTAAGAAGTGGAGAAATTTTGATTTTTTCAGAAGGTTTGAAATAAAGATATTTTAAGAGAGATTGGGGTAGGGGGAATTCTTCCTTGAAATGCTATCTCGTTAATAATTTGGCACAGTGTGAAATTATAAGCTGATTACCTCTTCCCAAACCAAACATCCATTACCCCCTCAAATATGGGATCATTACCCCACTAGAGTAATTTACCTCGGGGTTGGGAACCATGGTTGTAGAGTATACATCTGAGCAGGCTATCGCGAAAGGAAAAATCGAATAATCGTCAGTTATTGTCAATCATATCTATTTGTTGAGAGTTTTTGACAAAAATGGACCTTTAATATTTAGGTTGCGTTGTTTTTTATGACCTTGCGATAGTTGGAACGGTAGAACCAGGGTATATTATCAGCGCAGGATGTGAGTTGTGGTGCAGTTGATATCGACACGGAACGACAAATTGGGGTGCTGAGTTCGAATTCCAGTTGTATTCCTTGCAATCACTTACGCTCAAATACTCTTAGAAAAGGTGTTAATCCGTTTCTTCCCTCCAGTTATAGGTTAAATAATAAGACAGATTGGGTTATATAGCCTTGGCTAACAACCAGTCTACCGCAGAAAGCAATGGCAACAATCTGCGGGATAATCAGTCATTCTCTTTCGAGACATGATCGCTCAATGCGTGTATCAGGTATACTTCTTAATTGACTAAGTAGGGAAGGATTCTGATTTTCATCAAGTGAAATGTGGTTCTACAGAAGCATGCTGCGCATATCACGGATTAAGTATTTGAGCGAGATGAGGTTTTGGAAATGATGGAAACGAAAAGAAATTAATATTGAGTATCAAGAAGAGACAGCTGAAGTTCCTGAGACATGCACTGAGTAAAGAGGGCCTGGAGAACCTGATACTAACAGGCTAGATAGAGGAAAAAAGAGACAGGGGAAAGCAGCGAATAACATATTTGAAGGAACTAATATGGTTGATGATGGAACAGGGGTTGCATTGTGTAACAGGAGAAGGCGTGCTAAGAGCCACCAGGTATAGGGAGACGTGGAAAGCCATGATCGCCTACGTCCTGAAGGGTCAGGACACATAGAAGAAAAAGAAGAATCAGGTGGATGATGGAACGAGGGTTTCATGGTGTAACAGAAGAAGGCGAGCTAAGAGCCACCAGGTATAGGGAGACGTGGAAATCCATGGTCGCCTAAGTCCTGAAGGGACAGGGCATATAGTAGAATAAGAAGAATGTGTGTAACACATGCGTGGCGCAAATCTCTAAATAATTTCATTAATTTTGAGTGAGGTGCATACACAGCTTCGTTTTTTTTTACTGAGATGGTACGTTACATCGAACAATAAACACGAGAGACCCATCCTCTATCTCCATGGTTCCCAACCCCGGAGTAAATTACCCCAGTGGGGTAATGAGAGCATATTTTGGGGGTAATAGATATTTGGTTTGGGAAGAGTCAATCAGCTTATAATTTCCCACTGTTTCACCTTTTGGATCTCTTGTCTGCAGGATATACAAACACTAGCCTCTGGAACAGTACAATTTCTTATAGGATTTTCAACCACTTATCTATGTGAACAAGCTTTTTCTACTGTCCTTGGAATGAAGACCAAGAAACGTAGCATACTCAACGTGGCAAACGATACCCGAATAGCTCTTTCAGTTACAAAGCCAAGAATAAATAAACTGACACAGGCAATACAAGCTCAACACTCACATTAAAATACAAGCTCAACACTCACATTAAAATCACGGATAGGGTACGGCTACTATAGCTCTGATTATTATAGATTGTTACTATTGTATTCGAAAATTTCCATTAACTTTTTCAGCTTTTGATGTATGAAACTATAATTACTTCTTTTCCTATATTACGGGTATTTGTTCATTCGGATAATGGATAATAGCAAAATTGTATTTTGAGGTAATCGCAGCAAAAAGGTTGGGAACAAATCCTCTATCTGTCTATGTTATCATTTTCTTTTATTTTTCTGGTTGTTTTTACGTCAAATATGAATGCGATTGAATTTTCTATCTCTAGTATAAAGTTTCACCAGATTTAATAATTTCCCCATTTTCTCAGAGGTTCTACAATAGCATAATCTTATTTCTCTATTGCAGAATGCTTACGTTCTGATTTAGACTGAGTTCTGAAGAAAAAGTCTATGGACTTCCCTGATTGTCCTCTGATTGAGGCAGTCCTAGCCGCATTTTGAGGCGCCAGTCTATATTATAAGTGTTAGAGCGTGATCCGCGTTTTTAACGGCTGCTTTCTATATGCCTCTATTTAACGCGTTAAATGCTTCCTCTGCTATTGGAGAGATAACAGGAATTTCGATACAGTTGAGTGTGAATTTGTCTTAAGACGACGGTATCCAATAAGCATAGTGAGCAAACATTCCTAATGCACGGTGTAAAGTGGGTAAATCTTTAGGAAGAGATAGGCTGAGTAATCGATTCAGAGGCTCTGGATTGGATTTTATGTTTTTTTACTGACTATGTATCAAAGTAGTTGTATATTTTTACGTCTAAAATATAATTTTTCTTGGTTAAGCGTCAGCTTTTACCTTTAAACCACAATGAGTAATTTGAATTTTCTGTCATGTTACGTTTGATTTCTCCAGTTAATCGATGTAAACAGATGCAACTTGCAGGTTCTCTTTAGATATTATCTTATCTATTACCCGTTGATAGTTAGCTGCCCTGTGAGTTACATCAAACGTTACAATGCGAAATTGATAGAATTTGTTGCTATCCTCGAAGACAGTATATGGTTTATCGCTGGACCTTATAGCCTTCTCATGAAAGGCATGTTGAGGTCCAGAGTATAAAATGGACTATTCTGTCTATTTTTTATATTGTCTCCTATATTTATCGCTGGACCTTATAGCCTTCTCATGAAAGGCATGTTGAGGTCCAGAGTATAAAATGGACTATTTTGTCTATTTTTTATATTGTCTCCTATATTTATCGCTGGACCTTTTAACCTCCTCAGGAAAGGCATGTTGAGGTCCAGAGTATAAAATGAACTATTTTGTCTATTTTTATATCATCTTTTATATTTAGAGAGTAGGCATCCAGTAAAGTAAATCTAAAGGCAGCTGAAGCCTTGTAGCCAATAAGTGTTTAAGGACCATTTTATTTCTCTGTTTAGATCCTGCTCAGGGTTGAATGAGCCACTAAGTAGGAAGGTGTGTCTGCGAAATACTCAAAAACTTGTGCTGAGACATATTTAGTGATGAAATGCCGCTTATTTAAACTTTCGTCGGCTTAGATACTCAAGAATTTTATGAAAGTACTTGTCCAGTGACGATATTATAATTCGGTGTGTGATTTATAAGTTTCTCTGGACAGAGAAGACTAGCTTTTATCAAAATAATTAACAACAAAAGTTCATTAAATTGGTGTAGAATTGTTAGAGACAATTTTCATTGTCTTAAATGCAAGCATTTTGTAAATTGTATTTGCAGTAGAATTGTTAGACACAATTTGCATTGCCTTAAATGCAAGCGTTTTGTAAACTGTATTTATAGTAGAATTATTAGACAGAATTTGCATTGTCTTAAATGCAAGCATTCTGTAAATAGTATTTGTGGTAAAATTGTTAGAAACAATTTCATTGTCTTAAATGCGAGCATTTTGCAAATTGTATTTGTAGGAGAATTGTTAAAGACAATTTTCATTGTTTTAAATGCAAGCATTTTGTAAATTATATTTGTAATAGAATTGTTAGAGACAATTTTCTTTGTCTTAAATGCAAGCGTTTTGTAAAATGTATTTGTAGTAGAATTATTAGAGATAATTTTTATTGTCTTAAATGCAAGCGTTTTGTAAATTGATTTGTAGTAGAATTGTTAGAGGCAATTTGCTGTGTCTTAAATACAAGCGTTTTTTAAATTGTATTTATAGTAGAATTTTTAGAGACAATTAGCATTGTCTTAAATGCGTTAGTTTTGTAAATTGTATTTGTAGTACACTTGCTACAGACAATTTGCATTGTCTCAAATGCAGCCGTTTTGTAAATTGTATTTATAGTAGAATTGTTAGAGGCAATTTGTATTGTCTTAAATGGAAGCGTTTTGTAAATTGTATTTGTAGTAGAATTGTTAGAGAGAATTCCTTTTGACTTAGATATAAACCTTAATGAGCCCTGAATACAAGCATGGATCTTCTGAATATATGTATTCAGAACAGATCCACTAATAAAGGAAATGGCTCATATCTCATTTATATCATATATTGCATAACCCTATAACCCAATATCGGATTATGTGAATCACTCAATCAATTCACATCTTAAAATATCCATTATGTTTTACATTCTAATAATATTTTTGCTGATGAATCAATATCAGTGTGTATAAATCTTCTATCAATTTTATACTTATACTTTTACTTTTAAAAAAATAATAAATCAGTATCGGACAGTTTATACTGGATTAATTTAAAAAGTGACTTGCAGTAAAGTGACCAGCCTTAAATATAAGTTTTTTTTCCATTGCTATGACTTTTAGACTCAATACAAGTCAATAATTGTTCATCCTTTTTCAACTAGGAAATTTCCTTTCAAAGTTACGTCTCTGTCTGTACTACTAAGATACCTTAACCATAGAACACTAACCATCAATTAAAGTTATACCACTACTAACCATAGGCATATCATACCCGATTTTGAAAATATCAAAAAATATCAAATATATATCTTTATTTGATATATGCAGGCACTTCAAAATCTGTACTTTGTGTTGTGGTTTCAAAGTTAGGAACTGCACAAAATAATGAACAAAAAACTTATATCTGAGATAGAAAATAAGTTATATTAAACGTAAAGATAAAACTGGAACGCAGGTTAGTAATCCAGGAATACGATTAGTAAGAAATATGTATATACATTTCTTTGAAGTGAAGCCGTGCTGGAATTAATATATCCGTGTAATACTATTCTGGCTGAGTGGAGCTCAGAGCTACTATGACTACTGACGTGGTATTCTATGTGAAACTTTGGTATCGTTCGGTAACTTACGGATCAGTCATTGTTCTCTACGGATTGGATGCTGATCTCTCTATGTCAGGAGTATATGTATACTCAAGTCGAGTCCATTATCGTAGAAAAAGGGGAGATCCCACAACACTTTGAGTTAACATTAGTAGAGACTGAAAAACATATTATTTAGGTAAAAAAATGAGGTACTGAAAATTTAATTAAATTGTAATTAAAATGGCGTCATTTGCGCAGGGTACGATATAGCCATGGTTAGTATTCTCGGGTTTATAAGGGAATTCGGAATACCTTACTGGAAAAAGAATTCTTAGCAAACTTCACAGCTGTTGGATACCATATAAACTTTTGTCAAGAAACGCTTTCAGGGACTCGGAAGAAAGTGTCTAAACTTGACACATAGATTGCCCGTTACCTATCTGATGATTTCAAGAGTTGCCCTAATCGTCATGCAAGTGTAGACATCCGGCTGTACCTTTCTTAACTATAATCTTCACCAGTAATGAAAAGTAAGTTCTTTATAAACTCACGACTCTGGGCCGTATGAGTTTGAAATATCTGTTCTCATACAATCACCGAAGTTAAGCAAAGTTGAGCGCAGTCCGTTCCTAGGTTATTGGTGATTTAGTAGAACTAGTATCAGTAAATCATTATTTCAAAAACAATAATATATTCTAAAAAATATTTTGTGGCTTTAAATAATCAGCGAAAGTTTGTAAGACATAGAACAAGTCAATCTCTATAAACTCAATCAACAAAAACGATAATTCTTAGCCGCTACTGAAAAAAGAAAATTACTCCGTAAAGTAGGATTGAACCCGAAAATAATTACGCTCAATGTTTGAACGGATATGAATAGTGTTGTTTATTTTATGCTTAACCAAAATGAATCATTTAATGTCATTTAGAAATACATGAAATCATATCTCCTACTGCCAGCTATAGATTAATAGATTCAGGAGGCATTACTGGCTCAGAGTAGTTTTCGTTACTATCTTTATAGCTTTGAATTCAACAGCCGTGAGGAAGGCAACGGTAAACTACCTATTTGAAGATGTCATTACATTTCCCAGATGATAAATTAAAAGAATCTGCGGATAGGCATGATCAGTTAAGTTTAAATGTCAGCGATTTGAAGTTAGGGTTATCTATCACAGTACTTTAGTATTGTACCTAGAAATTGATTCGCTCTGATTGGTGTAAAAAACTCTGATGTAACCACAGAAACGGACGGTAAAATCTGAAAACAAATACTCTAAGATATGGATAAATTTTGAAAAGGATTTCATAGGTAACAGAGATGTATATCTAGACAGAGCATGTGAGACAACGAGGAAATTTTAAGGAAAAACGAAAAAGAAAGTGTATTTAATTTTAGTATTTGTGGTGCAATAGATATCGACTCGGAACGACAAATCGGGGAGCCGAGTTCGAATTCCAGTTGAATTCCTTGCATTCACTTGCGCACAAATGCCCTTGGGAAAAGTTTTAATCCGTCTATTCTTTCCAGTTATGGGTTAAATAATAGAACAGATTGGATACTATAGCCTTGGTCGGCAACCAGTTTACCGCTGAAAGCAATGGCAACCATCTACGGGACAATCTTCTGACCAGTCTTTCGAGATATGATCGCCCAAAGCGTGTATCACGTATGGCATTTAACTGACTGATGTGGAAGAGACATTTGAAATTTATGTGAGAAAAAAGGCCTGTAAAACGTGACACACATACAGTTGCACAGTGAATAAATGAACATCAAACTCTGGGTGAGTTCTGAACGCCAATGTTTTGAAAAGCAGCATAAACAATGAAAATAAACGTGCAAATTTTGAATATATACAGCTTGACCAAAAAAATTTAAAAAAACGGGAACTTTTTAACAATCCAATAAAACCAAGAATGATAGAAGAAAAATATTTTATTCAAAGTAACTGAAACCTTAAAACATGCTATTTAAGAAACAATTATGGAATTTTCATTTTTTTAAAATTACGTCCTGTTTATAGCGTTCTCCTGTACGAAGGCATTCTTGAAATCTGCTGTTAAGACAGTGACAATGACCGAGATCCCCTGTTCATTTTCAAAAATATAAGGACCGATGATCTGATGTAATAAAAAAGCACACCATACTGTCACCTTACTAGCGTGTAAAGGGCGCTCATGAACTTCATTAAGATTTGTGTCAGCCCACTAACGGTAATTTCTGCCTATTCACGTAACCTGTGAGATGAAAATAGGCCTCATTTGACATCAATAACTTGCTTAGAAATTCATCTTGGTCCATGGTTACTGAAATGGCAGTGTTTACTTCGTGAGGCAACTGTTTCGCAGTGCTGCCACTTGCTCATGTCTGCCAGTAACACTTCAAAAATTCCCGTTTTTGTGTCACTGTATGTTATGTGAAAAGAAGGTGTGGAAAACCTGACACTCATAGGATATGTTGAACGCAAGACGGACAGAGTAAAACGTAAATTAACCTACCAAACAATGTTTTGCAAACAAGGACTAGGAAAAATAGTAAGGAGACATATATCGCTTAAATAACAAAGGATAGAAAACTGTGCAGATTCATTATAACGCATATCCTAAAAGAACGTGGCACACAAGAGAATTATATTCGAAAAATTAAAAAAACGATTGCATAAAATTGGAATTATAAACGAATAACTTTGTCTCAACCAAAATCTTTAAAGAAAACCTGTCAGATAAAGTATGTAACCCCTTCCTGCCGATGATAAATCGAAACAGAAAGGAGTGAAAAAAAATTACTTAAGAAACTTGTGTAAAATAATCACGTTGTTAATAAGAAAGATAACAGAAACTATTACGGAATAAATTACTGAAAAATCTTCGAACGGACTGATGCTACAGAGACAACAGCTGTGTTAAAATCAAGAATATTTAGGGGGGTGTTCCGCTCGGATAACCAGTAACAAGATTTATGAGATGTAGTGGGTGTCAAGTTTCAAATTAATATTAGTTTTTCATGCAGTACATCGTATATATCCACAAACATAATATCGTCTGCTGGCATGTTTTGTAAGTTATCCGGCATATGCCTGTGTTCAATGGGTAATTTGCGTTGAGTGATATCTACAAAGAAAGTAAAGAAAATTAAATATCTTCTACTCATCATAGAAAATGCATATAATCAAACAGCTGTACTAGAGTTATCTAGCACAAACGTCAAGTGCCATACGTAATACACGCTTGGGCGATCATGTCCCGAAAGAGATATGACTGACTGGGCAGATTATCACGCAGTAGGTTGCCATTACTTTCTGCGATAGACTGGTTGCCAACCAAGGCTATAGAACCCAATCTGTCTTATAATTTGACTCATAGAGGGGGAAGAGATCTATTATATTATTAAGTAGTAATTAGTCGAGGATCAGTTTATTACTTCATAATAATAGAAATTTTATCTCCCACTTTATGCCCAGTAGGAGCCTTAATCCTGTTTTCAACTATTATATTCAGACAGTCAATCAAGTTCCATACGTGATACACGCTTGGGGTGATCATGTCTCGAAAGAGACATATCTTACTGGGCAGATTATACCGCGGTAGGTTGCTATTACTTTCTGCGGTAGACTGGTTACCAGCCAAGTTTATAGAACCCAACCTGTTCTGTTATTTAATCCATAACTTGAGGGAAGAGACGGATTAATACTTTCCCAAGGGTATTTGCGTGCAAGTGAATGCAAGGAATTCAAATGAAATTCTAAATTTTTCTACAAAAATTTATTTTTATGTATATATTTCTATAAAAGTATATTTCTATACTTTATAGTGTCTTGATGTAGCTAGGGGTTTCATTGACTTTATTGTATGGTTTAAAGGAATTATTGTCCTTGGTTGAGGGAAATGACTAGGTAACTTACTATTTTTAGTTTGGATATATATAGCGTAGAATAATTGGGCTTTTTGTCAGGTAAATTCCAATAAAGACAAACTCAAAAGAACTCCATGTTAAATTTTGTATTAAAGTTAAGAGTAATATAATCTTGAAAAAATTCTTGGATATTCTACAAATCTACATGGATTTGTAGAATATCTCAAAGTTTTTTTCTAGATTATATATATATATATATATATATATATGGGGGAATTGCGTGCACATATTTTAAAAAAACACTATGGGTCTGTGTATGTTCGTTTTAACAAAAACACACACGCACTGATATACACATGATATACACATCCATACACACATACACAGCTTTCACACACGCACACACACACACATACACACATACACACATGTATTTATCATTATAATATTTTAATTATAATCACTTATAATAAAGTATTTTAATGATATATTGCTCTATTTTGTATTGCGCACATATTTACAAAATTAAATGTTACGAACTGTATAAGAATAAAATCCACAGTTCGTAACATTTAATTATAATGGGAACTCATAGGCAAGGCTAGGACCCCTAATTGCATAAGAGATAGTTGTAGTCTATGCTTGACAGAAAAAATTAAAATTTTAAAATTTAAGTACCAAAATATTCTCCTTAACAAACGAAGGGAGATCATAAGTATGTGACGCCATAGAAATAAATATAAATTACAATAATTATCTTATTCCCCCAGTGAGTCCCGATAAAAAAATTGCAAAATGTTTTTTTAATGTTGACCTAGCAGTTACCTCCACACTTACCCTGCTAACCCTATGGTCAGGCCACATACCTTACACTACCAAGGAAGTATTACTACTGGCTCCTTCCCCCTGCCAAACCCAAAGAAAAACTAATACATCACAACCCCTTCCTTTACCTAAACTAATCTCTGGGCTTAGAATTTTCTTCATTCTCTGTTTAGAAGAGATCGAAAAATGCATGCCTTAAAGTGACATGTTGAAAATGGCTATTTCCCCACTAAGTTTTATCTGAATTTACAGATAAATAAAGATATATATATATATATGGAGATTTTTTGCACTATGCAATCATTAGGTTCATATTATAAACTTGATGACTGCATAATGTATGAAACTCTTTGTTGTTTTGTAAATGTAGGATAACAGATATAAAAACAGGCATATCGATAAATTATTTTTTCAGCCCGGAATAAGTCAGTTAATTGCCATAGGTGATGCACGTTTGGCCGATCATGTCTCGAAAGAGACATGACTGACTGAGCAGAATATTATCCCGCAGTAGGTTACCATTGCTTTCTGCGGTAGACTGGTTGCCAACCAAGGTTATAGAACCCAATCTGTCCTATGTTTTAACCCATAACTGGGGGGAAGAGACAGATTAATACATTTACCAGGCGTATTTACGCATAAGTGAAGACCAGGAATTCAACTGGAATTCGAACTCGGCTCCCCGATTTCTCCTTTCGAGCCGATATCCATTGCACCACAACGCACCTAGTTTCTTGATAAGTATAAATGAGGTTTACTTTGCAGTAGCATCAACCGAGGCATATTTAACGTAATTTCAAGCTAAAATGAATCCTTCCCAGAATAATATATGAATGCAGTTACCATTCTTTTCAGCAGATATGTCTAGCTAAATAGAACATTTTTTCATCTACAGAATTCTCTTTACAAATTGCTAGAACCTGCCTGCTCGTTCAAATGAATTCTTAGCACCATTCGTGAATTTGGTACGGAAATTCTACTGCATCCTGTATATTATCCAGATTGTTCACTCTCAGACAATCACTTATTCTTAAAGCAATACTGCTTGTCTACACATGAGTATAACAAATGTAAAGCATATTGAAAAAAGAAATCACTGAAGAATTTATCGACTGAAACACCGGAATTTTTCATATATGATGTGGTACAGAATTTATCTGAAAAACGGTATTACGTCAAAGAAATCTGAGGAAACAGCATTATGTAAGTGGACAATATGCAAAAATTATAATACGAATAAAATATTTTTCAAAACATGCTAGAAATATTTACAACAACGTTGTTCACTAGGGGTTCGAACAATCATCAGGAAATGCCTAGAGCACTTGCATTTTCTGCGGTGTAGTTACGTTGTCTGACTGGGGAACAGCCAAGGGCGCAGCTTATTATTTACATGGTCGCTAGATGGTGTTCGTGAGAGAAAAGGATTTGCTGTTTGCTGCTAGATGATTGAAGTCACTCTTGAACGAAATAACAAGCATGATACTATTAAATCAAATTTTACGAAAACACAAAGACATTTCTTCTTTAAATATACGTTGCTAAACTTAACAGCATATTCTTACTTTATATAATTTCCAAGTTTAACCAACTGAACAAAATTTCTCTTCTTCGTGACAGGAGACATTTCATTTGACTGTTATTTTCTGCAAGGCACTCCCAGAACGTGTTTGACCAGTACGTTTTATGACTTTTCCTTTGGAGATCTTATAAAATTTTGTTATTTTCACATTTTATTTTATTTTATTTCATAATCGTGTGACCCCAAGCAAGGCATTTTACTGCCACTGTTGTGCAAGGGATTACATAGGAAAAATGTTATGAGAAAGAGTGACAGGTTACAGGGGGTTGTCAGGAAAAGAGTATGAGAAGAAAGAGAATACTGATGAGAGTGGATTGGACGGACAAAAAGCATGAGAGAGTGGATGTAAGTTAGTGAGACAGGAGATGACTACTGACTTTACATTTGAATTCTTGGAGATTGTAGCTGTCGGAAAAGCAAGTATGCGGAAGGGAATTCCACAAGAGGGAAGTTCGAGAAAAGAAGCTGATGGAGTTGAACTTGCGTTTACAATTTATCGGTTTCACAGTTAAATGGTGGGACCTAGTTGCTAATATTGTTGCTCGAGGAAATTCATATATAGGGGGTACCAGTGAGCTAAGTTCATCGGAGCAGAAGTCGTGAAAGTATTTATAGAAGAGACACAAGGAAGCCACACTGCGTCGCTGAGAAAGCTACTGTATCCTAGCTGCCAACTCGGGATCGATCCCATTACATATTCTCCGTTGAATTTAGTCAAGGACACCTAGGTTGATAGTTATTCCACTTGAGGTCTGATGTAAGAGTTAATCCGAGGAGGCGCAGTGTTTTACTTTCAGGGAGAGAAGCCTGATCCCTGTTAAAGAGAAGCCTGATCTATATTAAGAGAAGCCTGATCCACGTTAATATATCTATTAATGGATCGAGCTAAACACTGTGCCTCCTCGTCTTAACTCTATCAACAGATCTCAAGTAAAATAACTACATTGAATCCTTAGCTAAATCTACTGCTAGGAAGGAGTTGGTTCCCTGTGTAGCTCTGGGAAGTTTTTCTCGTCTGAATCCATCTTACACATACATAAATCTACCATTCTCCCGTATACTGAATACTGTTGTCACACCTGGTCGGGTGCCTCCTACACCTAATGTAACTCGTTCTTCTCCATTTCCTCACTACTCTCATGCACCTCTCTTCATACCAGTATTTCTATCTTTCTCGTATACTTCTCGCTTGTGAAATTCTCCTCCGTATATTTGCTTTCTTGGCAGTTACAATCTCCAAGTATTTAAATTCAATGTCGATTGCTATCTCTTATCTCCTTGACTCGCATTTTTTCACTGACAACCCTTGTATCATGTTCTTCTTCCTTTCCACTCTGTTATGCAGTTATCTTCGCACCAATGTTTTTTTTTTCTTTTAGCCATTCTCTGATAACCCCGTAACTTGCTTCCCTTCCTCATCACTCACCTCTTATGTAAGCCCCTTGCGCACCAGTGGCAGTTTTACCTTGCTTGGCGTGAAATAAAAAAAGATTCTAATACATTTTCTACCAAATCTATGATAACTCATTCGTTGTCTCCCTCATTTTACTACGTTCTTTGAGTGGGAATTTATTCCGGTGCTTTTTTCTTTATTATATGCCTCGAAATTTAAGCTGTATTTTTTTGGTTTTCATAAGTATAAGTGTTCTTAAGTTTTTATTTTCCTAAAAACTTCGTAGTTACTGGCATCTTCATTTCGTGCTCTTCCCATCACCCTTCGGTAAAATTATATCTTAGTTGCCTCAAGTCTGTCCTTAATTGATCATTGTTATTTTCGCATTAACTGGCATACAATAAAACTGAATTTGCTTGGTGAAGAGGCCCATCCCTTGTTTCCTGTTTAGGATGTGGTTTCCGGTTTTTCTCTTTTCCAGTCTTTTCACTCTTTTCTTTTTTTATTTTCTTTTTTTTTTCAATTGGAGTAGATAGACTGAACTATCGCCCAGTTCACACTCCACCCACGTCTATTGAACAGGTGAAGAGGCTCATCCCTTGTTTCCTGTTTAGGATGTGGTTTTCTGTTTTTCTCTTTTCCAATCTTTTCACTTTTACGTAGCCCCCTGCGCATCAGTGGCGTTTTCGCCTTGCTTGGGGTGATATGATTTTTAAAAAAAAGTCTTCAGAACTGATTTTAAAAATTATGAGTTAATACATTACGCACCTTGTGCAGATTTCTTCCTCTTCTTCTATGTGCACTGTCCCTTCAGGACGTAGGCGATCATGGTACTCCACATCTCCTTACCCCTTGTGGCTCTTCGTATGTTTGCTCCTGTTACTCCTGGCAACCCCTGTTCCATCATCCACCTGATCAGGCCCTGCAAATATGTTATCCGCTGCTTTCCTCTGTCTCTCTTTCCTTCTATCTGGCCAGTCAGTATCAGGTTCTCCAGTCTCTCCTTCCGCATTGCTTGCCCCAGGAACCTCAGTTGTCTCTTCCTGATGATCAGTATTAATTTCCTTTTTGTTGCCATTTTTTCCAACACCTCATCTTTGCTTGCATGTTCAGTCCATGATATCCGCAGCATCCTTTTGTAGAACCACATTTCCGCTGCTTCCAGTTTTATCCTCATTTTCGATGATATTGTCAAAGCATTCACTGTTAGTTTCCTTTAATTTACCACACGGTTAAATTTAGAAACACTGAAGTGACAGAGATTTCAATTTTTTCCTCTGATTAGATTATTTGCCGTAGTAGAAAGTAATAGGAATCTGTTTTGGGGGTGTATGATAAAATTTGTTTGGCCTGAAAAATATTGTGTCATACGTTTTTGCATCAGATTTTTATCACATCTCGACATTGAATTAGTAGCCCTACGGCTATTGTTTGCGATGGAATTTACTCCAAAGATGCGTACGAAAAACTGTAACGCTGCACGAACACACTGGCGGACCTTATAAAGAGATTAAGAATTGGGAACAGCCTTTAAACTGTCAGTTGTGTCATCGAGGCAAAGAAACAAACTAGATTCATCAGTCCAAAGCATAAAGACAAACTTCGTTCGAAGGAGAAATACAACTCAAAGAGACCACGTATACGATATCAAGAAAGGTTGAAAGATCCTCGGAAGAAATTGTTCGTTTTGGTTCAGTTAAATTTCATATGGATGTAAAATTAGTAGCAGATAATATTTAGTAACTTGTAACCGTATGTCTAGAAGAGAAAGCAGATACATACGTAAAACGTGTCATAAAATATATCGTCTGTTTTTATGAGATTTCACAATTGGAAATTGCTTTGTGCTAGCAAGCAAACATCTGTCTTCATTATATCATTTTGCTTCCTTTCTGCTTGCATGTACGATTCATTATACTTTTTTTTTGTTGATGTTAGAAGTCTTATACGCAACTTGAATTAGTTTTTGTTTTATACCATAGTTCTTAGTGATTCTGTAGCTAAGTTTATAAAAACGATGAAAGATTGTCTTATTAAATAGGAATGATAATTGCTAATATTACGCGTTTCTTTATAAAAAAAAACAAATTCGGTATCTATTAAGAGAGAAGCCAATGTTATTGTAAAGTGAAACTTATAAGGTCTTTCTGTGAATCCAATTTCTCTAATCCAATAGCTGCTATTTCCATTCCCAGTACTAATAGGGTTTCTCTTGCTAACCTTTCGATAGAAGTAGCGTGAATATTCAAGATTTTATGTTATTATTTTCTATTCAAGTTACCTATGATGTGGTTTCTGTAATCTGTTAGATTTCTCAGTGATTTTGTAGCGACAGTTCATAATTTTGAAAGGATGGTTTTCGTGAGGATCAAAAATCGATCTTAGGCAACGGTTGTGAACAGCTGACAGTTTAGATATTTCTGAAGAGATGTGTCGAAATTAAGAACTCTGTCAGTCAAGGGCCATACGTGATACACGGTTATGCGATTCATGACTGACTAAGCAGAACATTTTTTCGTTTTAGGTTACTATTTCTTTCCGCGTCAGATTGGTCGCCAACCAAGGCTATAGAACCAAATCTGTCCTGCTATTCAACACATCGCTGGAAGGAGTAATGATGAATTCATCCTTTTCACAAGAGTATTTGTACGTAAGTGAATCTAACAAGTTCACGAGGAATTCGAAATCGGCTCTGCGATTTCTCGTCATTGTAATATTTATTCGCTTTACCTCACTCGTTTGTGGAAACAGTTTATATAGCTGACATTTATTTTGTATTACGTCTGTAAATAAGCACGATTCCAGATTTAGAAATCTGCCAAATTCTGGTCATTATAAAAGATACAACGTCAAAACAGAATGCTAAATAGTCATTAATTTCAGATTCTAACAGAGTGCTTTTGTAATGGGCACGTGTCAGTTTAACAGTACTTTCATTCCCTGTTTCAGATTAACTTCGTAAATAAAGAATGTTTTCCATTCACGACATTCTGTTTGCTTCAGTATTTATTCAGTGCCATCATCATCTAATCTCTCGTTTTATACTCAAAGTTAATGAAAAAAAAATGACGGGAACTTGTTGATGTGGTTCTGTCCTTATACAAAATTGATTAGCCAATCTTTTCACACTTGC
The DNA here is from genome assembly GCA_037127315.1 of Ascarosepion bandense. Lineage (NCBI taxonomy): Eukaryota > Metazoa > Mollusca > Cephalopoda > Sepiida > Sepiidae > Ascarosepion > Ascarosepion bandense. The sequence goes on along the minus strand of JBBBDQ010000270.1, from coordinate 424,529 downwards.
TCTACTTACCAAATACAAATAGAAAACAATTTAGCGCACAGGTTTCTTCTGAGACTTTGGTCACTTCTGTTATATTGATTTACTTTTAATTAGTTTTATTTACTAACTAGCAGTATAACTCGGCGTTGCTCGGGTGTAATGAAAGCTATAAAACTAATCCATGGTCCTGGAGCTCAGACTTTATGGGCGTTGGCACGAAAGACTAAAACGCAATAGTTGTTTCCAGTTAAAGCAAAACCGTAGACTGAAAGAAAAATGAATGGATGTAAGTCAAATTTTGATTTCCTGGTATCGATATCAAATACGTTTTTTTCGTCGTAAACTGAATTTTGAAGACTAAATAAGTCCTCTGAGTACATGATATCATGGCTGAGACTAAGAACTACAATGATACCTACATAGAGCCAAAGCCGAAGCAAAAACTAAAATAAAATGGCTGAAAAAATACAGACATACAGGCAGATAAACAGACACACACACACACACATCTTGCCTTTTATATATATATATATATATATATATATATATATATATATATATATATTATCGATTTTCTGCACTATTGTAAGAAATGCAACCTTGAAACTTCTGAATATTGTTTCTTATGTCTTTGTCTATGAGTGTATCAAATTTGATTAAAATCGGACCACGCATTCTATAACCCGATTTTTCGATTATCGATTTTCGATATTTAACGGGGGTACCTCGACACAAACCTAGCTAAGAACACTCGCAGACGCTTATAGTACAACTGTGTAAATTTTCAAGAAAATCGGTTCAGCCGTTTCGGAGTCTATAGGTAACGGATAAACACTCACACACACAGACACACACACAAACGTCGTTCCATTTGGAAATAATTTTAGATTCTCAAATTGGGTTGTATCTTGGGTGCAGTAGAAAGATGCAGGGTGTTGATGATAAAAAGTGGGAGCATGCAGAGTGTGGTAGTGGCAAATCTAAAACACAACATACAAGAATTTCCTCGAGCCACAAGATTGGCAACTAGGTCCCACCATTTTACTGTGAAACCAATAAATTGAAAACGCAAATTCTACTCCTACAGCTTCTTTTCTCGCACTTCATGCCTGTGGAATTCTCTTCGCATACTTGCTTTCGTGACAGTTACAATCTCCAGGAGTTTAAATGTAAAGTCAATAGTCATCTCCTGTCTCACTAACTTACATCCTCACTCTCATGCTTTTCTACAACCACCCCACTATCATCAGTACTCTCTTCGGGACATCCCCTGCAACCTCTCACTCCTCATAACATTCCTCCTCGTCCACTCCACTCTCATCAGTATTTTTCCCTCTCCTACTCTCTTCTTGACACCCCCTGAATTCTTTCACTCCTCAACATTCCTCTTATGTAACCCCATGCACAACAGTGGCAGTAAAATACCTTGCTTGGGGCGACACGATTATAAAAATAAATAAATAAATACATTACATCTGGTTTGTAACCGGCATTCACCTTATAATGTGTCCCATTTATATAATAATTAGTATAGAAAATGCTAAGATACTCATTTGACATGCAATACAAGCACAGATTAAAATGCGTTGTGTAATTTACAGCGTAAATCTCTCTTTGAAATAGATATCTTAGCGATTGTGCGTCTTGAACTGCGACATGAAGTAGAATTGGACCTCGTCGATTAACCAGTGCCAGTCGCATTTCGTTTAGCTGGATGTGACTGTCATCTAGTTACTGGTAGTAAACATAGGCAGTGATTTTTCATTAGATTCCCGTCGGGCCAAGGAAGATCCCTGAGGGACACCAGCGTTTGTACAGCAAAATGTGGAAGCATGCCCATTTAAGACGATTTTCATTATGCGGTTAGATAGGAAAGATATAAGAAGATCAAGCAAGCGTCCGGTGATACCATAACATCGTAGCTTGCCAAACCCTATCAAAACCTTGGAGATGTCCAGGGCAACAGCACGAGCCTCGCCGGACTTATCAGGGCCTGGTATATATACTCCGTGATGGTCGTTAGCATATCGGCCGTGGACCTGGCGAAGCGGAAGCCGTACTGCCTGTCAGAGAATAGTTTATGGGCAGTAAGATGTTAAAATATTTCGGCATTAATAATGGCCTCGAACTCTTTCCCGAAAATATGTAGGAGGCTGATATGGCAATAGTTGGATGGGTCCTAGGTTTCCCCCAAACTTGTAAATACAGGAGCCACAGCAGAGAACTTCCAGCTTGCAAAAAAAAAAAAAAAAAAACAGGAAGCAGAAAGGCAGTAATTATAAAGTTTAGAGAGGACAGAGGAGAGTTCAGGGGCACATTTCTTAAGGACAATGACTGGGATTCTATTACATCCGATCGCCTTATGTGGGTCAAGTTTAGATATTATCTTAGATTCTATCGACTGTGTAATGTAAACATCATTCAGTAAAGCCTTAGTTCTAATAGGGAAGTTAGTTGCGGGTACTCCATTCGAGTCAAATGTGAAGATCGGTAACGGATAACAACAATGAGGGCTACCAGACAGATATGCATCTCTTATTTTTTTCATGCCCGAATCGAAGGGTGTATAATTCTTTAAGTTAAATTCAGAAAGAGACTTATATAAAATTAACAAAAAGACAATTAAGAATGAGCAATATATTTTGTTCAACTATTATGGAAGGTTGCCCAATTCTTTGTGGACACAACTTTTGATAGCTCTTTTTTCCTAACTTGCTGTGATTATAATTTCTTATCATTTCAGAAAAATGAAGACAAACATCAAGCTAATCCTCAAATAAAAAGCACGCTTTAATTGCTGTTTCTTGTTAAATTTCACAAACAACTCGACGCCGCTGAGAGGAATTCTACAAAATGAACCAAACTTAAAACAACTGCTAATGGTCCCAATACAATCAAAACACCGAAATTGGTATGCCATATGCAGTTTATTATTGATAAACTCAGAAAATCTATTGATAAGATGCTCAAGGCTTAAAGCCATATTCTCGGAATAATTGTACATTAAGACCTACAATAAAAGTCAAATGTGATAAGGAGAGGCCAATCCATGTGTGCTATAACAAAATATAACCGTTTGATTAGCGGAAAGCGTTTGTTAAGCAAATTGTAACATTAAGAGCCTGATATACTTTCATTTTTCTCTGATGCGAAATCATTGATCAGGTTCACAAGGACAAGTAATGACAAATGGTTATGCATGGTTATCAAGGTTACGTTAAATCGGTCATGCTCACAAGGCGTCAAGTTAACTGAAGTCGTAACAAGGAGGGAGATGTTATGCTTCCTCATATCTTTTCTCATGGCTTAAGAGTCAATGCTGCGGGCTATAAAGAAGTGTTTAGTGTAAGTTTGATGGCATTGGATAGAGAACGATATCATAGAAAGACCATAACATACATGCAAAGCTTTGCGCTATTTGATAATGCAAAGCGACGCAAGGATGGATAATGTGTAGTCTCCCCGAGAAAATCACTCAAAAATGTGGCCTCCTGGCTTCTCAGACCCCAATTGGGCTTTCAGGATATTTTTATGTAATTTTGTTAAATATAACTGTTTAGATTAGATGTCAGTGTCACTTTCATATCTTTTAGACGACGGTTTATATATATATATATATATATATATATATATATATATATATATATATATATATATTCGTGCTTGTATAATTGTTCCCTTCGTACATATTTCCAACACATCAGGTCATTCCATAATTCCATAAGTTTTGTCCGATTTTTGGATAAAAAAACAAGTGACCAAAACGTTGTATTTAATCAAGATTTAATCATCAATGTACATTCCCTGCTTTTCTATGACGTTCTTCCATTTATTTCTAACCCATTTTAACCCAGTGTCCTCATTTGAGGACAACATAAACAACTGTAAAAAATAATGGGTATAAATCATTATATACAACCATTATTATATACAGATAAGACATACTGATTCATCAATAAAATTACCTTCCAAATATTGCCCGGTTGAAAGAAATATTCTTGTGATTTGTAAATGAATTTAATGTTCTAAACCCTGGGGACACTGGGTTAAAACGGGTTAAGCTGTTTAATCCCATTATGGTAAAACCATTTTGGTTTTGAATCGAAGAACTCTGCAGTATCAGTTTCGATCTCCTCCTGGTTGTGAAAATGATTTCCTGCAAATGATTTTGTAAATTACGAAACAAATGGGGGTCTGAAGGAGCAAGGTCGGGAGAGTAACGTGGATGAGGATTTTGTTTTCCCAACCAAGCTCTTTGAACTTCTGTCATGTGATTTTTTGCAGTGTGAGGTGGTTCATTGTTTTGATGAAACATGACTTCTTTTCAGTTCCCGAAAGGGGGTCTTTTTTTTATACAAGGGTTGGTTCAAACACTCTAATGGCTGAGAGTACACTTGAGCATTTAACAATTCAATTACTCTTTTAAAATCCCACCAGATAAAGAGAAGAACCTTTTTCTCATGAAATTTCTTTCTCGGTTGTGGTTGGGCCTTTTCCCCTTTACCAAGGCACTGTTTACGACATTTAACATTACGATAGAAGATCTATTTTTCATCACCAGTTACAAGTCTATCAAAAAACGATGAAATGTGTTCTATAGAATGGAACGAAATTCAGATGTGAATTCGGAATTTGCGGTTGCTTTCAGACAATTCATGAGGTACCCATTTTCCAAGTTTCGCAGCCTTTCCAAGTTGCTGACGATGACGACGAACAGTTGTATGGTTTGAATGAAGCTTTGTTTCCACTTCTTCAACTAATAATGCAGGATTTTCTTCAAGTGCTGCCTCAAGAAGCTTATCATCGAACTAAACTTGATGAACTGTTCGATCTCCATCTTCAAGCCTGAAATCTCCACTTCTGAATTTTTCAAAACATCATCTACAAGTTCTTTTTGTCAAGCACTTATTTCAATAAGCTGAGTGAATGTTTCGGGCCGCTTCAGTTGCAGAATTTCCTTTTTTGTATGCATAAAGCATTACATACCTTAAATGCACTTTGGATACCTCCATATCAGAAGTGCTTTAATCAAAGTATTTCTTATTCCTATTAATCAGTGAAATAAAACTTATTTAGTTTAAATATATCCAAATACATAAAAATCTTTTTTAATTTCATTTAACATTCTAAAACTATTAAATTTTATTTAAATATAACGCAGTTAAATTCGGACAGAAATTGTGAGATGACTTGATTGAAACTGAACTGTGTTTGCTGAAAAGAGTTTATACTCTACCAAGGTGACTTCACTGATAAATTGAAAACGTTCGTGTTTTCACATTATCAGTATATCTAGTTCGATTATGTTCAGGAAAGGAAGACATAATGTTTCCCTATCAATCAAATTCTCCCGCGTTCCTGGTTCAATTTACATCTTAACCCCGATTCAGACGAACCGGAAACTCGAAGCAAGACGGCGCAAAAGCGACGAGGAGCTATATTTGTCTATCATATCACAATTATATACTAAGTATCTAACCCAATACTGTTTCTTCGCACGAAATCCGGCCCGGTAAATGTAGGAACTCAGAATTCGATGCTTTCTAGATATGAACGATTTTAATTGGATCTGCGTAAGAAAATATGCAAACGGGGCGAAAGACGTTTGCTTTCATTTGCTATTAAGACAAAATATGACAGAATAACATGACAATTTACAGTATTCAAGGCGTAATTCAGTCGAAATACTATTTTAATATTCTATTTATTACACTGCGATTTGAAGGTAGCCATTAGTCATGAGATTGAATAAGATTAAATAAGTATGTGTAGCTATCTATGTCAGGTATTTTCAACTATAGCTATCATAGGCCTTTTCCTTTCTGTTCAATGATCTCAAGATATGACCGTCCATATCGTAAAGTACACTCTAAGATGTGTGAATCCGGAAAGTGCGAAATTGAGAGGATGGCCAGAGATGCATTTCAAAAACATTGTGCAGAGTATTAAGAGACAGACAAAGATTTCGCTAAACACACACATAAAAAAGCATACTGAACTGTTACGCGATATATGTCCTCGTATCTAGCAGCGAATGCTGGAAAACCTCCTTAAAATGAAGAAGAGAATCGAAGCAACACACATGCGGTCCTACAGAAATATGCTGAGAAACTATGGACCGAACATGAGAAACGCCGAGGTTTTCGAAAATATGTACACAAAAAAAAACTTATTCATAATATCAGAAAATGGCTGTTGACATTTGTAGGACACGTAATGAAAGAAGAAGTCTTGGAAAATATCATACTCAGCTTGAGGGTAAGTGAGTAAAGCAGCGAATAACATAAATGATTGGCTTGAATAAATGGATTTTAGAACGGGTGCTAGCAGAAATAACAAACTAAAAACTTTTTAAGTGCTACAAGGGAGAGATGGATATAGAGGGTCATGATCACCCACGTCCTAAATAGACACTGCACATAAAAGAGAAATAATATTCATGTACTTAATAATTATTTCAACGGATTTATTTTGAGACAAGAAGTCAGAACTTGGGAAGAGCGACGTAATTTTAGAGAAAATATAAAAAAGGAAACTTATACTTTAGGAAATCACAATTGATATTTGCACGAGGAAAAAGGGGTTGGAAAATCTGATACTCACATGATATATTTAAGACAGGAGAGACAGACGAAAAGTGAATTGAATTATGGATCAAAACTCAGTAGAAATAATAAAAATAACATTTGATAAGAGCTACGTAGAGTTGTGGAGAGCCATGACCACCACGTTCTGAAGAGACACCGCAAATAGAAGATTAAATACGTAGTGCTAGAGGTTAAGCCTTTTTAAAACTGCTTCTCTATAATAAATATTTTTCTTTTTGGATGTTAAATAGCATTTTATATATGAAAGTGCATTTTATGATCTTAATAGCAGTATAGGCAGGCGTTGCTCGGGTTTAATGAAAGCTTTAAAACTAATCCATTGTCCTGGAGCTCAGATTCAGCTTAAAGAATATTTGTGTGAAATTTGGTGAGAATCGGATAAAAATTGTGTATTTGTATAAAGGACATACAAATAGATAAACAGACACACACACAAACATATTGCCGTTTATATATATTATCGATTTTCTGCAGTATTGTAAGAACTGCAACCTTGAAACTTCTGAATATCGTTTCATATGTCTTTGTTTATGAGTGCATCAACTTTGATTAAAATCGGACCACATCTATAAACCGATTTTTCCGATTATTGATTTTCGATTTTTATCGGGGGTACCTCGACACAAAACCGAGCTAAGAACACTCGCAGACGCTTCTATCACAACTGTGTAAATTTTCAAGAAAATCAGTTCAGCCGTTTCGGAGTCTATAGGTAACGGACACACACACGCAGAGACACACACACATACACACACAGACAAAGTTCCATTTATAAATAAGTTTAGATTTGTTTAAAAATAAAACAATTATGAAATATAAGAAAACTAAAAATCGAAATTGATATTTTCAATGTCTGGTTGATATAACATAGTTCAGGGAAAAGCCTAGCAGTGATGATCGCTTTTTAAGAGTAGGAAAATAGTGTAGAAACTAATATTCTGGGGAGGGGTCAATATTTTGTATTGAATGTTTAGTACTTACCTGGCCTCCCACTAAGGGAGGATGTGACCCAGGGTCGATTTTTTTGTTAGGAGCTCTATAGAATTATACTCAATAAAAACTTGTCAGTATTAGTCAAACTTATGTAGTATGTATATATGTGTGTGCGTGTATGTGTGTTTGAGAGAGAGTGAAAAAGAAAAGACTAAATGAAAAAGTAGGCTTAATCTTCTAAAATAAGCATAGATTATAACAAGTTTAGCAACAAATAATAACAATATACCTAAGAAAAACAAAGAAATCACTAAAATAAAAAACAAATAATAAATATATATATACGTGATTGTGTGTGTGTGTGAGTGAGTGAGTGAGTGTGTGTGAAAAATAAAAGACGAATAATATACGAGAGTGAGAGAGAGAGAGAGAGTAGTATGCATATTATATGTTTGTAGGAATGTTCTTACGAGTGGCTTGTGAGAATTACTCGTTGATTTGGACTTAGCAACCCCGCGAAATTGTTTTTCAGTCAATGTTGGAAGTAACGCACTCTGCCTGTTTCGTCAGAGCGGTCCGTCTCCATCGGATCACGAATAGAAAAGATGATGATTTTCCTTAAGGTTGGCCCGAGGTCGAATTGGCACCGCCGGTACTCATTGGTCGAACAGATTCGCGTGAGACTCAGCTGATGAGCATGCAGAGAATAGGTGTGTGGTTTTTGAACAGCGCCAAGTTGTCAAGGTCCATCACGCACTTGTTGGATTTGATCTTCGCAAGGACGACAAATGCAGATAACAGGATTCATTAAATATATGCATCCTGCGGAATTTCTCTTTCAAAAGATGCACATTCAAGACACACGATGAAAATATTGTTCCATTCATATGCCTAGGTAGTAGCAAATGTTAGGGATCCTACTATAAGAAAATAGTGTTATCATTTTCGTTTAGTGTTTCGCTAAGAAATATATCTATATCTATAAAAGTGACGAGTTTGGACGTTGTGTAATATGTTTGTTTGATAGATTAGACGTTTGCAGTCTAACTCGACGGGAGTTGAGCTTAGATGTAGATCAAAATGTCAGAACGCTAACGACATATTGAAAATTTTTTGAAAGCCGAAATACGGGGCAGAGAAATATTTATTATCACCCATCAAAATCAGGGATCAGTTTATGTATTGATTATAATATAGAATCGATCACCCTACTTTATATTACCTATATCTATATATGTTGCCCCTCCTCCTCCCACCCTAATCCAATAGAGATCTTTTACATTGTTATCTATATCTATAAATGTGAGGAGGATGGACGTTGTGTAAGCATTTTCTATGTAAATTCATCATATCTTTTTTATTCTTATTATTCCTTAAGCTACCTGAGTGAAATCGGGCTAAACTGCAAGTCTGAATTTATTTATAAATAGAATTTTGTCTCTGTGTGTGTGTGTGTGTATGTCTATGTGTGTGTGTGTCCGTTATTTATAGATTCCGAAACGGCTGAACCGATTTTCTTGAAAATTTACACAGTTGTATTATAAGCGTCTGCGAATGTTCTTAGATAGGTTTTGTGTCGAGGTATTCCCGATAAATATAGAAAATCGATAATCGAAAAAATCGGGTTATAGAAAAAGCGGTCCGATTTTAATCAAATTTGCTACACACATAGACAAAGACATAAGAAACGATATTCAGAAGTTTCAAGGTTGCAGTTCTTACAATAGCGCATAAAATCGATAATATATATATATATATATATATATATAAAAGGCAAGATGTTTGTGTGTGTGTCTGTTTATCTGTCTGTATGTCCTTTATACAAATCCACAATTTTTATCCGATTCTCACCAGATTTCACACAAATATTCTTAAGGCTGAGTCTGAGCTTCAGGACCATGGATTTAAAGCTTTCATTACACCCGAGCAACGCCTGGCTATACTGCTAGTTTCCATATAGTTTTTTTCTACCTCATTTAAGACTTTGTGGAAACGTGCTTGATTTGGTCATTTATAGATTTCTCGGCAATATCATATCTTTTTTTCATCTATTAATGAAGTTAACTTGTCCATGAGAAGATTCGAACTCAATTCTCATGTTTTAAACACCTAGACCTGCACGCACCCTTACGTAATAATTATCAAATAGTTATTGCAGATCTTTCATAATGATTTCAAATTTGACTCGTTGTCACATATTTATACATTGTATCTAACCCAAGCAAAGTTCAGTTTCGTTGATTAAAAAGCGTTTATATGCAGACCAATTAGAGTAAAAATAAAGCTCATATTCGAATACCTTTCCGTAATCATAAATCTCTTTTACTGGGGATATCTGAAAATGTTTATTGCATAGAATATTGTAGATGCGTAATTTTTTGTCTTGAAGGTTTATTAACGCATCTTTTGCATAAAAGAGATATTTCCAATTTTTCATTAGGTAAATTTTGTTATTTAACCCTAGTGAAGGCTATAATGTCACTAAGATGCAAAATGTTAGTGAGTTCGAGAGAATATGCGAATAAAACAATCTTTACGAAGAGGCGAAAACACTAAGAGATAAGGAATAAGAAGATAACGATTAGTATTGCATTTTTCAGATTTTGGTGATTAAACTTAACTGGAAAAGCAAGAAGCTAGATGATATAGCCCCAAGCAAGAAGTACCAAAGATGAAACTCTTAGCATAGCCATTTCAAAACTAAAATGATGAGACCTTGTTAATAATTTAATACTGCGTTTAAATTCATAAAGTCAATGTAATCCCCAAGAAAATTCATCAGAGCAATTACCATGAAAGTATTTAGAGAAAAGGCACAAGCAATCTACATGAGGGCGTTGACTGAAGACAGGATAAATAATTAAAATCTATAAATGCATAGCAGAAGTAACAGGCTAGATAGGACAGCAATATTCAATGCATAAATGAATGGTAGACCCTTGAATATTTATGATAGATTCCAAAGAGAAACAAATTCTTCCGTCGGACGTTAAACCTTTATTTTCAAGCAGAAGACCTAGCAAGTAATTCAGTATAATATATTCTCCTCATGTCAGCAGAAAATGTGACCCCAGAATGCTTAATCCCATACCCGAGGATGTTAGCATAGACCATGTTTATGAAAGCTAGAATGATGTTTTTATACGATGAAAAGAGGGTAGTTTTGTTTTGGAGGCATTAACATTAACATTAACAAGCTATTCCTGGTCTCAGTTAACCAAAAATTTTGGGTCATTTTGTAGATCAGCTCCTAATTTGAATAAACATATCTTCAGTTTTTTTTGTTTTTTTTTTTGAGGTGTTATCTTGTACAGTTCTGTATTAAAACAATATCTCTGCCTCGTTTTTATTGAATATTCACACACACACACACACACACACACACACACACACGTGTGTGTGTGTGTGTGTGCGCGCGCGTGCGTGTGTGTGTATTTTTGTATTGCGGAGGCATACCTATTATTATTATTATTATTACTATTGGTATTGAAAAGATATGTTCTATTTCTTTTGTACTGATGAGATATCTCCGACTTCTTTATTTATATTTTATTTCATTTCACCCCAAGCAAGGCGGGAGCCCCACTAGTCCTCAGGGGGTTACAGTGAGAGAAAAGACTGGATACAGGGAAAATTGAGGAAAATTCAAAAGATGAACGGGATTCAAAAAGATAGATGTCAATTGATTTTGGAGATTGTACCTATCAGGGAATCAAGTAAACGGAAGTGATTTCCATCAGCCGGGAAGTGCAAGAAAAGAAACTAGGAAGTAGAAGGAGCGGTTACATTTCTGTATTTCAATGGTAAAATGGTAGGATCTGGATGCCAATCTGGTAAGCACACTTAAATTCCCGTGGTTCGGGAATCAAAGAAAAAAAATGCTCCCCAGAGCAGTTGCTATCAAAATATTCATAGAAATATTAAGATGATATGTCCTACATTATTTGTCTTTAGGAGTAAGCTTCCATTTTTGTTTTAATTATGCTCAATGTGCGTGTGGTGCAGTCGATATCGGCTCGGAACGATGAATCGGGGAGCTGAGTTCGAATGCCAGTTGAATTCCTTGCTTTCATTTGCGCACAAATAACTTTGGGAAAGGTATTAATCCATCCCTTCCCTCCAGTTATGGGTTAAATAATAGGACAGATTGGGTTATACAACCTTAGCTGGCAACCAGTTTACTGCTGAAAACAATGGCAACCTACGGCGGGATAATCTTCTGCCCCGTCAGTCATGTCTCGAAAGAGACATGATCACCCAAAGCGTGTATCATGTATGGTATTTAACTGACTGACATTTGTTTTATTATCTTATCTCCTCGTAAAAGTAAAAGAGCTGTATTTTATCAGCTTATCCTGGCAAAAATACCGTTTTTATATACAATAGACGAGCTCGAAGATTAATAAAGTGAGGTGCTTTTTCACTAGAAACTTATGGTATCTCTTTCCCACCTCGAAGTTGTATATTTACACTTTTTCAAAATTCTTTTCTTTTTTATTTTCTAACCCTCAAAAAAAGAATGTAAAAGATGGAATTTTATTTACTTTTTCTCTCCGAGTTCAAGCTCAGACGACAACTTTTAGACAGTTCGGAATGTAAACCAAATACTTGTTAGGTTTCTGTTAATGTCTCCAAATCTGATAATGTCTTCAAACTTTTCGACAAAAAATAAATTTCTGTGTAGAAAGTTAATGTTCTCCGACAGATTATTTTGAGATAGCACCACAGATTCATAATGAATTTGAAATGTTAAATTTGCAGAAAAAAATCATACAAGCACTTAAAGTTTTCAAGATGGAGCATGAATGATACAGGCTATTGTTTCAGAAATCAAAATAGAATGTTAAACGCCAGTAAAAAGTGTTTCTGAAATCGATGATGCACACGTCATTAGTTTTCCCATTTCAGTTACCTCAAGATCTAAATCGGGATTAATATCTGGCTTTAAGCCATTCGTGGAAAATCGCGCAGACAATGTCTTTGCCAAATATGCTTCCTGCTTAGGCTGAATAAAGTCAATAAAATCTAATCGCGTTAGTTACATATCAGTGTGTCTAACATCGCATCTTTCGAAAGATGCCACGACGATGTGACATTTTAAAGATTCTGTTTAAAATAGATACAGGTCTCTGTCCGTTTCAACTGTGAAGAGGTCATAGAAATAAAATTAATTTAAATCTATTTTTGGATTTTATTCATTGAAAATATCAATAATAATTACCCAAAAATCGAAAGGATACTAAAACAAGGATGATAGTTATTTAGTCTTTCATTAATTATTCGCGAGAGTTATTTAACTTTCATGACGAGGCGATCCTGTAAGAAACAGGATTTGACAAAGATTTATTATCAATAGATTAAGTCATAACAACATATGAAATGATAAAAGTCAATCAGTCAGTTAAATGCAATAAGTGATACGCGCTTGGGCGATCATATCTCGAAAGGCACATGACTGACTCGGTAGAAGATTGTCCCGCGGGAGATTGCCATTACTTTCTGCGATAGACTGGTTACAAGCCAAGTCTATATACCAAAATCGTCCTGTTTATTAACTCATAATTGGATGGAAGGAGCACCTCGAGGTGGTGCAATGGTTAGCAAGCTTGTCTCGCTAGAACTATTGCAATTCAGTAGTGAGTTCGATCCTCACTGGGTGCTCCATACTTTCGGCCTTGTGCCATATCTAAGCTGCGCTTAGTAAATTACTAAAGGGGAACCCCGAGGTGGTGTAATGGTTAGCAAGCGTGTATCGCTAGAACTATTGCAATTAAGTAGTGAGTTCGATCCTCACTGGGTACCCCATACTTTCGGCCTTGTGCCACATCTAAGCTGCGCTTAGTAAATTACAATAATTGGATGGAAGAGACGGAACAGCTCGTTTCGCATATTCCTAAAATGTTGATATTTAATCTGCTAATCTTCTGCTTGACATTCTCCAACTGCCCGAAGTTATTCAATATTCTGAGGTTCTATATCCCCGAGAGTTTTTTTTTTGTTGTTGTTGTTTCGTGCAAAGAGTCGCAGGTAACAATCTTCCGATGACACCTGTTGCTAATGTCGTTCTTTTCCGGGCTAGGGATCAGTTCGTATGAATTGTATCTCTCTTGGCGCTATCCATCTCTAAGCCTTGCTGTGGATCCTGGCGAAATATTGCGGAAATAATTACCACATAGTTCCTCATATTTTTCTGCTTTCTTTTACTATCTTTTGTAAGAATTTCGCCTATGTGGTGCATTGAATATCGATTCGGAACGAGAAATCAGAGAACCGAATTCTTCGCATTCCTCGCAACCAGTCTACCGCAGAAATAAATAGCAAACTACTGCGGGGAAATCTTCAGCCTAGTCAGTCATGACTCTTTCAAGACATGATCGCCCAAGCGTATATCAAGTATGGCACTTAACTAACTTAATTTATCATGTTATTTTTATAAAAATATTTTATATTTTTATTGCTTGGACTGTTGTCCTCATCTTTATTGCAATATTTACGATGTTTCGGCCGTACTACGTTCCGGCTTTCTTCAGGTGATAGAAATTTTGATCCGAACCTTTTACTTCGATCACTGGCCTATATTATTCTCATTCCACTTCCGGTAGCCATGTAGTTATATCTCTTTAAGTTAATTCTCTAAGTTATTTGTTCACCACTGCTATGGCCTGGTATTGAACTTACAACTCTTTGGATAGTCACTGGAATTAAACAACGCCCCCTACGTGCTGAAGTTAAAATAACTGATAAAGACTATCACTGGAAACTACGTAAACTTAAGGAATCAGCGCATATTCTAGGCGACAAAAATCTCCTCTGGCGACCAAACATATAAATGAATACAATATGGAAACCAGTAATACAGAGTGTTGGAGAAAATCGTTAGCGTCAAATATGAGCTCTGGTAATAAAATGTAAACTGAGATAATATATTTATAAGTCCCAGAAATTCATAAAGTGATGTACTCAAGAACATATGGCCCAGAGGATAAAGATCAGTTGTTTAGTTCCGGTGACTTGACCCAAAGTGTTGTGAGTTCAATATCGGACTATATTGGTGAACAAATCACTTACAGAGTTAAGTTAAAGGGAGATAACCCTATGGTTACCGGAAGTGATATCTCACATGAAATGAAAATGATACACCCCAGTGATCGAAATAATGGGTTCAGTTCAAAATTCTTACCACCGGAATAACCCAGAGCGTATAGCGGCCGAAACATGGTAATGAAGTTGAGAACAGTCCGAAGAACGTAAATAATAATGTAAATATTACCTAAGTAGAGACAAATATTTTATAAATTTCATCCGACAATAAAACTGGCTGCCCTGTCAATATATGCCGAAAACATCCTCATAGTAAAACGCCTAATGTTACTGTTGCTACGAACTATTTATTTTTTTTTAAATAACATGTGTTAGAGACGGAGTTAATCATGGCTCTCCATCCCCTTCTTAATTATCTGTGAAATGGCTTCTTGGGAAAGATAGTAAAATGCGTTCTCTAATCTTTCTCCCAAACTAAATTCCATCAAAAGGTAGGCAGCCCAGTGCAAAAATAAATGCAAATGATTTGACCGGAATATAAAATCGATTCGATGATCCAACTTTGAACGACAAAACACTGATACGCGTCTCGCTCATAATTAACAAATTCTATGCTGTTAGTCGTGGCTACGCGATTAGTGTAATTAGTATAATATAATAATCGGTGAGTCGATTTGGAAACCCAGCGTATGTATTCTTGGAAAAAGTATGAATCCGTTTCTTCTCTTATTACTTATGGCTTAAATTGGGCACTATATTCTTGGTTCGTAACCGGAGATGGTGATTCGATAAATTAAAAAAAAAATTAAAAATTAAAACATAAAAAAGCTAAGGCTCTTTAGCGGTTACCTCGTCCCCAACAGCATTTAAGAAAAACAATTTTTGAGTTCCTTAATAGTATGATTTTTGTTTTTGTAAAGACAGGACCGCAACTAGTGTGCAAGTAATTACAATGAAAAAATACTGACTAAAGTGGGTATTAAAGAAATAATAGATTAATAGGATTTAAGGAAACAGAAAATAGCAATTGACGTTGCATTTAAATTTTTGAAGATTGTAGCTATCAGGGAAACAAAGGAGTTCGACAGACGGAAAGTGTGAGAAAAGAAACTGGTGTAGTAGAAGTGGCGGTTGCATTTAGCTATCTAAACGGTAAAAGGGTAGGTCCAAGTTGGGCATTCTACGGCAAACAAAGATGGCGTCTACATGCATCTCGCAAATTTTTAATTTCTAAATTATAACATTCACTAGTATTTGGCTATTTTTATTGACAATCCCAAGCGCATTTTTCTACAAAATATTATGGAAATCTTAGCAGTAGCTTTGAAATGTTTACAATTCTTTATAGTGCGTTCAATCATTTAGCTGTAGATTTCATTTTTTACAAGCCTTATGAAAAAATCAGAAACTATCAAAATGAAATCCGTATGAAATTACGGAAATCAACATTGGTCAACCTGTAAACACTTCAATTTATGTTTTGTTAGAGATCAAATTATCTTATGTATAAAAATGACTTAAAAGTGAATCTATCAAGAACACGAAAAAAAAAAGACATGGATATATCCAAAACACCATTCGACATAAATAGAATCTAAGAGTGTCTTTTTTCAGTTTATTTATTCAAAAAAACTATTTTTTTTATTTGATTGATACCCTGTCAAGTGCTCAGTAATATGTGTAATGAGCTGTTTGCACATTTGAAAAACGCTTTGGACGAGAAATTATTTTAAATAGCAACAAAGTAGATTGATCCCTTTGATGACTACTATACACTTGAGAATATTCCTTTAAAATATATTTGGATCATCAAAAATAACCTGTTGAAGATGGTTCTTTATACTTCTGTTATTATACGCACATTATACTTAAGTTTAAAATGATATAAAAAATTAAAACTATCTAGTTGGAAGAACAGTTATCGAAAGCCTTCCTTCCAGCAAAATATAGGCAATATTTTTTCGGCGTATAAAACATCAGAATTTTCTAGTTGTAGTTGCATTTCAAGTTGAAAACTCACTGGTTGTTTCACGGCACATCAATCTATTTGGTCAATCATGCTTGAAATGGATTGTTTTTCTTTAAGAAAGTGTTTTACTATGAATAGCAATCGTTGTTAATTTTATTATAAATAGATATGTAACACGCGTAGCTGGTTTTCAAGTCGTCTATTACAACGGTGTTCTTCCTCATCCACGCTGTGAACTTTGATCCTGAGGAAGGCAGGTTGAAATCTTGCTAGCTGTCTCTTTACCACGTTAACCAGACCGGACGCGCGCACAATTGGGCTAATAAAAACAGCACCAAAAGTAAATCGAAGAACGCCTGAATGAGTTGCGAAAAAAGTATTTCTATAAAAACAAAAAACAAAAAAAAACAACAACAAAAAATAGAATATAACAGTCGTCAATTTCTTATCCTTACAACTGAGCGAAAGTTTTCATTTAAGAGTAATGTTTGTCTTCTCAATATTAATTCAAATTTTCGATTGTAACATTTATCACTCCAATCAGAGTTTTCAAGTTATGATGATTCAAAATGTCTTATTCAAGCTCTCCACCGACGCTTTACGGAAACTGCCGAAGAGGGGATTTTGTGACGGCGGCTGTGAATTCGTCTTGTCTGCCGTAGCTCGGCGCAGCGACACACTGAATTGGACTTTAACTCTTTCTAGGCTCTTTCTGTTTCTTTATATTTTCAGCCAGGATTCTATCAGAGGCGCGTTATTTGACTTTAACTCTTTTCGGTCGGTCGTGGCACCCTATTTGGGAACCCTATGTCCTTTTGTCTCTACATCTCGACTGGTCCCAGGTCTCGAGCGAGTACGTGAATGTCTCAGCTCCCGAGTGTCGAGAGTGATCTTGGCCCTTGGAGGTCCTATTTTTATGCATGTCCCAGATTCTCTTGGGGGGTGCATGACGGACACGAGGAGTCCATGCATTTAATCAAATAAATTATTTCCGCCTCCACACTTTGAGGTGGAGTTACATCATCCCCTTTGTTTAACCAATGAAGTAACAATATTTCTTAATGACATCATTTCTTTTCGTCTTCTCCCTTTTGATTACATTATTATTTTCCGACTTTAGAATTTGTTTTCCGGATTCAAAATAATTGAATTCTGAGGATTTAACCTTACTTGAACTCATCAAAAGTTCGTGATAGTCCCGAAAAAGAATTTGGCTAAACTTTGTTTTTTTTTTTTGGTTTCACCAGCTGCAAAAGCTTCCGCTTTATCACATGATGGCCGACAATATGATGACCCCCATCTGCAAAATGTTTTGATCAATTCGCTTCCCGGTCAAGATTTTAAAAATTTGAAATATATATTTTTTCACAACTTCTTAGCCGCATTCGACAATGGACAATTTTATGATCTATTAATCTTATTTTTCTCTCTAATCATATTGTAATCTGCAGAATTAACAATACCACTATTAATAATTTCTTTCGCTCCGTCGTACTAAACATAAGGTTACATTTTTTCCTAAAACAGTGTTAAAGATATTTTTGGTAATTTTAATATAAATTTGTATCGTTGGTTATTTTTAAAAAAATAAATTTAATTACTGATATCTATACAATAAAAATACAATTTTGTACTGTTATAATGTTTCGAACCTAATTTGAACGTTTTGCTATTTGCTCATAGCTGGGACCCTAACAGATGCTACCACTCGGAACAAGATATATTTGAGAACAACAACAATTAAAAAGTACATCCACGCTTCCCAAAACCTTCCGATCAGAAGCTTTGCTGCTGGCTGTTGTCTGGCCTCATACCCAGGTGTGATTACTAGCTGTGATTGATCATAAACATCTTTGAAAGTACAGTATAACCCGGATATATAAGGCCCAGATATAAGAGAAACTCGGATATAGGATACATTTTCTCTGCTCCCAAATTAGAGTCTGTGGTAATGTATATAAAATAGACTAAACCCGGATATATGAGAAACCCGGATATAAGATAACTTTTATCCGGTCCCAACAATTCTCTTATATCAGGGTTACACTGTAATATCGTGATATTCATCAAGAATATTTTGTTTCAGATCCCTTTCTCACTTTTAAAAAATATCTTGGGCAGCTTTCATTATATTTTTTCTTCCAGTCGATTTTGGTTTGATCATTCGGTCAGCGACTTAAATGCCATAGGTGATAGAAATTTGGGCGATCATGTTTCGCAAGAGACATGAATGACTGTTCAGAGGATTATCCCGTAGTAGGTTGCCATTACTTTCTGCGGTAGACTGGTAGCCAGCCAAGGCTATGGAACCCAATCACTCCTATTATTTAACCCATAACTGGAGGAAAAGAGACGGATTAATACCTTTCCCGAGGGTATTTGTGCATAAGTTAATTCAAGTAATTCAACTGTAATTCGAACTCGGCTCCCCAATTTCTCGTTTCGAGCCGATATCGATTGCACCACAACGCACATCATTCACCATTTTGAAAAAGATCAGCCTCATATGATTAAATGTGTTTCGTGTTCGGACGAGAAAAAGCGTTATTCAACCGCTCTTGGTTCCTGCAGATTCACCCGAATGGCATGTTCTCATTATCTAGGGTCAAGTAAACGACCTGATGTCTCCACCAATGCTTGGGGGACTAGACACGTCTTAACTTGATCAACACACACACACGTGCATAGTTAATCTCCTTTGAAGACAACTTATATTTTCATGTTTGCTTTTTTAATTCATATCTCTACCGATATATAATTAATAAATTCTTTTAAGCTGAATTTTTGTCTTTTAAAATGTTTGCGATGCTTTAACTTTACTAAAATACGCTCATTTGTTGGTTTAATTGAAGAAGTAGCAAATAACTTGCACGAAATGATAGCACTGTCATCAAAAAGAATATCTTAATGTTTTTAAATATTTTACTCACACTAGTACGCTCATCTTATTCATCTCAATTTCAAGCCTTACGCTGTACACAGATAATGTCAAAATTAGTTCATTCGTATTGTAGGTTATTAAACTGAGCTAGAATTAATTGCCGATTTTTTATATCTAATTTATTCATAAAAATCAAATACAATTAACGTCATTCAATAATATATACATCGTTGTTTACAGAACTTTTGCCACTTATTAAATTGATATTTGATAATGTTTGGGTGAAGATTTTCAGGTGAAAACTAAAGAAGGATTACTCCTCAAAGCGATAAAAATTATTAATGATCGTTTTTTGCAATGACAGTTGAATATGGCGGATCGCGTAAAAAAGGCAAGTCGAATTCCAAAACATTTCTCCTAAGCTATTCTTGTTCTATGCAGATTTGCATTGTCAAGAAAGGAGATTATGTTTCCTACTGACGATATCAGGGAATATTTGCACTAAATGGACAAGTTGCAGCTGCTGGCTGTATTATTGGACATTTACTGTTTCATTGCGCTTTATGAACTCCAAAAGAATAATACCTAGCCGATGGTACAAGATGCGCAACATTATTTATTTTCCACGGAAGTAAAGTTTTGGTGCCTTTTGAAGAGATTTATTCTCATCAGCCTTTTTTGTTGAAAACTGATGCATTTTATTGTACCCTTAATTTGTTTTTAACTGTCACGTATGGTGATTTGTTAAGATGATACAAACGTCAATAAAATTGGTTCCTTAAATGGAAATTGTTTGTAACTTATGTAACATATTACATTAAACTCTAAATATCGACATAAAAATTGATATCACCACTAAAATTGCCATCTGTATCGAATAGCTTTCTTACAGCTATGAGTCGAATATAATCTCACAATGTTTTCATATCGAGAAATGCAATGGCCTGATTTGCTTTTGGTGCTTTAGGTTCAATCCCGATCAAAGGTTTGACTTCGGATTCTGTTTCAGTATCTGAAAATTCTATGAGTAAATTATGAGTAAATCATTTCACTGCAAGTTAAAAATCTGTTTGTTGTGTCAAATTATGTCGATATTAATCAGTATTAAATTTTTTATAGTTTTCAATCACTTTCTCACCGGCATGTTATGACTTCTCTCTGTCTTTTCTACAAGTCTTTTTATGGCAACTGCTCTGACGAATTTTTTTTCCTGGTACCCCAACCGCATTTCTTTACATTTGTTACTAGATTGGCCTAGGGCTCCTACTCTTTTAACATCGAAATAGTAACCATCTCTTCTACACTAACAGTGTTTTTTTCGCACGTCCTGTTTCTAAAACTTTCTTTCGTTTGCTCACTTCCCTGATATCTACAATCTCCTACAGTTTAAATGCAACTTCAATTGCCATCTTGTATTTCCTTGATTCCCATCACATCTCTTATTCTTTCTTCGACGTCCCATGTAATTTGTTTTTTCTCTCATTATAACCACCTGGGCGCCAATGATGGTTCTGCATTGCTTGGGGGTGAAGAGAATAAAAAAAAAATAATAATAATAAATTAGGAGAATATTCAAAGGTTTCCGGTGTATATTTGAAAAAAAAGCTACCAGACGAGCAACAACGAAGTTCCGAAAACAATGGAAACAAAAAGGATAATTAGTACCTTTTCGGTTAATTTACCCCAAATAATGTAAAGTTACTCATCGCAAATATTAATTCACCTCAAGAATTTATAAATTTTAAATTTAAGTTTTATTGTTATTAGTATAATATTTTGAGAACTCTTTTGAAATTATAAATTTTAAATCAAACGTTGTTGTTTTGCTAAACAGCTCCCTTCACCGCAACTCCAACCGTTAGAATAAAAAATTACCAAAAGTTATTTCCATTTCGGATAATATTCGAGGAATTAACAATGTTTTTTTTACAATTTAAGTAAAGATAAAAATATTTGCTTTGGCTGCTTTATCGTGGTATGCGTTAATGTGGAGTCCCACACTTAGAAATAGCGGACCCCAAATAGCTCACATTTGGCATGATTACAAAGGTCAGCCCAACCGGTATGCTATGGAAGGGCGTCGCTCTAAAAGGATTTAGTGTGCTTTATACTAATCTTTTTATTTGAGGTGAATTAACACTTTAGGGTGAATTAACATATAAGGTCCTATATTTATTCCTTACATCAGAAAGATTCAGATGAAATTTCGCGCATAAGAAGGAAATTTGGAAAATTTGATAATCACGGGACAGATTTATTGCAAGAGTGACACAGGGATAACAACGCATAACCGACATGAAAAACAAGGCAATTTTTTACAAGGTGTACAAGAACATTAAGAATGAGTATATATATATATATATATATATATATATATATATATAGAGAGAGAGAGAGAGAGAGAGAGAGAGAGAGGAAAACTCAACAGTTATAAACTATAGCTCATTTCAATGTGTTTAATTAGCTCATATCATCAGACCATACAATATATCCTCCATCTGGTACAAAATTTCTGCCGGAATGAATCTTTTATTAAAATGAAGAAAGGGATAACAATAAAAATAACAATAATAAACATAAAATTACAAACAAACAAATAAATGATAATAAACATAAGGGGAAAGAGAGGAAAGGAAGAAAGAGGGGAGAAAGAAATAGTCCAGTTCCAAATAATGGCGTTGGATCCGTTTGAAGTTGTTCAGACCGTCTTGAAAAGGTTTGACCCCCGAAAAAAACAATTCCTTTGACTTTTGGCGTCTGTTTGACCTCATTTGGTCAACCTACTTACTTATACTAACTTCTCTCTACACATACATATGTGTACATTCCCACATATACTTACAATGTGATTTTACTTAAGTTTACATATCCACTGATTTCTTTTTTTTTTTAACCAGGAGGAGAGTAAATAGCTATTAACATGACATTAAAACTGTTGCTGATTATAGTTGGCTGGAATGTCTGGAGCCTGAAGGGAGTTTCACTAGCAAGAAAAGTGAATGTTAGCATAAAATTTACAGCTACATCCATTAAACCTCAGCTGCATGGATGTAGTTGAGGTTTAATTTGATGTGATCTTGACGCCAGTCTATTGCTGCGCTTACATCATAAATTGCTTACAGCCTATCACGTTGAATACAATGGTTCTCGGTCGATCACCAAAGTTAAGCTACGTTGAGTCTGGTCAGTACTTAGATGTGTGACCACTTGGAAATACTAGGTGCTGTAAACGTATAGTGACGGATGTGCGTTGTGGTGCAAAGGATACCGACTCGGGAAGAGAAATCGGTGAGCCCAGTTCGAATTCCAGTTGAATACCCTGCATTCACTTAAGCACTGGTCCCCTTGTGAAAGGTATTAATCCGTCCCTTTCCTCCAGTTATGGGTTAAATAACAAGGGTAGGACTTGGGGACCCTGTCCTTAAAAACAAATCCCAATGAATCTTGATACTCGAAAAGAAAAATGTATTACTAGACACAAAAATTATATAAAAACAACATTAAATTGTTGAAAGAAAAGGGTATTATCAACAATAAAATAAATAAAGTTTAGTTGGCAATAAATGACCCGCCGAGGTTGATTTGCCATAATAACAAAACAACCAAATCATAACATCATAAATTATAAGTACCAGAGCAAAGGGATCATCCGAACAACTATCATGAAATTATTTGTGGTGGGTAAGTGACTGAAAACGGATCAATAATATTGCTGATTATTTTTAACCTTATCAAGGTTAATTGCATGGGCAGCTAGTTATAAGGAGAAGCAATATTACAAGAATGGACGAATGGTAAATCGATTTCAGAGAGAAACATTGTCTCGAACGACATAGTAAACCGACTTTCTTACCAGCTGAACTAGCTATAAATTCTTCCACTTCATGGAAGGCGCACCAAGCCACTTTCCTGGAGGTTAGCATCAACCATGCGGATGGTAAGCAGAGAGGGGTTTCTCTGAAGAGACGTTTAGTTTTGGAGGCTGAAAATTGACAAGCCATTTTTATCCCATTTAACGACGGTCTTGAGCTCGTTTTAGACAGCAACTACACCTTTGACATTGTCGGACTAATGCTCTTTACTAGTAATGCAAGAATATATATATATATATTGTCATCCGCATACAGATCTGTTTCGCTGTATCACAGCTCATCAGTACATTTAGACTCCGTTTGCTTTTTAACCCAGGATTGAAACCCGACCGAATAGGCGTCAGTCGGCGAATCTACCTCTGGGCTATGGGCGTTCGGTGGGAGAAGGCAGACTTTTTAGCGCATATATTAATTAATTTAGCTTCAAAACATGGCCCTCACCTCTATTATCATGGTGTGGGCGCTCTACGCAACGATTCTTGTTCCTCAACTATTATGTTTGGGGTAATGAAAATTTAATGGCTCCATGTCCACAAAAAATAACATGTAATTTTCAACACTTCTGTTATTATTTCAACGATAAATTTGGCATGTTGGTCATTCAGAAAAATACTTGCTTCTATTCCTCAACATGTAATAGAAGAAGTTCGATATCTTCCCAGGTCAGTACGACAATAAGATATGTTTACATGTATAGTAAATGAGGTGACGATGCCTGAGCCATTGTGTTTGCCCACTTGTAATTCTCACATCAACAATTGCAAGAAACTAAATCCATATCATACAACAGTTATTTTGTAACCCATATGCATTCTGATATGAGTATGTGCTGATATGAGCTGTACATGCAATTTTGTTGGAAAGTAAAACACATATTTAAAGGAGGACACGTGTATTTATTAAAACCAACTGTCGCCACTTGACCTACGTACCCAAACTGATATTGAACACCTATACACATGAATATAACCTAAAGCCAGCGTTTTAACAGTATTATTATGTGCTATGCCATTTACAGATGGTCGAGTCATCCTCATAATAGTTTGGTACAGGAAAATAGCACGTTCTACCCAAGCAAATCACCGCCTGCAAATAGCAAGTGGTCAGCCATCGGGTTCGACGCTTCTTAACTTATCTTATGGGAACCGATTTTTGAACCTGATGTGGCCGCAAGCTTTGTATAAAGCGAACATTTAGTAAAATATACGTCATAATATAAACTGTACAATGGCTTAAATAAATAGGTTTATGATATATCACGTTGAAAACACCGGTCCTCGTTCGATCACCGAAGTTAAGCAACGTTGAGCCTAGTCAGTACATAGATAGGTGACCGCTTGGGAATACCAGGCGCTGTAAGCGTTCAGTGACGGATATGCGTTGTGGTGCAGTGGATGTCGGCTTGGAGAGAGGAATCGGTGAACCGAGTTCGAATTCCATTTGAGTACCATGCATTCACTTGGGAAAAGTGTTAGTCCGTCACTTCCCTCCAGTTATCGGTTAAATAATAGGATGGGGCCTGGATGCAGCACATCCAGTGTTGGCGTCACAATAAAAACACCCTTGGTAGCCCTGGCGAAGCATCAAGTATTCAGCTATTTGACAAGATTATGAATTTCGTTATAAACTGCGCCAGGGTTCCAAATGCACAGGGAATACTGGAGGGGTGTAGTGAGTTCTATCTCGGTCGAGGCCGCAGAACGACGATGGCTTAAAATAAAATATTAAAAGAACTGTCACCTCTTATATTTATAATGGAAATAATCATACAGCCTCTATTTCTATCATTATTAGGTTTATATGATTTTTTAAATACGTTATTTGTTGGCCATAATATCTCATAAAATGTACGATAATTGACGACAATATAAATAATATGTAAATGCTAAAAAATATCTGCAATATTTTCCACTCTTGTAAATGTTATTAACTTTGAAGACTTAAAATATTTTCCCTGAAAATGTTTTCGTTCAAAACAAACTGCTACTGCTTGGAAAACCTCTAAATGTTTAGTCGAAAACTTGTATTTATTATTTTGTCATAATTTATTTTCCTCTAGTTGGCAATCTTTTTGATCAAGTGTAGGTGAACCATGTTCAATTTCGAAACTACATCCTCCTTCTGTTGATATTCCAGATTTGGCTCTCGTCTGGTAAAACAGCTGAAACAGTGTAGCTCAGGCGTTTCATACTAAGAGTTGAAATTCTAATAATATATAAGATAGTCGTCAGAAAGAATTATGATTAGCTTATGGAATTTCTTTGAAGTCAAATAACTGTCAGTTTTTTTCCATGCATCTACGACTTAAAAATTCATCGCGTGAATATGGTATCATGTTTTTTTTTATATATATGCTGCAAGAACTTTTCTGCGTAATAATGATAGTTTTCCTTCAGCGAGATAACATCGATATCATCTTAAAATATTCTGATTGGGAAAACTTGGGATTTACAAATATATGAGGAAAAAGATTTTGGCTATAATCAATTCTAGGTGCACACATACATTCAAAACATAAGTAAAGATTTGGGCAACTCGATGTGCTGTAATGGTTAGCAGGGTTGTCTCGCTCGAATCATTAGAAGTGAGTTCGATTCTCACTGGGTGTCTCATACTTTCGACTTTGTGCCACATATAAACTGCGCTTAGAAAATCACCATAAGAAATAATTTTCTTCATGTTTAAGCATAATACCTCATAATGTTGTTTTTAACGTACCTTTTATTCTATTTTATTTTTGTTCTCCAGATATTCGACCGCATACCATGGAATCTCTGCATGAGATGTTCGTGGAAATGCAGTCCTCCGGTGTTTTGATGATTTGACCAATGTATTTTTATTGGTGAGTGTTTATCATGTACGCAGTATTTTGCTATTTGTAATGTATATGACGTCCACGTAAGAAATATCCATCAAAACGAATTTGAGAGTATCATCCGGAAAAGTCAGCCATCTGTCTTTATTTGGGGATCATATTCTTCTGTGAGAACATACCCGTAACATCTCGGATCTGTTTTGCATGGGTAAAGGTGAAATATTTAAATATGCTTTTGAATGAAAATACACACACGGGCACACAGAAAAAATACACATAGATGAATGTGTGTGTGCGTAATCGCGTGCGTGTGTATGTGTGTGTTCCTACATCCGTGCATGTGTATTTGTGCGTGCGGGTAGGTATGAATGTATAGATTCTTCCGTCGAGAAAGTCGCGTGAGTGGTCAGCAAAAATAAGACCTATAGGTTATGAGCGTATGTGTGTGTGCGTGTGTGTGTGTGTGTGTGCGCGTGTGTGTGTGTTTATCCGTATGTGCGAGCGTGTGTCTGTGTAAATGTACGAATTCTTCCATCGAGAATGATGCATAGGTGTTCAGTAAAAACAAAACTTAGATATTACGAGTGTGTATATCCGTACGTATGTTCGTGTGTGTGTTCGTGAGTGTGTGGGGATGTGCGGATCTTCTGTCAAGAACGACTCATGACTTTCCAGTAGAAATAAGAGTTATATGGTATGAGTGTGAATGTAGGTCTGTAGACCTTTCTCCTTCTTATACACTTTATCACATTGTCGACTTGGATGGCCAGCTTCATGTGTCTTTGAATATGGCTGACATGTTTAATTTGGCAAAAACATGAGCTAAGTTTACACCCTTTCCATCTTATTTGTGTGTGATTTATTAGTAGTGACCTGATTTTGGGTATTTTTAGACATTTTTAGGGAATTTAACTGTTGGATGGCTGTATCAGTTACAAAAAGCTTACATTTTATAGTTAGAGATATTAATAGAAAGCCATTTTAATTGATCATGCATGCATATAAGATTAGATCATGAGTAAACCTAATTTCCACATAGACATTGAAATAGACCATTTATAAAACTTTATCTTTAGCTGAGACTATTCTTCGAATTCCAGTTAAATTCCTTGTATTCACTTACGCGCAAATAACATTGGGAACGGTATTAATCCCTCTCTTACCCTCCAGCTATGGACTAAATAACAGGATATATTGTGTTCTTTAGCCTTGACGGCAACCAGCCTTACGCGTAAAGTAATGGCAACCTA
Source organism: Ascarosepion bandense (assembly GCA_037127315.1). NCBI lineage: Eukaryota > Metazoa > Mollusca > Cephalopoda > Sepiida > Sepiidae > Ascarosepion > Ascarosepion bandense. Next base: position 397,181 of record JBBBDQ010000270.1, on the reverse strand, counting down.
GCGCGGAAAAATCTTCTGCCCAGTAAGTCATGTCTCTTTTGAGACATGATCGCCCAAGCGTATATCCCGTATGGCACTTAACTAAACTGATACTATTGTGAGCTGACCACGAAGTTATGATGGAATATAATGATGAAGAAAGTTGTGTGCTGAGTGAAGATGAAGAGAAATGCAATAACGGTTTTTAGAAAGTTTCCCATGAAGTGACATCAGCCTGATACTGATCCCTACAGGATATGATTCAACTTGTCTGGTTAAATTACTTTTCATAACAAGACAAACATCAGAGTCCTTTTCTTCCCGAGTAAGTAATAAGTGCAGCCAAATTCAACTTCCTATAGATGACCACTCCCAGGAAATCTAGTTTCTTGAAGAGCAGCAATAATATTTTGATGAGATAAGAAATGAACTATCATATCTGTTCTGCTCTCATTCCATGAAGTTATGTATATTTTGTTGTAAGTGTAAAAGAAGAATACCCTGTTATCCACACCGAATGACCTACCACGATCAAACAAATTTTGTCGTTTTTTTACCATTCCCAAAGTAAAGGGAAGTAGTGTCATCCAAAAAATAGCTGCTTTAAAATATTACAAGACAAGACTATCTACCGTTCACCACCTATCTACCAGTTTCATACAAGAGATTCCTAGTCGCCTCTTCTAACTCTTGCCACCTTGACTCATTCTTTACAATGGGATCTGATATCACTATAAGATTTTTCAGAGTTCTAAGTCTTACTGAACAGGCTGTAAAATTGAATTGCTTACAGTGGTCAATTGAATGTACCTTGCAGTGTATACTCTTTTCAATCGAGCACGGTGTTCTGTGCCAGTACTCTGTGTGCTTCATGGCTTTTTGAATAAGAGTTATATATATATATATATATAATTTATTCAGAAATGAATTAAAACACTCTCAGCCACTGACCTGTGTACATTGTAAATAACACGCTAAGAGTCTGCCTTCTTCTACCAAGTACTCATAGCTCAGAGGTAGAATCGCCGACTGACGTCATTTCTGTCGGGTTTCAATCCTGGCAAAAAGCATTCAGATCGCTAACCGTACTGACGAGCTGTGATACAGCGAAACAGATCTTGCGGATGAATAAATATATACATATATATATATATATATATATCTTCTAATTGTACGGTCTGCCGGGTAACATGCTGTGTTGGAGAACAAGCCAACAACATGGATATACGTAATGGCAATGCAAAACCGACATTTCCATGCTAATAGTCTCTTAAAAATATACATAATGTGCAATCGTTATTTTCTGACTTCTTCATTCTTGTTCATTGATAGTATTTTCTGTTACTCTTTAATCTTCCTGCATCTTAGTGACTTTATTGCCTTGCTTGGAGTGAAATTATTAAAGGACAATCAAATCAAAATATCAAGAATCAGTAACAATATGTAGATTTATTCACATCTTGATAATTAAATTAAAACTAATTTATATCTTATTTTATCCTAGTGCATTTTAGATAAATGCAGCATCCACCATAAAAACGAAGAGCAGATGCCACATTACAACAAAGCCCGACTTAATATTAACCGTGAATTGGAAAGCGAATTATGCACAAGAATTAGAAACATGGAAATCGTGAAATGTAGATAAACGAGCAAATATTTTCTCGAAGATTCTACATTGGTGATAAGCTGAAAATAAGGAATGAAAACCGCCTAAAATATATCGTCTATCATGAAAGACATAATTATTATGTCAAAAAGTACGATTAACAAATACTGTTCAAATATTCCGCTAGTCATTTAAGTGCCATAAGTGAAACACGCTTGGGCGATCATGTCTCGAATGAGACATGACTAACTGGGCAGAAGAGTATCCCGCAGTAGGTTGCCATTGCTTTCTGCGGTAGACTGGTTGCCTGCCAAGGCTATAGAACCCAATCTGTCCTGTTATTTAACCCATAACTGGAAGGAAGAGACGGAATAATACCTTTCCCAAGGGTATTTGCGCGTAAGTGAATGCAATGAAATCAACTGGAATTCGAACTCGGCTCCCCGATTTCTCGTTCCGAGCCGATATCCACTGCACCACAACGCACATCCAAGTGTAATAATCAATAAACGCTTAGGCGATCATATTTCTTCCGATTCAGGACTAACGAGGAGGAAGACTTCACGTAATAGGCTGCCGTTTGTTCCAGAGTAAACTGGTTACTAACCGAGTCTATAGGAGCCAGTCTGTCCTGTTATTCAACCCATAGCTGCGAGGAGAAGAGATGCATTAGCACCAGAAAGAATGTAATGAATCTTATTGAAATTCGAACACAACTCTCATTCACAGCGGATATCCATTTCACCACACGGTTCTCCTTTATATAAACCCACGTAGTTACTTATGATAAAATCTACATTTGTTAAACTAAATGAAGGTAACAGAAATGTGTCTATGAACACAAAAACTATAAAAGTTGGTTATATATAGAATTTATTATGATCATGTGGACAATTTGATTTTTAAAACGTCAAAATGATTAAGTTTACTCATCACAAATCTTTAACAAAAAATATTGAACCAGCTGTAATTCAATACGATTAACACAAACTTAGATTTCTATGTCGCATCACCTTTACTAAGTAATGAAATATTTAATGTAAATAATAATAAAATACTTACTGTTTCAAAATTTCAATAATTTTATTACTATTTTTATCAGGACTTATTTTATTTTCTGAATTGTATATTAAAACGCAATTTTATAACAGTTTTTTTTTTCGGTAAATATAAAATAAAATTTATACTGGTTAAGCACAGTATTAATAAAACTTATTTTCATTTAATGTTAATTCAATTCGAAATTTATCGTAAAGACGAAATAATACCATGAATTATCAGTTGAATTATATGCATATAATCCCTGTTTTCTTTAGATATAACAGTGACATCCGTTTATTTTTTCAAGATGATTATATTTTATATTCCTTTTGTTATACTACTATGCACAAATCTCATTGATCGACTAGATATTTCATTCAATATCATTCATTTTAATGTTATATTATTAACTATTCAATTTTCAGAAACATGGGAAAATAACCATAGAGATTCTAATTAGTAAAGTTGGCATAATTACGAATTTTTCTGAATTTTTTAGTTATTCTGATAATGTTTTTTTTGTTCAAAACGTTGGCAAGAGAAAAACAAATCACATAAAAATATTTTTCCGATACTCAATCCAACATAAAGAGAACGGACATTTCGTATCTGTCATTTTATAAAACACATACACTTATATATATATATATATATATATATATATATATATATATATATATATATATATGCACGCCTATGCAAACACATATATACATATATATGTACACATATATACGAAGACATATATTAGCACATGCATATATCCATAAAACATAAGGGCACACGCAATATATATATATATATATATATATATATATACTCATATATATATATATATATATATATATAGTCATTCATTTATATAAACATATATTGTCATATATAAATATATATATATATATATAGTCATCCATTAAACATATATATATATATATATATATATAATCATCCAGATATAGTCACATATATATATATATATATATATATATTTATCTAAAAACAGTCCCGTTTCGCTGTATCACAGCTCAGTCAAAACGGTTAGATATCTTGTTGTTTTAGCCAGGATTGAAAACCGACTGAATTGATATCAGTCGGTGATTTAACATCGGTAGACGAAGGCGGACTTTAGCGTGTTATATACAATCTAATAATAAGCCAGTAGGTGAGTGTTTTAAATTAATTACTAAATGAACGATATAAATCTCTCTCTCTCTCTCTCTCTCTCTCTCTCTATATATATATATATATATATATATATATATATATATATAGTTTGCATCTAAATAACAGGTTTACCCACCTGACACCGAACAATTTTTTGCATACATCTGGAGGCTCACAGCCGTATAATCTGGGAACACCGGTTTGCATTTGATCATCGAAGTTAAGACTGTTGATTACCTCGGTTGGTATATCGCTTGGTAACCACCAGTTCTGTAGGACTAACTACGCTGGCCGTGTAATATATAAAGATCCGGAATTTCTAAATAGGGAGTCAAGTTACCTACAATTATTCCTGGGAAAAGATATGAATGCAGCTTATCCTCACCCAACTATAGATTTAAGATATATCTTCTGTCTTTAAATAAATGCTGAAACGGTTGATAATCAGGAAAAAATAATGAAGCGTCTTATTTCGGTTTTATTTAAATCGGTTCACAATATCACTCTGATTTTGAGGTTTATATATATATATATATGGATGCCCACAAGATACCGAACATGACTTCTTTGATTTTAATATAAACATTTTTATGGATTACGATTTTCTCGTTGGTGTAGTCTAAATTGACTCAACTTTTTAAAGTTAGTCCTGGTATTGTTTTACACTTAAAAACACAGATTGTACTGTCAATCTACTGAATATCATAGGTCAGTCCTTGTCTTTTCATGTCAAATGCAGAGTTATAACCACTCACATTTTACAAAACTTTCTTACAAGTAAAATCATTCTGAATGTGATATTTAGTGGTATTAAATTTCCTACTATAATGAGATCTCATATGACTGGACAGACCTGCCTTTCACAGAGTCAGTTGGCTGCAAATTTCACATGTAAACTCTTATTTCGATTCTCTTGCTTGGGTTGGTGTCACATCTTTTATATATTTAGCAGCACGTTTAACTTCAATTTTCTTCTTCAATTTTCTTCAATTTTCTTCTTCAATTTTCTTCTTCAAGTTTCTTCTTCAATTTTCTTCTTCAATTTTCTTCTTCAAATTTCTTCTTCAAATTTCTTCTTCAATTTTCTTCTTCAATTTTCTTCTTCAATTTCTTCTTCAATTTTCTTCTTCAATTTTCTTCTTCAATTTCTTCTTCAATTTTCTTCTTCAAATTTCTTCTTCAATTTTCTTCTTCAATTTTCTTCTTCAAATTTCTTCTTCAATTTTCTTCTTCAATTTTCTTCTTGAATTTCTTCTTCAATTTTCTTCTTCAATTTCTTCTTCAATTTTCTTCTTCAATTTTCTTCTTCAATTTCTTCTTCAATTTTCTTCAATTTTCTTCTTCAATTTTCTTCTTCAATTTTCTTCTTGAATTTCTTCTTCAATTTTCTTCTTCAATTTCTTCTTCAATTTTCTTCTTCAATTTTCTTCTTCATTTTTCTTCTTCAATTTTCTTCTTCAATTTTCTTCTACAATTTTCTTCTTCAATTTTCTTCTTCAAATTTCTCCACAGCCCTAATAAACTCATTTCTTCGTTTATATCTGTTTGCTTTCTCCTCATAAATCTTTTCAATAATGTTCGTTCTCATCAATTTAGATTTTTCGTGTGTTTTTGCTCTACTATTGTATTTTAGTACTTTCGTATTGAGCACTTTTTCTTGTGTTTGGTTCCGTTTGGTTATTTTTTTCTTTACTGCGGAATATTGAATGTTTGTTCTTGCTCCGCTGGTTTATTTTTTTCTCCCCATTTATCCGACGACTTAGTACGCCGGATTGTAACGGATTTAGGTTCTGTTTGTTAATGGTTTTTTCGAAAGTTTATATTGGCATAAATTTACGGAGTGCATTCTTACAGAGTCTAAGTAGTTATTATTATCTTCATATATATATATATATATATATATATATATATATATATATATATATATGTCTACATACATACATATGTATTTACACACACACATGTATAGGCAACATTTTTTCATTGATGAATGTTTCATTTAATAATATAGACAAGTTTTGTTTATTTATCTTATTGTATTTTATTTTATTTGTAAACAACGTAAAAATATACTAAAAAATTAGTAAATATTAATATATCTACAACAGATCCTAGCAAAAAAATTAAGTTAATTACTTACTGCACTAAATCTAGTATATCTAACTCAATTATTTGCAATGATTCTTCTACCCCGGTTAGCAATTTGCAGAAAGCCAACATAGTTTACAAATTCAAGTGTAATTTGGGAGATTTTATCTCCAACGGATGTTTTTTATGTTGGTCACACCACAAACTCACTTTCACGACGCTTGACACTAAATTTGAACAATAATTCTAACATTTTTATGCATTTAAAACAACATGCATGGCCACATACACAATTCTGAAAAACCATTGTTGAAAACACAACTACGCTTAAATATGAAACAGTAAACAAAGACAAAAATTCTTGATGCTATATACATCAAACAGATGAAACCTAAACTGAACAAAATAAACGATGAAATGTCCACAAATATACTTAAATGTCTATATTTACCAACAGAAGCCATTGGCTTGTTCCAATGGCTTCCCATACTTAATACTTCTTGTTTTCACTCTCGCGTCCTCATGTTTGACGTCACGAGCTGTGGAGTGATATTCGCTTCTAGCGTCTTGTATGGACGGGTTTGTTGTTACTTGGAAATCTTCCATGTAAACAAAAACAGGGTGACATTATTTTTTGTTCGGGAATTGTATAATATGATGTAATTGACATGATTGAAAATGGCTTATGTAAGACGAAAGCTTAGATTGGATTATGAAAAATGTTTCAATATTGTAATTTTATTTCTTCATTTCGTTATAATGCTATTAAGCTTATCAGACAGTATAAAAAATTACATAAAATAGATAAAACTTGTCTATATTATTTAATGTATGATGCATATATATATATATATATATATATAATTCCAAAGAATATAGCAATAATAGATTTTGTCACATTTATCCATGAAAAATATTCACAAAACGTTACGTTTCTCTCAATGCCGAGTGTTTAATTTATAAACAAATTTTAAATTCGGAAAATTAATGTTAGAAGAACCGTTGTCTGCTAAATATACTTATAAAACAATAAAGTGAGTGTTATTCCTAATACATCGTTTTTATTTTCAGAATATTATTAGGGTTGAGTATCGCCAATACATTCTTCGGAATGAGAAATCGGACAGCTGCGTTTGAATGTCAGTTGTCTTCGTTATATTCTCTCACGCGCAAATCAGTCAGTTAAGGACCATACGTTATACACGCCTGGCGGCCATGTCTAAAACGAACATGAATAACTGGGTAGAAGATTATTCAGTAGTAGGTTGCCATTAATTTTTGCGGTAGACTGGTTGCCAACCAAGTCTATAGAACCCAAGCTGTATTGTTATTTAATCCATAACTGTAAGGAAGAGATAGATTCATACATTTCCTAAGGCTATTTGCGCGTAAGTGAAAGCAACGAATTCAACTGGACTTCGAACTCGGGTCCCCCGATTTGTCGTTCCGAGCTGATATCCACTGCACCACAGTGCACAAATACCTTCGCCAAAAAGTATGAATCTGTGTTTTCCTTTTTCATTTATACGTTAAATAGTAAAAGTTTTATCCGAAAAAAACTGTTTTTCTCAAAATATTATTAATGCAATATTCTCTCTCAGTTAAAGAATTATTTCTTCCAACCCAAAGTATTTTTCGGTTTTAAATGACCCACAAAAATGTTGTCAAGCGGTAAATTCTTTTTAAAAAATCACTAATCAATTTAAAAGGTTGGCCATATCATCAGGATACCTGAAAATAATCTTTTACCCTTGATAGTATGTGGGGATTTCGGGAAACGTGCCCGGAGAATTAAATATATTATCATCAAACTCCCTTTTCTTTGTTAGATAATATTTGCAAATCCCATGTTCTCCTAATCATAGATTTGAACATGATATCAATGTCATCTCACGAAGGGAAAAAATCTCATTATTACACAGACAAGTTCTTGCATCTTAAGAATAAAAAATAATGATACCATATTCTAGCGAGGTGTAGCTACGTGAAAAGAAATTGACAGTTGCCTTTACTTCAAAGGATTTCCGTACATCATTTTTTCCTGGAGACTAACTTAGAAAGCGAAAATTATTAGAAATCCAACTGTCAATGGGCAATGTCAGAGACATACTGTCTCAGTTGTCTTGCTTGACGGGAGCTGGGAAAGTCTGCCAACAGAAGAACGAATAGCCGTGAAATTGAACGCGACTCACGAGCGGCTGATGAAAAGATTACCGTCTACAAGAGGAGAAAAAATGACAAAATAATCCAGACACGTTTTTCGACTAAAAAAACTGACTAAATGTTCCTTCTGAGGAGGCGTAGAACATGGAACAATATACTGGAGAGCCAACTTGTAATACCGATATTAAATAACAGACTTACTGAACCTCATTCAAATATTTCACTGCAGAAGCAGAATTTACGTTAACTCAATAAACACTCAATTACTCAATTATTACGCAATAAAAAAAAGGCCGGAATGCGCAACGAAAAAAACTATGATTAAAATACTAAATGAATAAGAGTGCCGGAAAAAAAAATGAAATGATGTCAGATTTTAGACAGTATTTAAAAGCCAGGAAAATCCTTTGACTAAAAATGTAATTTTCAATGCAAAATATTTAAATAAATCTTTCGAATCCGTTATTGCCAGATGTCAATATTTTCTACTTCAAAACCTTCACATCTTTATTATTTTAAAGTTTTGCTTTAATCAATATAACAATGACAGGGATATCACTAATATTAATAGTTGATGTTTATTTATTTAATAAATTTAAACAAAACTTTGAAAAATTAGAATGTATAAGGGAACAAATAAAATGACGGATAAAAACTGAATTGGAAAATATTTGCACAAAAAAGATGCATGGATTGTCCCATTTAGATTTCAATGCTCATCATTTAATGAACAGTTGTGGTAGTGGTAGCAAAACAACTTGCATTGTGTAATCGGTAGACCAAGCTTTTTTAGGACATTGATAGGATCGAGAATGTCTAGTTGTCCAGAAATCTGTCCCTCATTTCAAATCGGCTGGTAATTTCTAAAACCTGCCCTGTATTTCTTTTATATAACACGACAGAAAATAATTATTTTTTAAATGTTTTATGGCTTAATAGGTTAAATTTATATATTTAATAAAGCTTGCTCAAAATACTGCTGTTTCGAAGCATTTCGACACCTTTAATTTTCCTACGGTAATGTTTAATATGTTTCCGCTTTTATGCAAAATTTCAACAATAAAAAGCACAAAAATTCTCTAAATATTCTTAATAATGAGTACAAATTTACGTGGTAGGATTCATAACTGTTCTTATAATTTTAGAAAAAAATGTTAATGAAGAAGGATCTCTGCGGGATTCTGTTTCCCAAAGTAACAGTTTTAGGGAAAAAGCTGAGAGAAACATCCTCCTTACAAATGGTATATAAAAGAAAAATAAGAGTTTGATTCAATACATGGAAGTACAATGGCATGTGCTAACTATAAACAAGGGAACATGTGAAAGAAACGAAAGGATGTATCATGGAAATAGCGATAGAGTAGAGAGAGGCTTGCGACGCGCCGTTTTGAAAAGAGATTGCATAGTATAAAATAGGCTATCCTTCGAAAAACCATGTAAACGATTTTGGACTCTATCAAGGCTGTAAAGCTCGGATGTGGCAGTAATACTCTACTTTTGGTCTGGGCTGATGCTTTGAAGCATGATAGAAAACATTTTCAGATGCAATAAAATGAGTCAATCAGATTTCTATTGTTCTAGCAGCTATGTAGATTTTTGCTAAATTCACATTAGTTGCTCAGCTCAAAAGAAAAGGACGTGCCTTTGCGCGAATGCACTGAGAAGGATTTACTGGTTGCATGTATAAAAGTGGGCATCTGAACCGTTATCAAATAATTATTCATGTGATTTAGCGTCGTGTAAATATTTACCCGATTTATATTATGTTGCTTAATCACGTCATATGAGAGAAAGAGGAACATCCTTCCTTTGGCCACGTCATTCATGACTATATTTCGTTATTTCACATTGGAAAATATATTTCTCTTTTGTTATGATCCAATTCGAGATTCCCAACTTCCCCAGTTTGTTTTGGCCTCCTTTTATCTCGAATGGGTCAGCCTTCGATTTTCCCATTCCTTTAATTATTTTTTACTCCCCCCCCCACAACTCTCTTAGCAAATGTGCCTCTTGGTTTCACAGCTTGGCGGAATACAGCAGCCACTCTTTTGGTGGGATGGACTGGTCTTACTAACATCGTTTATTTTGTTTTAACATTACGTTGTATTTTAGTTTGTTAATGGGTTCATCCCCCTTCCATCATTTCATTTTCCATTAAATGTTTTAAATTATATTATATATCGTACATAGCTGCATTTTTATTGTCATGGGTTTGTTCCTCACTTTTTAGGTTCCCCTTGTAAATATGTGGTATAGTGGTGTATGAAGGATTTGGAGGAGATGGATGGGTTGTTGTGGTGATTGAGCTAATTGTAATGAGAGAATAGGTCGTGATAGTATTTAGCTAGGTATAGGATAGCTAGTGTTGACCAACCTTTACTCCTTGCCATTCGGCCTTGTGCCACAATTTTGTAATTTTGCAAAATAAGTATACTGGAAAATATATACATCAGTTGAGATTATTGATGGAAATCTAACAATAAAAGCTAACCAGAGTACAGGAAAACCGGAAAATCTCATTGGAAACAAAGTAACGTGTACTGGACGGTTATGTGATATCTGTCCTTCAGTTTAGCGGCGAATGTTTAACGATATCTTTAAGAATGACGTAGAAGCTTGAAGCCGCAGAAATGTGGTTCTACAGAGGAATGCTGAGGATATCATGAAACGATCCCGTGAGCAGTGACGAGGTGTTCGATAGGATGCAAACGAGAAGAAAACACATACTTAACATCAGAAAGAAACAGCTGATGTTCCTGTGACACGCAATAAAATAGGAGGACGTAGAGAATCTAATACTCACAGGACGTATTGAAAGAAACAGAATCGGTTTCAGCAAATTTGTTAAATGACTACGTGTATAAGTTTGAAAAGCAAGTTGGTGTAATTTTAGACACGACCATTATTTGCGAAGTAACGTGATTGAGTAATTCATGTGTATAGATTCTTAATGTTATGTAGCTGATCAATACACTACATGAAAGAACCAAGAGAGAAGAGAGGAACTGCGCATTATATTTGACTTCCAAACTTGATTATCATCAGTCTAACAATCGCATTTTCGGCTTCAATGTTTGCTTTATTCTATATAGCTTAGATAGTGGATGTATTATTTATTTACGCTCAGTCAAGTGGAGCTCAATGTAAAACTACTCACGATATTGTATTACGTGACGAGTCAGGTGCCGAATGTATCGGTCAACGTCCTGGGTAAGACGATAAACTACATCCGACAGCAAGACCTCTGATCAGGAGGTTTTGTGGAGCGTAAGATCACCTCTTAATTAAGGTTGTTTCGACCTTGGGAAAGTGAGGTTGCATCTGTTAGGGTCCCAACTATGGATTAATATTAAAACTTCACACTTGGATCAAAACACGATGAAAGTATAAAAATATTTACACTATTTACATTGTTCGGACTATTGACCTAATCTTTATTGATATGTTTCCGACGTTTCGGCTGTTGTACGCTCCGGCCTTCTTTAGTTGCTAGGAATTTTTAACTATATATATAATCATCAGCACACAAGCCTGTTTCGCTGTATCACAACTCATTCACCGTTTGCCTCAAGCCAGGACCAAATCCGACTGATCACACGGTTATCTTTTCGCTACGCAATCGGCGCACGGACAAAGGAGGTAGTTTTCACAGCAGGTTATTCACAGGATGTAAACAAGCAGCCAGTAACCAAGAACGTTCAATTTAGTAGCCGAATCGAACTGCGTTCAATTCATTAACCAAAGAACGTAGCAGATAGCCGTAAGTGGTTACAGTTTTTTTATCTACCTCTCCTTATAGTTATCTATCGAATAGCGAGAGATGGGATTTTTATACATATTTAGGATTTGTTTGCACATCTCTGAATTTATACTAGTGAGAATAGGATTTTTAATACAGAAAACATTTGGTATTCATGGAATTGACGGCGTTCCTCCAGGTTGTAATTTGTATATGTCTTTATATATTAAAACTAATTCGCTGTAAACTTCTCAAGTGCCTTATTATGAATCTATGAATTTTCTTTCCTAATGTTTCTTTAATAAAGTTTGGAAAGTCGACATCTTGATTATATCATTATTTTTCATTCAAGTGTGATGTGACTATTTTTTGTATTTGTTGAATCTATTCTATTTTGTAGCGGTATATTTAGTCTAATGATGGATACATTTCTTTAACCATAAAGAATTTATTCGCTGGAAGCCATTTTTAATCAAAGATCTGAGAAACGATTGTGCACCCCTTTGCCTGTTAATTATTTCCCTCGTTTAAATTAATACATTACAATTTCAATTGTCTCTTTAGTATTAGAGTTGTTTCTGTTTTCATTTTCTCTAAAACTTCATCGTTACTCACATGCCAGTCTATGGTATTCCCAGAATGCATATTTTTAAGATTTTTAGTTCATGTTTATGAAAATAAAACCATCATTGGACAATGAAAGATGTATAGTATATTTACTAAACACCAACTTGTATGTCAGACGCCATACAAACAAAATCAAACGAATGATTAATCTAAACAATACGTGGAGCCAGTATGTGAAGGACACATGATGAATGTGTTAGCGCATGAGAATTAATTATTTTTCATAAACATTTCTTTTTTCCGAATATTAGACAGCGTCTTCCATACCGTAGCTTATTGTAAGCTGGAAAATACTGTATTCTCCCTTATTTCGGATTAACCTGTAACAATGAGATAGATAGATAGAGAGAGAGAGAGAGAGAGAGAGAGAGAGAGAGAGAGAGAGAGAGAGAGAGAGAGATAGATAGATAGAGAGAGAGAGAGAGAGAGAGAGAGAGATAGATAGATAGATAGAGAGTGATAGACAGATAGATAGAGAGAGAGAGAGAGAGAGAGAGAGAGAGAGAGATAGATAGATAGATAGAGAGTGATAGATAGATAGATAGAGAGAGAGAGAGAGAGAAAGAGATAGATAGATAGATAGATAGAGTGATAGATAGATAGAGAGAGAGAGAGATAGATGATAGAGAGAGAGAGAGAGAGAGAGAGAGAGAGAGAACGAAAAAAGTGAGGAGTACCTCCGATAAAGTTAGTCTCATCGACAAATGCTAATTTTATTATTTTGGTCAACTGATAATTTGTCCAGAGTTTTTTTTTTATATTATCATTCCGCTGAATCTGTATTTTGATAAAATTTAGAATCTTTTCTCTTTTTTTTTTTTTTCATGCACCCTTTTAATTGGCGGTACTAAAGCAGAACAAATATAAAATCCGTCTTTATAAAAAGCAAGGGATTCATACGCTCTCTGGTTGAAGTGCCTGATAGATTTATACGACCTCTCAGTAAAATAAAATCTCCCAAGATAATTAAATTTTTATTATGTACATTAGAAAATATTTTCTGCTTTGGGAGACAACTGCTGCAATAGATCCAACTCCAATTTTCCTCCACCTATTCTTCGTCTTTTGTTTTCTTTACAAATTAAAAACAAAGATGCCATATTGCAAATATGATTTTAAATTACATCTCAATTATCACATTTCATCAATTATTATTTGTTTTATTTTACATGTGTTTTATTTTTTTATTTTCATTGATTCTTTTAATATAAATTTTTATCCATTGTATATCATTGTAATATTTCCTTTTTAGAGAACTGATTTATTTCTTTATATTTAAAGATATTTATTTTTTTAATTATTGCCATTGTTACTCTGATTTGTTGCTATACAGGGGATATCGGCACGGAACTAGAAACCGGGGAGCCGAGTTCGAATTCCAGTTGAATCCATTGTATTCACTTACACGCAAATACCCTTGGGAAAGGTATTAATCCGTCTCTTCCTTCGAGTTATGGGTTAAATAGCAGGACTGACTAGGTTCTATAGCCTTGGTCGGCAACCAGTCTACTGCAGAAAGCAATGGTAACCTACTGCGGGATAATCTTCTGCCCAGTCAGTCATGTCTCTTTCGAGACATGATCGCCCAAGCGTGTATCATGTATGGCACTTAACTGACTGGCTGGATCAGAAAGCAATGGTAACCTACTGCTGGAAAATCTTCGGCCCAGTCATGTCTCTTTCAAAACATGGTCGCCTAAGCGTGTATCACTCATTGCACTTAACTGACTGACCGAATATAATAGTTGAAAACATGATTCTACTGGGCATAAAGTGGGAGATCAGTTTTTTATTGTTATGAAGTAATAAACTGATCCCCCACTAATTAATATTTAATAACATAATACATCTCTTCCCGCTCTAGCCATGAGTCAAACAAGAGGACAGCTTTGGTTCTATAGCCTTGGCTGGCAACAAGTCTACCGCAGAAAGCAATGGCAACCTACTGCGGGAGAATCTTCTGCCCAGTCAGTCATGTCTCTTTCTAGACATGATCGCCCAAGCGTGTATCACGTATGACACTTAACTGACTAACGACTGACTTCAGGTGCATATTTCATTTTTCTTAATTCTTGTCCTTTTTGTACCTTCTTTTTTTTTCGTATTTCCATCTAATTTTCTTCCTTTCAATTTTTACATTAATGTTCATTTTTTATTTTTATTTTTCTCCCCTCCATTCGCTGTTCCTGTAATAATAATTGAAGTAATTCAAATTGTTTTTCTTATCTTTTTTACAATTTCCTCTGTCATTTTTGCGTTACAAATTACTTTTTCGTTTACTGACGTTCTTTTCCTAAGAGAATGTACTTTCTTTTTATACATTTTTAAATAATGACTTTTTATTTCATATTTTATGGTATTTTTAAAAATTATTTTATGTGTTTACCAACTGCATTATTCATTCGTGTTTTGCTTTTGGAATTTATGTTGCATTTATTTCATTTTTTGTTATTTTTCTTGCAGCAATTTTAAAGATATATCTTTCGTTGTTAGATTTTGCTGTCGATTTCATTGGTTTGATTCCTCTTACTTTAAGGCTGGATGGATCCTTGCATAACTTTAGAAAATACTTGATCCCCCTTATTATTTATTCAAGAGAATCAAATTCATTTATTTATTCAAGAGAATCAAATTTATTTAAGAGAATCAAATCAGCAGACCAAAAATGGTATATAGCTGCCATCTTGTAAACTTTAATGGATCTAAGACGAAGCTGCTGTCTGTCAATCATCACAGGCAACCCTTGCTGCCTCCCATATGCATGGACAAAGCGAGTCTCCTTGAGAGTAATGCACAGCGCATCCTCGGCTTTACCCTTTCTTTCGATCTCAAGTGAAACCATTACATTGAGACAATAGTTAAAGCCACTGCTAAGAAGGTAGGGTCACTGTGTCGGGCCAGGATGGTTTTTTTTTCCTCGCCTGAATCCATCTTGCATTTATACAAATCAAACATCTCTCCGTGCATAGAATACTGCTGTCATATACGGTCAGGTGCACCCACCGTTCATCTCATTGTTCTTGACAGGCTCCAAAGGAGAATCAGTAATGTGATAAGTACTGACTTGGCTGCTCAACTCCAGCCACTTTCTCGCCGACGAAATGTGGCTTCTCTCGGTCTGTTCTACAAATATTTTCATGGCTTCTGCTCCGACGAAGTCACTGGTGCCCCTGCCACAAGAATTCACTCGTGCAACCAGACTGGCAACAAGGTCTTACCCATTCACAGATCAACCAAAGGCAGACGACAATTCTACTCCAATTTCCCTTCTCGCACTTCCCGCCAGTGGAACTATATTCTGATGACTACAACCTCCAGGAATTTGAATGCAATGTCAATACCCATATCTTAACCACTGGACTCTAGTTCTTCCTACATCACACTGTATATCTTTTCTTTTCTCTCTACCTTTGCAACTGTCATCACACCTGTATTCCCATCCTTCTTTTGCTCCTTTCTAACTGGTTCGTCTTTCTCTTTACTCTCTTCGTATCTAATCTTTACTTTTATGTAACCCCCTGCGTATCACTGGCGTTACCGCTTTGCTTGTGGTGAAACGATTAAAAAACATAGACATATATGGTCCAGGTCTGTTCAAACCTTACTTTTCAGCCTAAACAGACTGCAAATGCTGTTAAGCGACCTTGTCGATGATAATTTTTTTCCCAAACTCAAACTTATTTCCTAATGTGGAAATGTTGGTAGCCGATATCCAATCAATTGCACTTTCGAATACAAGCTATAGACTTTAATTCCACTGGATAATTACAGGTTGGAAACGCCATGCCACAGGCAAGGAATCAACGTATACTCATTCCTTTGGTATTCGATTGCAGAAAAGTAAGTTCCGTCCAGACAACTTCTCTGACAGAAATCTTACTTTATGGATTATGCTCTTTAAAATATGCTTCCATGATGTCTTCAAATTTAATCGCTGCAAGTATAGGGTAAAAATACATATCCTACATAGCCTAAAATTATGCACTACTTATTTACTTTCATTATATTCTCTCAACAATCACATTCAGTAACCTTCTATCTAGTGTTTTTTGGAGATTATATTGAATAAACAATAGTATGAAAAGAATCAATGACTAAGTACTGATTATCTAAAAGATAAAAATAAATTAGTGTAGAAATAGACAGCTTTACATTTCGATTTCTAAGAGTAGTTTAGGTTTGGGGTACTCATTGAGGTACTCATTGAGGATAGAACTCACTATTCAGACGCAGTTGTTCTGGCAAGACACGCTTGGTAACCATTACACGACACTGAGGTGCTATGGTGATTTACTAAGCGTAGCTTAGATGTGAGCCACGGACAGAAGTATGGCACATCAATTTTATTTGATCTCACAAGGCAAATCTGTTAACAATTCCACCACGTCGAAGTGCCCAAAGGTTTTGTTGGGAGGATATAAAAAATAGGTAATTAATAAAATTAACAGAAATTCCACGTAATATACTAATAAATGAATTCTCAAACGCAAAGATATTTTACAGACTGAAATGGTTATTAAATAACATTAGAAACAACGAAATGTCGACAGTAGTAAACGATAATGCAAATACGAATATTACGTCATAAATTTAAAAACAAATCATTGAGGCAACAGAGCTGTGGTTCTACCGATTGGTTTTAAGGATGACTTAGCGTAGCGAGTCTGCCACGAATGAAGACAATAACAACTCCGAAAAATCGGAAGAAAATAATAAGATTAGTGGGACTTGAATTGCGCAACACAATGAAGAAAGAAAGGCTTGTGAATTTCATAATTTACGGTCTACAAATACTTTCATGGCTTCTGCTCCGATGAACTTAGCTTACTGGTGCCTCCATATGTGAATTTACTCGAGCCACAAGATTTGCAACTAGGTCCCACCCTGTTACTGTGAAACCAATAAAATGTAAACGCAAATTCTACTCCCTCAGCTTGTTTTCTCGCACTTCTCGCCTGTGGAATTCCCTTCCGTTTACTTGCTTCCCCAACAGCTACAATCTCCAAGAACTTCAATGTAAAGTCAATATTCAGCTCCTACCTCACTAACCTGCATCATCTCTCTCTCTCTCTCTCTCTCTCTCTCTCTCTCTCTCTCTCTCTCTCTCTCTCTCTCTCCCTCTCCCTCTCATGCTCCTTTTCCCGTCCACTCAACGCTCGTCAGTATTCTCAACCTTCTTTTACCCACTTCCTTACACCCCGTATAATCGATCAATGAAGTTAAGTAACGTTGCAACTGGTCAGTACTTAGATAGGTGACCGTTTGGGAATACCAGGGGATGTAAGCGTTTATTGACGGATGTGCGTTGTGGTGCGTTGGATGTCGGTTTGGAAAGGGAAATCGTTGAGCCGAGTTCCAATTCCAGTCGAACACTCTGCATTCATTTGCGCACTGGTACCCTTGGGAAAGGTATTAATCTCTCCTTTCCCTCCAGTTAAGGGTTAAATAACTGAGGTCTGCTGTTCATGCAATCCGTGGCAAAGTTCTGCACCGATTGTTTGTAATCAGCAGTTCCAAAAATTGTAGATGGTGCTACACAAGCCTTCACCACTCTAAACAACTCTTCGTGTGGCAGTCTAACTGAGTTAGACACTCATACGTCGAAATCGACGGGATAGTCTAAAATAATAGTAATAATAATAACGATTATAATATATATATATATAAAGTGTACACAAAATATTGACATAATTTAAAATGTGAATATTATATGTGAGTAATTACATCTCAGGCAAACGACATTAATCCTGCTTCATTTTAACCAAAAAGATTTATTTATCAAAATATCAAGATATTCAAAGGGATGAAGATTTTATAAATGATTGCACAAAACTTTACGAATATTCAATATGCGCACCACCCCTAACACGACATACGTCAAACCCGTAGTCAAGCTCCTATCATACACACAGTAGCATGTCTTGCTTAACATTCACCAGCAACTCATTGGTTCGTTGCTTCATCTAGGCTTGTAAAAAGTGGGGATATAAAATATATCATTTCTCATAATTCTACAGGAAAATCACGCGGTGTCTAGTCAGGCGATAATGGTGGTGCCCATTGTCATTATTACTGAAACGTCTATTCCAACATCCTTTTAGATTCCCCTTGATTTAAGTCCGCATTTTCAACTTAGATTTTACATTTTTTGTATTATTTGAGCGAGAATTGGCTATGTTATTTTAAAAAAAATTAATGTCAAATTTTTAGTAACAGCATATATATATATTTACATATATATTATAAAGGATTTTCAATTATTAGATTAGATAATACATATTTCACCGCTTTGATATTCTTAACGAGGCTCATCAGATCCAAATGGATCAGATGTTCGTCAGACCATTTGGATCTGACGAGCCGCGTTAAGAACATCAAAGTGGTGAAATATGTATCATCCAAGCTAATAATCGAAAATCCTTTATAAAATATTACTCTGTTAAATTAAATAAATGACTTTAACATTGAGTTCTCTCGAGTTCGTCTCTTTTGGAATTTACCCGGTTCACATACCAAACGTACTATGTTATATATATATATATATATATATATATATATATATATATGTGTGTGTGTGTGTGTGTGTGTGTGTGTGTGTGTGTGTGTGTGTGTGTGTGTGTGTGTGTGTGTGTGTGTGTGTGTCTTGTCGAAAAGTATTTTCATGGAAACTACTCTGACGAGCTTTTTTCACTTGGTACGGCAACGATGTGTACTTGTGATATTACAATGGCGTCAAGGTACCTACCTTTTACAGTAAAAAGAGTTAAATGTATCCACCTTTTACATTTTTTCTCGCAATTCTCATTTGTGGAACCCACAACACTAACCCAAACCCAAATCTGTAACCCTAACCCTAAACCTACAATCTCCAAAAATTTAAATGCAAAGTCAATTGGCATATTTTCCACCCATTTCATATTGTTTCTTCCACATACTATGTACCTTTTTTGCACTGATTGTAAACTCCTACGCACCATTAACATTTCTGCCTTACTTGACCTGTTTTATATATATATATATATATATATATATATATATACGCAAAATAGATTGCAAACATTGTCTCTGCTTATGTTTAATGAAATCCCTTTCGCGTATTATAATAATTAAAACATGGCAGAAATTATAATGCGCGAAAGATTATCTGTGACTATGAAAGGATTTTATTAAAAATAAGTTGGCACAATGTTTGCAATTTATTTAATCTGACAAAAATAAAATTTGTGCCTAAATACACAAATATATATATATATATATATATATATATATATATAGGATCATTAGTCAGAATTCCTATAATCAAATTTTCCTATAATCAAATTTTATTAAAAGCAATCTTTTTTCTCCATAGTGTAAATCTCAATGCATCATATTCCCAAATATCCAAAATGCTTAACATTGTTTTTCGTCTGAAAAAAGAAGGCGTACAGAAGTTAATGGGACATGTATTTTCCTAACAAAATTTCGTGAATATCCTGGTTTCCGGCTTCCTCTTTTCTCTTTTCCAATCTTTTCATTTTTTTCTTTTTCTTTTTTTATTATTTTTTATTTTATTTTACTTTATTTTATTTTTTTCTCAATTGGAGTAGATAGACTAAACTATCGCCCGGTTTGACACTCCACCCACGTCTACTGAACAGGTGTAGAGGCTCATCCCTTGTTCCCTGTTTTGGATGTGGTTTCCGGCTTTCTCTTTTCCAATCTTTTCACTCTTACGTAGCCTCCTGCACATCAGTGGCGTTACCGCCTTACTCGGGGTGATACGATTAAAAAAAAAAATTCACCTGAGTTACGTAATGTTACGTTTTCATCGTAAAATCTCGTAGCGATTTGGTTACCCGCCTAATAAAATCGAAACAAGATTTTACCAAAATTTCAAACGTGTTAGAAGGAATTAAATTTTTTTTTTAAATATTAAAATTATTATGGTTGTATTTTTAATAATGATGTAAACATTTTGATGCGAAAAATTCGTTTTTATTAAGATTTTTTATTCATACTATGCTGTTTTTTTTATAATTTAGTGGATATATATATATATATATATATTTTTTTTTAATCATTTCACCCCGAGCAAGGCAGAAACGCCACTGATGTGCAGGGGGTTACATAAGTGTAAAAAGATTAATTAGAAAAGAGTGAGGAGTACAAGCTAGTTAGAAAGGAACAATAGAAAGCTGAGAAAGCAGGTGCAATGACAGGTACATGGGCGGAGAGAAAGGGAAGGTTATACAGGGGAGGGGAGAGAGCTAGAGGCCAGTGGTTAGTATATATATATATATATATATATATATATATATATATAGAGAGAGAGAGAGAGAGAGAGAGAGCGATTGTTTAATTTCTTAGTTTAGGTGGTTCAATTACAAGTCTACATTCAAATTTGGAAAAATTAATAAACTGTACGAAATTGCCTAGCCACGTGTGGAAATTAAAATCAAAATTTGGAAGAGACTCAGACATAACATTAAGTATAATAAAAACAACCACGGCTTATAACGGTGACAAAATAAGTAAATTGTGCCAGGAAAATGGTTCGAGATTATGCTACTCCCAAGCAAAAACTAAATATTGAATGAATGTACGGAAATTATGACTAAGTGCAACCATACTAAAAAATACCTCTTAGGTTCATACAACCATAGATGAAAATGTCATAATTCCTAGTCGCCTGAAGACACCACTCATAGTAGAAAAGTAGGTCGCGTAATAACTCGTTTTAAAACGGAATATATATATATATATATATATATATATATATATATATATATATATATATATAATTGTGATTATGTGTAAGTAATAATAACAGTGATTCTACAAATATCTCTCTTTCGTGGATACACGTGTTTGAATAAGTATAACTGGTGTTTAAACCTTGAAATGAATTACTACTCAAACACGTTAATACCAAGGAAAAGTCCCATGTAGAAGCTAGAAATTATGTATTTTAAAAATCCATTAATCGCTCACACGCTATATATATATATATATATATATATATATATATATATATATATATATATTCTACATGGGACTTTTCCTTGGTATTAACGTGTTTGAGTAGTAATTCATTTCAATTATTTGAGTAGTAATTCATTTCAAGGTTAAAACACCTAGTCATTATATATATATATATATATATATATATATATATATATGTATATATAATTCCTAGTCATTATATATATATATATATAATGACTTAAAACGAGTTTCTTATCTTCGTTTCCCCCTTTTCTCCAATATTACGCATATTTATTTTTATTTCCTTTCTTGCGTCTTTCCTGTTCTTTGTGATTGTTTGAAATTGTTTTCTTTAACGCAGAACTTTTCTTTCTTTTCTTCCCTTTCATGTGTTTATTAAAAAGATCATTTGCTTTCGATTTTTCTGTTTTTGTTTTGTCTTAGAATTTAAAGCTTTGCTTTGTTGAGCACAAAACCAAATGTAAGGAAATGTCTTCAACAACAATTCTGGCGCCAGATAAACTTACTCAGCTCTGCAGACACGAACTCCACCCAGACGTTTTTCTTCATTTTTTTTTATACACTGTATTTTTGACTTTTGATTAAGTTTGTTTTGATTTTTTTTTTTACCTTATTTGCTGTTTTACCTTCCTTTTTTTTTACAACTATTTTATTCGTTCTTTTTTTCTGCTTACGTCGTCATTACACCTTTTGATGTATATTATTTGCATGTTTGAATAGTATTCTTTTCTTGTATAATTTACATATTTTTCTTTTAAGTATATCTGTTTTGATCTTATTTTTTAATTTTTCTTTTCTTTGCGATCGTTCACTTTTCTTATCAACGAATCGTTAATTTCCTTTCTTCTAGTCACATAAGCGACATCTGGTTTTGTTTAGAGTTCCTTTCCTTATATATATATATATATATATATATATATATATATATATATATATATATATATATATCTTATCCTAAGGAAAAGTATACGTATAATCCTTAGGCGGCGACTCGATTCGGAGTTTCATGCACTACTCATCAACAGGTGCATGTACACCATATTTATATTTATTAATTCCCATGTTTTTATATATAAAAGTAAGGTATATATATATATATATATATATATATATATATATATATATATAAGTATTGGGTAGTTATGGATGTAACAAAATGCCGTATAAAAAAAAACGATTCTTGAAAAAGCGCTCAATGCAAAGTAGAATATTATTTATTTAGAATATATAACATAAATATGTTATAATATCCCTAAATAATAGCCATTTTCTTCCGACAGTAAGTGTGATTTATCAAGAGATTGTATTGATTTCAAGTTAAAGACTTTTAAAACCTTTTATACCTCTTCAACTTGAAATTAACATCATCATTTGATAAGAACGAAAATGCTACTCAGCCATGCAATGTGCCGTCGATCGGAACAAGTCATAATTAGACGGGCAATATCTGTTGAATATAGTGGGTGGGGTAGGACTTCCCATTTAAGCATTTCTGAGTAGGTTTTCACATGTTTCTAATATGTGGCCTAGCGTAATCATGTTACAAAATCACTTTGCCGTGCCTCTGATCGAATAGCAGCCATTGTTCTTAAGTGCTCGGCTCAATTGTATTCAATTGCGATCATCTATGATGGTTTTGGTACTTTTGAGCAGGCAATAACAAACTACACCCAGCTGATGCCAGCAAGTAGAATCATGGATATGCGGCTTCGCTGCCAATATTCATGCATTTCTAGGCTTACCACATGATCGTCTACGCTAAGGGTTATCGTGGTGTATCTATTTTTCATCGCCGGTCACGATAAGTTGGAAAAACCCTTTCCTTTTCTACCATTGAAGCGGCTATTCATACTTGACAAGACGTCGTTCGATATTCGGGATTTCAACTCGTACGATACCCAGTGCCCTTGCTTTCAAATCATTATTAATGCTTTCAAACCTTCCGGAACTTTTGTGTGATCAACTCCTGAGGAATCTGCAAAACTCTAATGTGTCTTTATGAAGTAATGCATCCAATTCATCGTCTTTAAACATTTTCGGTACACCAGTGCGTTTTTTTTATCTTTAATATAAAAATCATTGCTTTTGAAGCAACTAAACCAATATTTCCGGTTCCGACAGAGCATAGTTACCATAATTTTTAACAAGTATTCTGTTTGGATCAGTTGCAGATTACTTTTGATTAAAACAGTCGAGTAAATTTCTTAGCAAATACACTTTATTTGGCATAAAATCCGATATGTTTAGCTTAGAACGAGAAATCGGGGAGTCGAGTTCAAATTCCAGTTGAATTCATTGCATTCACTTACGCGCAAATACTCCTGGGAAAGGTATTAATCCGTTTCTTCCTTCCATATATGGGTTAAATAACAGGACGGATTGGATTCCATAGCCTTGGCTGGCAACCATTCTACCACAGAAAGCAATGGAAACCTAGTGCGGGATAAACTTCTGCCCAGTCAGTTATGTCTCTTTCGAGACATGATCGCCCAAGCGTGTTTCACGTATAGCACTTAAATGACTGACTGACTAAGAAGACGAAGAAGACGAATTTAATTTTTTATTAATTTCTATTATTTTTACAGTATTTAAATGATTCGTACTATTTTCCTCATCTTTATTGCCATTTGTACGACGTTTCGGCCTTTATACGCGCCGGCCTTCATCAGGTGCTAGGAATTTCAGTGGATATAGACGTCGCTTAGTTCCTGTGACTTGATCCAAAGACTTATGAGTTCAGTACGAAGTTATAGCAGTAGTGAACATATCCT
The DNA here is from genome assembly GCA_037127315.1 of Ascarosepion bandense. Taxonomy (NCBI): domain Eukaryota; kingdom Metazoa; phylum Mollusca; class Cephalopoda; order Sepiida; family Sepiidae; genus Ascarosepion; species Ascarosepion bandense. The sequence goes on along the minus strand of JBBBDQ010000270.1, from coordinate 373,012 downwards.
TTGCAGGGTTAGAGGGAGATAACACATGACTTCCTGTAGTGGCATTACTACTACACAAGGAATGAGAATGATATACCCCAGTGATTGTAATAAAGGGTTTGGTTTGAAATTCCGAGCACCTGAAGAAGGCCGGAGCGTACAACTGCCGAAACGTCGTACAAATGGCAACAAAGATGAGGGCAATAGTCCGTATAATGTAATTACTGTAAATACTAACTCATTTCAGAAATATAGATTACTTCTTTATTATATATATATATATATATATATATATATATATATATATATATATATATATAATGAAACGGATGTTCAGTTCCAGAGAATTTATTATAGATCAATACGCATTTCTAATTTGTAGTTTCAAGCGTTTTTTTTTATTCCATGATCATCGTCATATCTCAAAAATAGCTGTTATTTTGCAGAAGAAAATATAATAGACTAAAACCGACAACGTACTTGCGTTTCTGTTAGGGAACGATATGTTTTAAGAATTTTACATAAGAAGTTGTAACTAAAGCATTCAAAGGAAGTCACTGTTTATATATTTGTTGGTGATAATGATTTGTCACAGACACAGATAAGAATCTGCGACAATTACAATTGATACTCCGTTTTTTGTTGGTTACATGTGCATACGGTCTCGCATTACATTTATGAATGTTATGGCTGTTACTGCTGGGTTGGTTCTTTCACCTAAACATCCAAGACTTGTTGAATAGCTTTCATCATTGAAATAAATAGGCAAAGAGAAAGGGAAAGATACAGATACACTAGAGGGATAGTTTAGACACTGATTATATTTTTTTGGTTCCAACGACCTCTTGTTGGTGAAATTCCTTCCCGAACAGTCGGCACGTGTTTACCAGTCAAAGTCGAACAGAAAAAGAGATAGAATTTATTTTTAGCGCCAGGAAACCTCTCTTTTTGCACATGCGTAAATTGTTTTTCTTTGTCAGTGGACTCCTGGGAGATTTTTATGTTTATTTTATTTTGTACTTTTATTTTATTTTGCATTTTTATTTTATTTCGTAGTTTTTATTTTATTTTGTATTTTTATTTTATTTATTTATTTTTTTTATTTCGTATTTTTATTCAATCCCTACACATTCAAACTAAAATAGATTTTTCGTAAGTTTACCAAGTTTAAAACTCAAATTGCTGATAGATACGAATTGTAAAATAACCCTGAGAGCACAAACAATATATGTGTCACCGCATTTTGTTGGTCAGAATGTAACAAATCAGTCTTGATATTTTAAATAATTCTCGCCCGGCAAAAATATTCAATTGATGCAGAGAGCCTTTTTTACAATTTGTGTAAAAGTAATTGATGTGAACGAAGCTCAAACATTGTTAATGTGACTAACATCAGATTTCTTGAAATATTACAATTTCCTACCTGTATTGTAAAAGTTTTGGAGCCTCTACACGAAATCAGTTTAATACAGATATTCATATTGGAAGATTAAGCGTACTTGTCTTCCATGACATTGCAAATGAGGGCGATCTTTGAACGGATGTTTAAATGCTCGATTTTGTTGGTTGTTCTCTTCTTGACATATATAAATATGTTTCTTGAGTAGCTGGTGTATAGCAATAATATAATAATAATGATTATAATTATAACGACAACAATATTAACAACAATAATAACAATAAAAATAATAATAACAATAAAAACAACAACATCAATGATAATAATAATAATAAATCTAAATTCGGACTGGTCATTAGATTAGAAACTCACTATGTTAGAAATTATGCAGTCGATCGTAGTAATAATAGCTATTCTTAAAGCGAATGTTGTTAGTCTTGGAGTGGTGTGTCCTCTCCTCGGCCTTCGAAGACTAGTGCTAAAGAATCCCAAAAACATAACCAAATAACAAAAAACACATCACATAAATTCATTCAAAGGCAAATATTCAACTTTAATAAGTAGCACATATAAGTATCAGAGTGTAACGTATAATAAATTAATTAAATCAACTGTGTTCTTCCCTATTACAAAATCTGCTTAACGAAAAAGTCGAAACCAGTTTTCGCAAGTAGGTGTTAAAATGATTTTTGACAAATGGGAGTGACTTGTAAGACTTGGAAGGACTTGGCTATCCAGTGCTAAATTCAAAAGGACTATATAAATGACCTCGGCTTTCGATCAAGAGTGACAGATGGGAGCCGCGAGACGAAAGAACTAACATGTAACGGCAACTTATAACGGTCATGTCACGTTGAATACACCGGTTCCCGCTCGATCACCGAAGTTAAGCAACGTTGAGCCTGGTCAGTACTTATGTGGGTGACCACTTGGGAATACCAGGTGCTGTTAGCGTTCACGGATGTGCGTTGTGGTGCGGTGGATGTCGGCTTGGAGGGGGAAATCGGTGAGCCGAGTTCCAATTTCAGTCGAGCACACTGCACTCACTTGCGCACTAGTACCCTTGGGAAAGGTATTAATCCGTCCGTTCCCTCCAGTTATGGGTTAAATAACAGGGTAGGACTTGGGACCCTGCCCTTAAACAAATCCCAATGAGACTTGCTCCGTCAGGGAGGAAGCCCGCTCAACCCGACTAGGGTGAATGCGGCATACATACATACTCGGCTTTCAATCAAGAGTGACAGATGGGAGCCGCGAGACGAAAGAACTAGCATGTAACGGCAACTTCAAATCAACCCGGAGATAAGGTCAGGTCGCACCTTGTTCTCTTTCTCCTCATCTCTCTCAACAATTACTACTACAAACATTCTGTACGAACTCTACCCTTAACCTCTACATTCTGTACGAACTCTACCCTTAACCTCTACATTCTGTACGAACTCTACCCTTAGCCTCTTAATAATGTTTCTAATTATACATTAACTCCTAACATACAAAATGTATATTTTAATCTTACACAATTTCACACTATTCCATCCTGCCGACAACCAACCTTCTTATGATGAAAAACCTTCTCATGATTATAACTCAGCATAAAACTTGTAAGCTGTAGGAAGTTTAGTTAAATCTGACACAAGGCCGAATCAAAGGAACATTAACCAGATACCTACGCCATAAAAGAAAATATTGACATAAAAAAATGAGTCAGCGTTTCGCAGCAACTTACAAAAAAGGTTAGGAAGGAAACCTAATCAGTACTAGAAAGATCGATAACAGTTAATACATGTGAGAAACACATTTTTCTAATCAAATATTTCTAGAAAAAGATTTTATACATTTCAAAAGACAGTACTATCTGTTTACAGAATGCTACAAGATCTAAACTTATTTATAAATGGAACTTTGTGTGTGTGTGTTTGTGTGTGTGTGTGTGTCCGTTACCTATAGACTCCGAAACGGCTGAACCGATTTTCTTGAAAATTTACACAGTTGTACTATAAGCGTCTGCGAGTGTTCTTAGCTAGGTTTTCTGTCGAGGTACCCCCGATAAATATCGAAAATCGATAATCGATAATCGAAAAAATTGGGTTATAGAAGGAGTTAATTGGTTTTAATCAAATTTGATACACTCATAGACAAAGACATAAAAAACGATATTCAGAAGTTTCAAGGTTGCAGTTCTTACAATAGTGTATAAATTCGATAATATATATATATACAAAAAGCATGATGTTTGTGTGTCTGTCTGTTTACCTACCTGTATGTCTGCATTTTTTCAGCCATGTTATTTTAGCCTTTGCTTCGGGTTTGGCTCTAAGTAGATATAATTGTAGTTCTTAGTCTCAGCCATGATACCATTTACTCAGGGGACTTATTTAGCCTTCAAATTTCAGTTTACGACGTAAGAACTTATTTGATATTGATACCAGGAAATCAAAATTTGACTTACATCCATTCATTTTTCTTTCAGTCTACGGTTTCGCTTTAACTGGAAACAACTATTGGTTTTTAGTTTTTCGTGCTAACGTCTTATGAGCCTGAACTTCAGGACCATGGATTAGTTTTAAAGCTTTCATTACACCCGAGCAACGCTGGATTATACTGCAAGTTAATTATGAAGAAATGGTAAATCTATTTTTGCGATAAAAATATATATATTACAGACAGACTATATGTAAAGAGAAAAGAAGACATTCAAACAAAATAAAATACTCTGTTCAGAAAAATAATATGGGTATTTCAAACTACCCACTAGGAGCAGTGTAGGAAACACAAATCCTCTCGGAAAAATTATACGAAAATTATACAAAAGAAATAGACACAGAAAAGTATACGAAAAAATAGTTCAAAAAGAGAAACTGAAACATACTTTTTATGATTGCAAAGCAAACAAATGCATCAGAATAAGTTATATCAGTGCAGGTATAGAAATAATTCAATTAGAATATATTACATGTTGCATTTTGAGGGTGGGGAGAAACGGATTCTGTCTTCAGCAACTGTAGGGAATGAAGCAAACTGTGTCTTGAAGATACACAAAAGCGTCGAGACGTAGAAGGCTGGAAATTGTGAAAACAACCTCTGTTCAAACATATATGCAAATGGTACGTGAGCAAATCAAAGGCTATCCTAGAATATAAAATCAATAAAACACCGAATACTTTCAAAATGTACACCGAATATTCGATCCTCGCTCGAACAACACATTTTTCATGAACAAGGGAAAATTTCGATCAGATCATACCAAAATGACTTGCGACTGTTCAAGCTCTAGCGGAGTGAGTGACAACAAGGACAAAAAAAGAACTATAACAAATTAGAGACTTTCTTTAACTAATTTCCAATGAAATTCTCAAATCTTATGAAGTGGGATAAATATATGTTAAATAATAATAATAACCTACGCCTGTTCATGATCAATATTCTGCTCCTTCCAAACAAGATGATATAGTCAAACCCAGTACCCATCAAACATAGTGCATACACTCTGGAAAATCTGTAAACAAACACTGGTATGGACATCACCCAGAACCGGTTACGGAAATAGAAGATGTCACCATTTTATGGGATTACACAGACAGAAAAATTGAAGCAAATGGGCCGGATATTATTGTTAAAAACTAAAAAGAACTTGCCTCTTAATTGATATGGCTTGTCCAGCAGATTGTAACATAGCAACCAAAGAATTCGGAAAACTGTACAAATATAAAGACCTAGAAATTGAAATAGAAAAAATGTAGAAATTAAATGCAAGAATCGTACTAGTCATAGTAGGTGCACTTGGAATGATAAAAATGAAACAAAACAACACATTGAATGAATACCTGGAAACCTTAGATTAGCAGATATACATAAAAATATAATATATATAAAAATTGTTGTATTAAGCACAGCCCACACACAAAGGAGAACTTTGTCTATGTATCGCCGGGGATGTTAGGGAGATATGAAAAAACATGAAATGGAGCCATAACGACACACCACGACCTGCCTTAGGTCTTCTCGCAGATTTGATAGGTGGTGCGATCATACCATAAATCGAAATAAGATGAAAATGACCAACATAATAATAATAAAGATCAACTATTGATAAAGAAAACAATCCTTCAAAATAGCAGGAAAAGGGGAATGAATCTCAGGATCACATGGGTAGACTATCATAAAATGTTTGATCGTTGGCCATACTCTTGGATGCTTTTGGCTTTAGAAGTGTACAAAACAACCTAGGTGATAGTAAATGTTTTAACACTACATGCGAGTGTAGAAAACCACATTATACCAAAATCACACCAGAGGCACGATGACTTTTAACTATGAATATCAGAGGAGAAATTGTCCACCCCTTTTGTCAGTTTTCTGTTTCGTCTCCCCTTAATCCACTGACGTATGACCTAAACAATAATAGCTATTGATATAAAATTTAAAAGAAAGTATTCAGTCACTTATTCTACAGGGATTGCAATCTCTTTTTCAAAGACAATGAGATAAAGTAGCTCCGCAATACTGTAAAATGTTTCAGTGATGACATAGGTATGAATTACGGATTAGATAAAGGTATAAAAGTATCATTCAAGAAGCGGAGAATTACAGAAACACTCTCAAATCAAGATATTATTGCGAAGATGAGGAGAATGTAACAAAGAGAAGCTCATAGATACACAGGCATTAGCGAAGGTGGTGGAATACTGCATACAATCCAAGCATTAGTAGGCATTAGCGAAGGAGGTGGAATACTGCATACAATCCAAGCATTAGTAGGCATTAGCGAAGGAGGTGGAATACTGCATACAATCCAAGCATTAGTAGGCATTAGCGAAGGAGGTGGAATACTGCATACAAAAATTAAGCAGAAAGTAGGAACAGAATACAACAGTCGTGTTTGTCTCGTTTTGAATACTACGTTGAATAAAAAAATAATATCAGCCATAATCACCATGGTGTAATAGAGTTTTATTTAATAGCATATCAAGTTCTGTTGGCTGTTTAATGCAAAAAGGTGGAGTTTTATAGTATTTCTTTAAATATTCGGTTATAGTGAGAGGGTTGATTTAGCCAGATATTAATTTCAATTTTGTTTTTATTCCATGCTCCTCACAGCCTCCCAATCAGAGGCATTGCCGCCGGATGCAGCTTATCATCATGCCCAGGATGTTTTTCGTCTACTTTAGATGCAAAAGTCTTAAAAACGAAAGAAAAAAAGAAGATACAAAAACGATAGCCAAAGAAATCGCTTCAAGATCAATACTCTCCTCGTATTAAAAGGATGATGTAGAAAAAACCCAGTAACTCTCAATGGTTACGTAATTCAATGTTATAATTTGAAAACTCTTGCTGTACGGGACCAATGCTTCTTAACTAGAAATTATCCACCACACATACTGAAAAATTATGTTAAACCAATATACAGATTCTTTGATAAATATTCAGAAACAATTCACCGGTTGGATGGTATTGGCAGCCACTGACTATAAATCCTGGCATGAGAGAATGGGCCAAAATTTGCATTGGAAAATATGCAACTTTTACAGAAAGAAAATTGGAGAAGTTGTATGAACATTATCCAGACCCGGTTACAGAGATAGAATATGTGACAATTTTATGATACTTTACAATAAACTTAGACAGAACAATCAAGCTAATCGCCCAAACAGAGACCGCGAAAACAAAATATGCCTTCCTGCAGACGGTAATATGCCTCTGAAGATCTTAACAAAGTTCAGGAACCCTGAAGTCAAATTCTCAAAAATGTATTGCATAAGAACATCTACAACTCTAGTTGTGGTTGCAGCTCTTGGATTGATTGTAAAATATTCCATTATATTCATTGGAGGGGTTTCTTGTTGCCCAAGCCTTACGAAGGGCTTTATTTATATAAAATGTATGTAGTCTTAGTTGATTTTTACCTTAAAAATGGTCTGTGGAAATTTTTGTGATGCTATTTCTAACTTTAGGTCTCTGGTTGGGACATAATGAAATGAATATACAGCTGAAATCAAAGGAAATGGCAAAAATTTGTTTTCAGTTGCTTGACCGTAATCAGTTGGACATGTAAATATATACGATGCTGGCTTTTTATCTATACTCATGAACGGAAATATTGGAGGAGTATCATCGCCAGATGACGAAAGTGTTTGAAATATTTCACCGCAAGCAAAGCAATAAAATCACACAAAATGCAATGGGGTCACAGAGTGTAAACTAATCTAGTAGGACAATAAAAGAGCAGATTTTAAGGAGAAGGAAGATAACAATTGCTGTTCAAACATGCATGAAAAATGAAAAAGTAAGCCGCCTTAAGGAAATGAGAAAGATAAGGACCAATAAAAACAGCCTCGACCAGCTGTGTGAATCGGTTTGCTTGCTTATCATCATCTCACCCGTTTACACCCAATGGTGTATAGGATAGTGATTTTTCGTTACTGTTTCCGTAACAGTCTTGTATAGGACAGGGTTCTTAGCCCCGCGCCCAACCCCCAAACCTGGAGGACTGTTGGACCATTTTTGGTTTTTACGGTTGCAGCACCAGGTATTCTTAAACGGTCACCTATCTAAGTGCTGACCAGGCTCGATGTTGCTTAACTTCGGTGAGCGGACGAGAACCGGTGTATTCAACATGATATAGCCATGGACTTTGTTTATGCGTTATTTCTATTTACGGCGTATCAACCACAATGTGATATTTATTAACGATGAGATTTTTTACTATAGTTGATTTTCTAAGAGCCGCTTAGATGTGGAGCAAGGCCAAGAATATGAGATACCCAGTGAGGAATAACTCACTACACTGTCTTAATATAATCTAGCGAAACAAGCTAGCGAACCATTATACCACGTCAAAGCACCCAGAGATTCTTAGGATGGGTTCGTACAAATAGAATATGTATAATTTTATAAAATCAGTTTCAAGATCTGGATTTATTGACGTATTTTCCTAGGTAAAATGTTTTTTTGTTGAAAGTCAAACATATTGCGGATATTTTCCACAAAAATGTGCCGCTGATACTTTTCCGATACATGTGTATTTTTATAATTTTTTTAGTGTTTTGGTCCCCGTTTAGGGGTTAATTATTGGCCAATAGCTGGGACCCTAACAAGTGTCACAATCTCAAGCTATGTAAACCTAAGAACAGCAGCAGTTAAGAAAATTCGCGATCAGAAGCCTTGCTGCCGGATGGAGTTTAAGGTCCTACCCAGGACAGTTTACACCGGGACAACCGAAGTTACATTATTTCTAAGTTAGCCCCACTTACTACTATATGCGTTTTATCATTATTATTAAAGCCTCTTTCTATTATGTGCATATTTGACTATGATTCATGAGTCTGCTGTAAAACTATAACATTTAGTGTCATATGTATTGGGCTTCATATATATTTAGTGCTATTTTTTTATAGCTGCTAATCATTCACTTAACAACAACAACAACAATAATAATAATAATAATAATAATAATAATAATAATAATAATAATAATATTCCGAGGAGGGTTTTATAAAGTTGAATTTACTTAGTATTACTTGATTTCTAGCAATAATTAGGAGTTGAAACGATGTCAAAAGTTGGAGAATATGAAGTCATATCAGTTATAAAAATAGCATGTTTAATGCCTGTACCAAATGAAAATAATAAAAAAATATTTAAGAAATTTCGAAAAATCCAGGTGACGTAAGTCTAAGTGTTCCCACTATTTACATTATTCAGACTATTTTCCTCACCTTTACTGCAATATTTACGACGTTTCGCCTGTTGTCCACTTCGGTTATTTTCAGGTGCTAAAAATTTTGGACCGAACCCAATATTACGATCACTGGGTATATCATTCTTATTCCATGTTCAATTCTGGTCGCCATATAGTTATCTCCCTTTAACTTAACTCTATAAATTATTTGTTCACCACTGCTGTAACATGGTATTGAAGTCACAACACGTTAGGTAAAATCACAGGAAGTAACCAACGTCTATAACCACTGTGCCATGTGTTCTTTTGGGATCGCACATTGAATGAGATGACAAAGACGGAAACGTTGTAAACATGTCAGTAAAGATGAGGACAATAGTCCGAACAATGTAAATAGTGTAAATATTACATCGACTCAGAAATATTGATAAATACTAAGAGTTCAACATTGAATTTTTTCTTTCTCTGTGAAAATCTCAATGGTCCTTATGGCGATCTTCTATAGATTTGAGATATAATGAAGGCCTAAATATTTTTTCCGTTGCAGGTGTTTTCTTCTGTAGTAGGAAAAAGGGAAATTTTAATAATCATCTCTTTTAATCCCTAAAGACTCATCAGGTGTGTACGATACCAGTGTATGTTAATAGTACTACTGCTGCTGCTAACTGTTATAATGATGATAATAAAAGAAAACTGTTGTAGTTTAAATGGGATGTTTACAAATCGTAGTCACTGTAGTAAGTAGAAACCATCTCCGTCTCTGTTGGTAGTCTAGGAACAATAAGGAATAAACCGTCGATGTGGCTAAAAAAGACTGGGATCAATGTCAAAAATTGGCAGTCACAGATTATTACACGACCTGAAATTTTTCGTAGACACTGAATCATGATGATAACATTAATCGACTGGATGTGGAGAGCTCAAAATTAAGATGCATCATCCAAAGGCTGATATCCCCTAAAGAAGGTTGAAGAGGTCTTATTTGGCTAGAATTGTCATAAAAGACAACAACTATTGGCTTACTAACATACATAGAAACAACAAAGAACTGGATGATATAATTACTTAAACAACATGAAAACAGAAACAATATTCAATAATTAAAGAAGGCAGTAAATACAAACAAGATTTACATTTCGTAGATTCTAAAGAAAATCAAAACAGGATCCAAGAACCAAATATTGCGGCAAAAAATATGAAAATGAAAGCCAAGGATAAAGCTCTTGAACAGATGAAACAACGCTGGCAAAACAAACCTCTGCATAGCCAATATCCAGAACGCGCCAATAAATCCAAGGTTGATAAAGTTAATACTCATCGATGGTTACGTGCATCTGGATTAAAGTCTGAGACTGAAGACTTTATTCTTGCAGCGCAAGACCAGAATTTTTCACTAGAAAGGTTCAGGCAAATATTATACGTAATGCTGGTTCTGTGATAAATACCAAGAAAAATAGACCATCTAATCTCAGGATGTTCTGCACCAGCGCCAAATGAATATAAAAATCGACACGATAGAGTGGGGCAATATTTATATTGGACAATGTGCAAACACTATGGAAAATATGTAAACAAACACTGGTATGAACACCACCCAGCTCCGGTTGCAGAAATAGAAGATGTCACAATTCTATGGGGATTAAACCATCTCCACAGACAGAAAAATTGAAGCAAATCGGTTGGGCATTATTGTTAAAAACCAGGAAGAAAAACATTTGCCTAATAATTGATATGGCTTGTCCACCGGATTGTAACATAGAAACCAAGGAATTCGAAAACTGTCAAAATATAAAGACCTGGAAATTGAAAAAGAATAAATGTGGAAATTGAAAACAAGAATCGTGACACTGAGAGTAGGTGCACTTGCAACGATAAAAAATGGAACAAAACAACACATTGAAAGAATCCCTGGAAACCCCAGCTTAAGGGATATACAAAAAATTGTCTTAAGTACAGCCCACACACTAAGAAGAACTTTGTCTATGTAACGCTAGGTATGTTAGAGGAAATAGAAAAAACATGAAATGGAGCCATAACTACACACCACGACCAGCCTTAGGTCTTCTCACAGACTTGGTTGGTAGTGCAACCATAGCAAAAATGGAAATATGATGAAAAATGACAACATAATAATAATAATTGTAAAATAGCAACCAAGGCATTCGAAAAACTGTCAAAATATAAAGACCTGGAAAATGAAACAGAGAAAAATGTGGACATTAAAACCAAGTATCGTACCAGTGATAGTAGGTTCACTTGGAATGATAACAATGGAACAAAACAACACATTGAAAGAATCCCTGGAAACCGTAGGTAAAGGATATACAAATAATTGTCTTGTTAAGTACAGTCCACACACTAAGGAGAACTTTGTCTATGTAACGATAGGGATGTTAGGGGAGATAAAAAAAAAATGAAATGGAGCCATGACAACACACCACAACCGGCCTGGAATCTTCTGGCAGACTAGGTAGATAGTGTGACCTTAAACAGAAATCGAATTATTATGAGAAATGACACAATAATATTAATAATAATAATAATAATAATAATAATAATAATAATAATAATAATAATAATAATAATAAAATTATTTAATGGAATTGTCATACAAGACAACAACTATTGGCTTACTAACATACATAGAAACAACAAAGGATTGGATGATACAATTAGTAAGGCAACATGAAGAAAGAAAGAAAAAATATTCAATAATAAAAGAAGGCAGTAAATACAAACAAGATTTACAGTTAGTAGATTCTGTAGAAAAGTAAAACAGAAGCCAAGAACCAAATATTGCGGCAAAAAATATGAAAATGAAATCCAAAGATAAAGCTCTTGAAAAGATGAAACAGCGCTGGCAAGACAAACCTCTGCTTGGCCAATATCCAGTACGTGCCAATAAATCCAATGTTGACAAAGTTAATACTCATCGATGGTTACGTGCATCTGGATTAAAGTCTGAAACTGAAGGATTTATACTTGCAGCACAAGACCAAAGTCTTTTCACGAGAAACTTTCAGGCAAATATTATGCATAATAATATGGATCCAAAATGCAGGTTTTGTGATAAACACCAAGAAACAATAGACCACCTAATCTCAGGCTGTTCTGTGCTTGCCCCAAACGAATATAAAAATCGCCACGATAGAGTTGGGCAATATTTACATTGGACAATGTGCAAACATTATGGAAAAGCTGTCAACAAACACTGGTATGAACATCATCCAGCACCGGTTACAGAAATAGAAGATGTAATCATTCTATGGGATTACACCATCTACACAGACAGAAAAATTGAAGCAAACAGGCCAGACATTATTGTTAAAAACCAGAAGGAGAAAACTTGTCTATTAATTGATATGGCTTTTTCATGCGGATTGTAACATAGCAATCAAGGAATTTGAAAAACTGTCAAAATATAAAGACCTGGAAATTGAATTAGAAAAAATGTGGAAATTGAAAACAAGAGTTGTGCCAGTGATAGTAGGTGCACTTGGAATGATAAAAAATGGAACAAAACAACACATTGAAAGAATCCCTGGAAACCCCAGCTTAAGAGACATACAAAAAATTGTCTTATTAAGTACAGCCCACACACTAAGGAAAACTTTATCTATGTAATGCTGAGGATGATAGGGAAGATAGAAAAACATGAAATAGAGCCATAACAACAAGCCACTACCTGCCTTAGGTCTCCCCGCAGACTTGGTTGGTAGTGAAACCAAAGCAGAAATCGAAATATGATGAAAAATGACATAATAATAATAATAAAAGGAGGAAGGGGTCTTATTCAGCTGGAATTGTCATACAAGACAACAACTATTGGCTTACTAACATACATAGAAACAACAAAGGATTGGATGATACAATTAGTAAGGCAACATGAAGAAAGAAAGAAAAATATTCAATAATAAAAGAAGGCAGTAAATACAAACAAGATTTACAGTTAGTAGATTCTGTAGAAAAGTAAAACAGAAGCCAAGAACCAAATATTGCGGCAAAAAATATGAAAATGAAATCCAAAGATAAAGCTCTTGAAAAGATGAAACAGCGCTGGCAAGACAAACCTCTGCTTGGCCAATATCCAGTACGTGCCAATAAATCCAATGTTGACAAAGTTAATACTCATCGATGGTTACGTGCATCTGGATTAAAGTCTGAAACTGAAGGATTTATACTTGCAGCACAAGACCAAAGTCTTTTCACGAGAAACTTTCAGGCAAATATTATGCATAATAATATGGATCCAAAATGCAGGTTTTGTGATAAACACCAAGAAACAATAGACCACCTAATCTCAGGCTGTTCTGTGCTTGCCCCAAACGAATATAAAAATCGCCACGATAGAGTTGGGCAATATTTACATTGGACAATGTGCAAACATTATGGAAAAGCTGTCAACAAACACTGGTATGAACATCATCCAGCACCGGTTACAGAAATAGAAGATGTAACCATTCTATGGGATTACACCATCTACACAGACAGAAAAATTGAAGCAAACAGGCCAGACATTATTGTTAAAAACCAGAAGGAGAAAACTTGTCTATTAATTGATATGGCTTGTCCAGCGGATTGTAACATAGCAATCAAGGAATTTGAAAAACTGTCAAAATATAAAGACCTTGAAATTGAAATAGAAAAATGTGGAAAATGAAAACAAGAGTTGTGCCAGTGATAGTAGGTGCACTTGGAATGATAAAAAATGGAACAAAACAACACATTGAAAGAATCCCTGGAAACCCCAGCTTAAGAGACATACAAAAAATTGTCTTATTAAGTACAGCCCACACACTAAGGAAAACTTTATCTATGTAATGCTGAGGATGATAGGGAAGATAGAAAAACATGAAATGGAGCCATAACAACACGCCACTACCTGCCTTAGGTCTCCCCGCAGACTTGGTTGGTAGTGAGACCAAAGCAGAAATCGAAATATGATGAAAAATGACATAAAATTATAATAATAATCATAATAAAACTCTTAGAAAAGATTTTGTTTTCAAAAAAAGGAAAGACAAAAGGTTTAACAATGTTTACAATATTCTGACACTGAGCCTGTTTTCAGAAATTTTAAAAGTGAATACAAATTTAAGCATTAATTGAAAAAAAGAGAAGAGTTTACACATAGGTAGCTTTCTTGAAACACATTTTGTTTGTAAATAGCACTATATTTTAGCGTCGTAAAATATTGGAAGAATTACGCCATTATTTAAAATAATAATAATAATATATGCATATACATATTGGCCAATTTTTCAGTAAAAACGAAGCAATGAAAATGGCCGTCGACTTCATGATAGAATACGGCATAATAAATCTCAACGGATGAGATTAATAGCAAAATAATTCAATGTAGAGCATTTGGGATAGTTGCGAAATATTAATTTATCATTTAACTTATTGGTCCGTGTTCGAGCACAATCAAAGGCAGAGTACTGACTTTCTAGTGGTTAAATAACAGGGTAGACTAGGCTCTCTTGATTTGAGGTAAAAACCAGTCTAGGAGAAGAAAAACTTTGATTGAGAGAAAAAAAAGCCTTAAACAATGTAGGCACCATTCGGCTATCTTGGTCTAGACACACCACTGTGGCTATGGTTGTCGTACAGGTGTTGAATCTACGAATTTAATGGCTTACGGAAGAAATGATGCAATACATCATATGGAAGATAAATAACTTTATATCTCATGATTGACTGGCAAAATATAATATTCATCAGTCCTCATTTAATTAGATTTTATGATTTCAATTTGAATTGTGTATATGTTTAAAGTGCAATCAATGATTATATAAAACTACAAAAATTTGTTAAATTCGATTTGCATCAGTCAAAACAATAAAGCCACTAAGACGCAAGGTGTTAATGACTGTTACATAATATGAAAAATATACTTTTGAGGTGAGGCGGTGTACAAGATTTAAGATAGATGATAGAGGTTCATATTGATCTCTAAACGTTTTAATGCAATGTTGACTAGGAAGCCTGAAGCAAGGAGAAGAATTTCACAAACGAGAAGTGAGATAGAAAAAACTGTCAGCATAGAACTTACGGTTACATATAACAATTTCAATTTTAGAATGATGAGACTGAGCTGCACATCTAGTACTGCGCTTGAATGCATTGTGGCGAAAAGAGAACTTATTATAAAATATCAGGTTTTTATTCAAAATAAAAGACAGACCAAACATAAAGCATACTTCAGATATGAACCCTCGACAGATAGAAAATGGCGGCCCCCAGTTGTTTATAATTAAAACCATTCACGTGAACTAAAGTGAATAAGTGAAACAACGCAGTTCAAATATAAATGAGCATATCATAACATACGTAAAGTGTATGTTCATTTTATTTTTAATGTTCATTAAATAATCACCATGAAAATATTAATAGAATAGTGAGAAGGAAGTTATATTATGACAGGAGAATTATAACAAAAAGAAAGTTGCCAGATCAGGACCAATATCATTGCAGATTTTTTTGAATTTCATCAAATATTTCTAAATACTATTTTATAAGCGGTAGGGCGTTTCGATATGAACTAAGGGTTAGCAATTTTATCTCACTGGATACGCCTTAATATCGACTCGGAACGAAAAATCGGAGAGCCGAGTTCGAATTCCAGTTGAATTCGTTGCAATCATATACGCGCAAATATCCTTAGGAAAGGTATTAATCCGTCTCTTCCTTCCAGTTATGGGTTAAATAACAGTACAGATTGGGTTCTATAGCCTTGGTTGGCAACCAGTCTACCGCAGAAAGCAATGGCAACCTACTGCGGAATAATCTTCTGCCCCGTCAGTCATGTCTCTTTCGAGACATGATCGCCCAAGCGTGTATCAAGTACTGGCACTTAACTGACTGACTGGCTACATCTCAGTTCGCTTAAGAAATTGCTATATACAAAAGAAAAATTCGGCGAAGGACAACGTTTAGTAAGCTTGTTCACTGGATGAATTACGATTGTGTATTGACATCGATCTTAACTGAGAACACTATTAATCTTGGCCTTGTGTCACACCTAAGCTACGCTAAGTAAATCGCTATATAGCAGACTAGCTTTAAGGAAATTCCGACTCCAGCCGTTAAATATTCATAAGAAAATCTGTGCGTCCTCGTTCTACACGTAACAAAAGAATCTACCAATTTATATTAAAACCTCAGGAAGACGTTAACACCAACAAAATAAATAATTCTATTAAAACAACAAAGTAAATAAAAGAGAACAGGAAGAAATAATCGGGACTTAATAAGAAATAAGAAAAGTGGAAAAATAAAAAAGTTAAACATTCTTGTAAAAAAAAAAAATAAATAAATGAATTAAAAAAAAAATTCTCGAATGTACGACAGAGCCTTTAAATCTAAAACATACGTCAGATTCAGACAAACCGACAGAACACGATTAAACATGTCTGTGCGGTTGTCAGTGATAATGAGAACAGGTAAAGATGAGTTGATTCGTTCAGATTCATGTCCGGAAAAAAAAATAGTTGTAAAAAAATAAAAACGATATAATCAAATATGGGTTTTTCATACATTAAATCAATTTACGGTCGTACTTTGTCTCGCCCGTCAGTGTAAACACAAAAGAATTGCCAGATTTAATCAATTTGAGACGAACAAGACTCGATGGTCACGTGAATGGCGTTCAATAACAAGTGCGGTCATGTTTTGTTGCGAGATTCATATACTTAGGAGCTCGATTCGAGGACATCACGGCATAAGACATGTCGTGTGTACATTAAAAAATTACGCAATAAAGAAAAACATAAACAAAAAATAAATTAACCCTGTGATATTTGACTATTTCTAAAATTGAAAAATCTCATAAAATTACAAAGATTTGCTAATATTCCTAACATCCAGTGACACAGGATTATTTTTTCTGAAAGGCATTCAGGAAAACGAGTTCCACGAACGATTTCAGTAATAATGGTAATTTCCTCATATGAAATGCTTAAACTATGATCAAGAACCTTGGAATTAGCTTAAAACTATCACATAACCACACACACACACACACACACACACACACACACACACACACACACACACAAAAGATATTCATGAAAACAAATGTAGCAATATTCGAAAATACACGGTAAAAAATGAACTTTGATAAATTTACCAATTATACTAAACAACTAATTCAAAAATCTTAAAAGTTAAAAAAAATTATGGATGGACGGATCTTAATAATATTCAGTCAGTCAGTTAAGTGCCATGCGTGATACACGTTTGGGCGATCATGACTCGAAAGAGACATGACTGAACTGGCAGAATATTTTCCCGTAGTAGGTTGCCATTACTTTCTGCGGTAGATTGGTTGCCGACAAATGATACAGAACCCAATCTGTCCTGTTATTTAACCCATAATTGGAGGGAAGAGACTGATTAATACTTTTCCCCATGGTATTTGCGCGTAAGTGAATGCAATTAACTGAACTGGAATTTAAACTCGGCTCCTCTATTTCTCGTTTCAAGCCGATATAACGGGGAGCCGACCGATATTATTTAACCAAAATATCTTTGAAAAAATAATATTTATAAAGGGTGACAATTTCATAGCCCAGTACGAGTAATGTTTATTTCTTTTGTGAACTGTACATTCAGGAGATAGAGGATCATGACTGTTATCATCTTCCTCTTCCTTGTAGCTCTCAATATACTTTGTCTTGTTATTTCTCCCAAATACTGCTCTACCATCAATTTGCTTAAGCCCTTCAAGTATGTCACGCGCTGTTTTCCTTTGTTCTTGTATCTGTCATGTGTGTACCAGAATTTCCAAGCCCTCCTTTCTCTTTGCATGTCGCAGAAAATTAAACTGTCTCTTCCTGATGTTAAGTATAAGCTTCCTTTTAATTTCTATTTCTTCCAAAACTCGTCGTCGTTCATATATTCGGTCCAGGTAACTCTCAGTATCCTCCCGTAGAACCACATTTCTGTTGTTTATTTTAATCCTTTATCTTTGATAAGATTTTCAGAATTGACTGTCATATAAGACATATATCACGTAACAGTTCAGCACCTTTTCTTTTGTTTCCAACGAAATTTTCCTGTCTCTCCCTACTTTCCTTAGTGTTTAAAAGTTCTACTTTACTTGTTCATTATTCACTCCTTTTAGCTTCAAAATGTTCTTATTCTTCAGTGACATGAACTTGATTCCAGCAAACGAGGGAAGACCGAAATTAACCAAAAACAGTCACATAAACATTAAAAAAAAAACCCAAAATCTTTGAAAATGAATGTTGCAAAATTCGAAAGTATTTGGCGAAAGAAGTGAAATTTGATGAAATGTACAGATTATATCAAACATTTCATACGGATTTTTCAAAAATATAATTTAAATAGGGACAGTAAGAATTTTTCGATATTATTCGATCAAAAACTTTTGAAAGAATCTTTGATTACTAAATACGCCTTGCTCTGAATGATGCTGTCATATCTGTCCTGGTGATCATGTTATGTTTTTCAGATTTTTGATAAAAGAACAGTTTATCCAGACCTGGAACCTCGGCTTCTGGTACATTTTCACCGCCATAATGTAGTTCACTATGACTTTTCTACAATTTTTACATGGTGATTGTTCATATAATTTTTCCTCCCCGATACTTCAACTTTACACATTTCATCACAGTACTTTTCAAATGAACTTGCTAAATATAGCCATAAGTTCTATGCTAACAGTTTCTTCACATTTCAAAGTTGTGAAATACTCTTCCAGAATTTTGCTTTCCATTCAATTTCACTTACCAATATTTAAATGCAATGTCAATCGTTTACTTCTAAAAAAAATAATCATTAGAAATCTACATCAAAATTAGTTTCGGTGAGCAGCGAACTTAATGAGCATTAATGACGAGCGCTGATTTGTGGTTTCGCGATCACATATTTCATGTCTTTCCACGTCTCCCTATTAATGGTGTCGCCTAGCACGCTTTCTTATGTTACCCTACCCAAACCCTTGCTTAGGCCCGTCAAATATGTTATCCGTTGCTTTCCCCAATCTCTTTTTCTCTTTATCTGACCTATGAGTATCAGATTCTCCATGCCACTCTTCCTCATTATATGTCTTTTTATGATACTCACTATTATTTTCCTTTTTTTTTTTTTCATCCTTTCCGAAACTTCATCATTGCTCACATGCTCGATCCATGATATCGACAGCATTCTTTTCAGTTGCTTCAATTTCTAATGCTGGAAAATATCATCTTTGATGATATTTTCCAGCATTAGATGCCGTATTGAGGAACCGATATCACACAGCAATCCAGTACTCACTTCTTCGTTTTTAGCAAAATTTTCCTGTCTTTTAATACTCTGCTTAGCTTCTGTAATGCGTCCTTCACCGTGCCAATTCGCTTTCCGTTCCCAGTGTCACACTTTCCGTCTTCTGTTAGAACACATAACAAATACTTAAATTTTTGTAGCTTCTTGATTTTAGTATCCCCAACCATTAATCAGCATTTTCGACTCCTCTGCTTACTGATAACCATACATTCGGTTTAGTTATTTGTAGTTCTTTCTTTCGACTTACTTCATCGACCTTTTTTATGAGGTCTTGCAATTTTCTTTCCGTGTCAGCTGTCAGCACTGTATCATTTATGTATCTTACGTTGTTCAGATTGTGACCGCTAATGACGAATCCTGGTATAACTTCTAGCGTCCTCAGAAGTGTCTCGTGGTGCACAAGTTGAATAAATCAGGTGAAAAGACATATCTTTGTATTACGCTCCTTTCTACCTTTGTATATCTCCTGAATTCTTTTCCTGTCCGTATGCAGGCGTTTTGCTGCCTGAAGATGTTCTTGGTTACTCTAATGACTTCCCCAAGTTTGTCGAGATTACTGAGCATTTCTATCAGTTCTCTGTGACGTACTTTGTTGAACGGCTTGGCATAGTCTAGAAATCATAGGTAAACGTTCTTTTTTCATTTGTATCGCCTTTCAAATAGCATCCTAAGCATAAATATCGGATTCCTTGTTCCAGTGTCCTATCTCCGGCCTGATTCTGCTTCACGCCCTATTCATCAGGATTAGAACATTGAGTTTCGTTATGTGGATCATCAAATTCATTGTTCGACGGAGTTCGCATTCGTTTTCTCCAGGATTCTTAGTCGGAGCTATGAAAATTGATCTGCTTAAGTCATCTGGTATTACACTACTGTTGTAGATTTCACTTATTAGTTGCGTAATTTTCTCTATGCCGAAACATTCTAATGCTGTCAAGTCCAGCTGCTTTATTCCCATTTAGTTTGGCCATTGCATCTTTCACTTCGGATTACAGTATTTCCGGTTCGTCAGCATCTTTCTTAACTATCGGTTACTCTCTCTTGTCGTAGAAGAGATCTCTTATATATTTCAATTTCTTAGTAAAAAAGAAATTCTACAAATCAAATTTATTAATATGATAATAAAATTTTATTATTGAATAGTGCAACATCTGGTTGGGTTCCCCTGCTATCCACCTAGAGGTCCTTGACAAAATCCAATGGAGAATCTGTAATGTTATCGACTTGATATGGTAGCTCAGCTGCAGTCACTTTCTCATCGGCATAATGTGGCTTTCCTATGTCACTTCTACAAATACATTTACGGCGAGCTTGGTTCACTGGTGCCCTCTCTGAATCAATTTACTCGAGCTACTAAGCTTGAAATTAGGTCCCCTCTTTTACTGTGTCAGTAATAAAATGTAACCGCAATTTCTACTCCTTCAGCTTTTTTACTTGCAATTTCTGCCTGTGGAATTCCCTTCCGTATACTTGCTTCCTCGACAGGTACAATCTCCCTGTATTTAAATATGAGGTCAATTGTCATTTCCTATCTCTCTGACTCGCATCCTTTTCCTCATGTTTTTCTCCGTTCAACCTACTCTCATGACACCAGTATTCTTATCCTTCTCTTACCCGTTTCCTGACACACCCTATAGTCTGTCACTCTTTCTCATCACTTTCCTCTTATGTAAACCCTGTTTATCAGTCGCAGTAAAACTGCCTTGTTTGGGGTGAAATGATTTTTAAAAAAATAATAAGACAAGCAGGAAGCAAACAAGTCTACCCGAAGACGAACTCAGAAAGATAATAAAAAAACACAATTCAACCTGCATTACATACAGTTCTTTTATAATTCTGCATAACACACTTTTTCTAACATTCATTCTAAAGAAAAACATTTAAAACAATTATGGCAGAAACTTTGAACATTTCACTTTTGAAATCTAAATCTGCACATAAATTTTTGACACGCAATTGTATATTATATTTGTACACCTCTATATCCACCAGTGTTTACTTACTGCGGTATTTCCTACAAAAAAAAATTCTGTTTGTAGAGTTAATTTGCACGCAAATTTTACGAATAAAATATCTTTCTGATTTAAAAGAAAAAAAATTATAGCCACACAAACTACGCAACAAGTTCTTTTCTGATATTTTTTTAATACTCAATAACCCCTTTTCCCTTTGTAGCTTTATTGCTTGGGATGAAATATTAAAAGCAATAAACTGTTCTTTTGCTTGAATTGCCCTTTCGTTTAAATCTTTCTCATTTGTACATAGAATTATCTTAATTTACATCATAATTTCTAGATGAATAATATCTCATTATTCCAATTTTAACTTTTTCTCTTTAAAAACCATCAAAAAATAAAATATAAAAAAAAGAACACACAAAAATCCAAAGACCCCCTTAATTTAACAATTCTACTCGTAATAATCCCGCATCTATGTGATGAATTATAAGTAAAACATTTTTAACACACAGACACTTTCCAAGCATGTTCTGGTTGAGGAGTTAGAGAATAAAACAAGCCAAATGGACGTATCGCACACCCAACACCTCCGCAGCTCACTCACAATTTCTTTTTCGTCTGCGTTTTTACGCGCCACAACCAAGTGCCACAATGAATTAATATCAGACAGACGATGTGCAAGCATAAGTGCACTTAACTCTAATGTGTCTCTGTAAATACAGCGACTAAACCGTAGAGCCGAGGTTACATTGCCTAATATTCTTTATCTATGTCGAGTACATAAGATAAAACGGCGGTTTCTTTTCTATGTTTTGAAGATGGTATTAACAAGTGCTACTGATGTAATATGAGAACTTTTATCTGAAATTCGGGCTTCTTAGATTTCGTAACACAATATCAAGTAGTAAATGGTCATCCTGCCGGCAATCATCAGAATTCTTTACTTATTATAATTCATATGTAGATAATCACTGAATTTATTCATACCTGCACTCATTAACCTAAGCAAAAGACAATATCGATTCTGTCATTTAAGTTACTTTTTAGAAGGTTTTATGTTTTATACAAATATTCTTAAATGTAGCCTAAATTTTACAGAGGACGAGGATCTTGATTTCCAAATACACAAGAAAAACAATATTTTTTATTTTCTGCGACATTTTACAATTAATTTTAAATTATTTAATTATCATTATAATTATAAATATCTCATAATTATAAATATATAATTTATGAATTTAAGCATAATACTCCATAATTACAATCTTTTGATTCGTTGAATAGTTTCTTTTTTCAACGTCTTTATTTTGAATTCCAATAGCATTCCTATCTTTTGACAACCCATCTAATAGAAATAAAACTACAAACAGCAATCCGTAACTGGAGGTGTTAATCGTGCCTAAGAGTGAATGGCTGCTGCGTTATGAGATCGCGAAGAATCTCGCACAGGCTTAGGAACCCTGTCAGTAAAAGACCGTTATCCTATATGCCGGGCTAATTTGGGTAGGCTTTTGGACCTGTGCTTCATTTTATGAGAACTGTCAAATCAAAATGTCCAATATGGCTTATTCAATGGATAAACGAGGAGCCCGTTCCTCAGATTGTGGATGGGAGAAATAAGCATTCAATTAAGCACTGGTACCCTTGGAAAAATTATTAATCCGTCACTTCCCTCCAGTTATGGGTTAAATAACATGATGGGGCCTGGAGGCAACCCATCTAGTGTTGGTGTTACAATAAAAACACCCTTGGTAGCCCTGGCGAAGCATCAAGTATTCAGCTATTTGACAAGATTATGAATTTCGCTGCAAACTACGCCAGGGTTCTAAATGCGCAGGGAATACTGGAGGGGTGTAGTGAGTTCTATCTCGGCCAAGGCCGCAAGACGACAACGGGAGAAATAAGCAATTAGAAAGTACATTGATAAAAATAAACTAGCCAATGCAAGAATGTCCATAATGAGAATATCCGATGAACAGAAGGTAAAATTAAAGCAATAAAAAGAACTAAACAGAACAGGAAAAGGGCCAGAGATTTACATCACTTTATTTGAAGATAATTTTGAAAGTTTAGAAGAATAGGAAAAAAGTGATCATAGTCGGTGACAAGTCTGAAATAAAACGAATCTAAAACAAATGGAAGCGACTTATTTTACGGAAAACCAGAATCGAATATTAGAAGCCAAGGGAGAAACCATGAGACATATAAGCCGGAAAATATTGAAATGGAACAACGAGAACAACTCCCAAAATTTCAACCAACAATGCAGTAAGCATTGTTCAACCAACAGTGAAGTAAGCTCACATGTACTTCTCAACGAAGAAACATATACATCGGCAATAGCAGCAACTAAAAAATGTAATATCAAAGTAAAAGGAAAGTTTCACAAATATAAAAATTCATCTTGAAAAAAATTAAATAAGGAAACAAATTAGAACTGAATTATCTGTACTCACTGAACTGGCAAGTTTAACAAATATAAAGACTAGAAAAGAACGAAAAGTTTTAATAAAATTGAAATATAGGAATGAAATCCAAGTCCTACAACCTAAAAAAAATAAAGCCAACAATACAACTGAAGGCTCAAAGAATCAGACGCTATGAAAAGAGATCAAGATTTTACCGACAGAACAAAAACTTTAAACCGATGAATTTTAAAGATAAATATGTAAACAAAAAATAATAGCAGATGTTATATAATTCTGAAAAAAATATGGGCTTAACCAAAAGAATGTAACAAAGAAGCAGATTATATTAATATAAGAGGGAAAACGAATAAAAATTAAACCAGGTATGTGTTGTGGATATCGACTCAAAACGACAAATCGGGGTGTCGTGTTCTAATTCCAGTTGAATTCCTTGCATTTACATACGCACAAATACCCTTGGGAAAGGTATTAATCCTTCTATTCATTCCAGTTACGGGTTGAATAATAACACAAATTGGGTGACAACAAGTCTACCGGAGAAAGCAATGGCAATCTACTGCGGGATAATCTTCTGTCCAGTTAGTCATGTCTCTTTCAAGACATGATCGCCCATAGCCTGTATCACGTATAGCTATTAACTGACGGCAATCACAGAAGAGGTCATTGAATGTTCACTGAAAAAAATCACAGAACTGGAAATCTCCAAGAATATAAAAAAATTGCAACGTTCGGCTCTATAAATACAGCACACAAAAACTAGCTTCAATATCCTACTAAAATTTTGGCATGTGTAACCAAAGTAATTACCTTCTTTTTACGCAATTATAGTGACACAAATGTCCCAAAAACTAAGACCAATGACATGTTTTCACACCACTTACAAACTATTGATATATATTCCGAGAAAACAGAGATATTCCTTCAAGAAAAAAATGATATACTAACTCTTGAACATCAGTGGATGCGATTAAGAATAGGATGATCCTGGAAAACTGCTTTAATAAAATAAAAGATCTTAGTATTGCCCGGATAGATTGTCATAAGGCATTCAATAACGAACTCTATTCCTGGATCTGAATGGGCATGCTTCCAAATCATTTCATGTAAACGCAGGTCTCTCTCAAGAATCTATCTTTGGTTCTACCCTTTTCTTAGCATTCATCAATGATCTTCCTGATGTAACCAGTTCCCAAGTAGGCATCTGTGCAGATGATACCACTATCTACTCCCGTTACGCATACAATCTGCCAGGCTTGACAAGTAAACATCAATTGTGCTCTTGGAAAGGACTTTTAATTTGTGATGAACTGGGGTAAGAAATGACTCGTAAATAAAACTAAGTACCTGCTAACTGTGATAACTATCCAGCGGATTGCAGCATAACAACCAAGGAATATGAAAAACTATCAAAGCGTAATGACTTGGAAATTGAAATAGAAAAATGTGGAAATTGAAATCAAGAATAGTACCAGTTATAGTAGGTGCGCTTGGAATGATACAAATCGAAACAAAACAACACATTGAAAGAATCCCTGGAAACCCAAGTTTATGTGGTATAAAAAAGTGTTTTAATAAGTTTCTCCCACAAGAACTTTGTTCATGTTACGCTAGTGATATTTTGGGGGACAGAAAAGTAAATCAAATGTAGCCATAACAACACATCACTAAATGTCTTATTTCTTTCCACAGACTTGGAAGGCAGTGTGACCATAACAGAAGTCGAATTATGGTAAAAATGACATAGTAACAATAATAATAATAATAATAATAACAACAACAACAACAATAAATAAAACTTTTTAACAAAAATGATCAGTGGAAAATATGATGTCATTTTTGGTTTTCATGGCTATGGTTGAGACCTGGAAGTTAATGTGCATACTAAAGAATTAAAGGTAATAATAATAATAATAATAATAATAATAATAATAATAATAATAATAACAAATAAATAAATAAATAAATAAATAAAACTGTAATATGATAGACATCGCCCAGCTGAATCATCTCAGAAAGGCACAGGAAATAAAGTCAAATAATAATTTTGGCCAAATCGTCATTTCTGCAATTGCTTCGAGTCTTCCATAATGTAACCCGCCACCTATATAAGGAAGTCTCATGAATGATTAAATAGAACATAGAAAGAAAATGTAATAAAATAACACTTGGCGACAAATGGAAGTCATGTTCACAAAATGAATTTAAATAGGAATTATAAAGACGATTCAAACGACAAAAGTAATTACCGTTGAAGAATCACGCCCAAGTGCTCTGAATATTTAAAAAAAACGTATCAGATTCACTTAGAAAATGCCAAAATAAATCATGACAACGAAAGTCGATATACAGCAAAAGGGTTAGGGAAAATCTGAAGTAACTGTAAAGAGATATTTTCAGTTATATCTTAATCTACAACTAAAATTTGGTACCCAAAGAAAAACAAAATTATGCACAACTTATTGAGAAACTCGTCAAAAGTGTAAGGTTGAGGCATATACACCAGAAATGCAGGTGCTTCTAAAAATCTTGAAGAGTAAAATAAAAAGATTTAAAAACAGATCTTATTGATTGGGCGAGATCATGATAGCTAATCATTGTCAAGAAAAAAAAATCAGTAGATAATAAATTGTCTATTCAAACAAAGATGCACTAAAAAAATGATCGAAAATATTTAGAGCTTGTGAATGAACTGACTAAAAACGGTTGTAGAACATGAATGTGTCCATGATTACTGGGTTACTTAAGAATTTTATAAATGACCTTAGCTAGACACTGGAAAAATTAAACGAGAAGAAAGAATCGAAATATTCCTGGACAGTAACATTATAAGAATCACCTAGCAAAATAAAAGCATGATAAAAGCAACCAGTCGTTACTTGTCTGTGGCGCCAAAACGAAAAAAAAAAGTTAGAGTACGCCTATACATTTAATAATAATAATAATAATAATAATAATAATAATAATAATTATTATTATTATTATTATTATTATTATTAACAAAAACAAAAAATCGCCACGATAGAGTGAGGCAATATTTACATTGGACAATGTGCAAACACTATGGAAAATCAAACACTGGTATGAACATCACCCAGCACCGGTTACAGCAATAGAAGGTGTCACCATTCTATGGGATTACACAATCTACACAGACAGAAAAATTGAAGCAAATAGGCAGGACATTATTGTTAAAAACCAGAAAGAAAAAAATTGTCTATTAATTGATATGGCTTGTCCAACGGATTTTAACATAGCTACCAAGGAATTCGAAAAACTGTCAAAATATAAAAACCTGGAAATTGAAATAGAAAAAATGTGGAAATTGAAAACAAGTGTTGTGCCAGTGATAGTAGGTGCACTTGGAATGATAAAAAATGGAACAAAACAACACATTGAAAGAATCCCTGGAAACCCCAGCTTAAGAGATATACAAAAAATTGTCTTATTAAGTACAGCTCACACACTAAGGACAGCTTAGTCTATGTTACGCTAGGGATAATGGGGAAGATAGAAAAACATGAAATGGATCCATAACAACACGCCACGAGGTCTTAGGTCTTCCTGCAGACTTGGTTGGTCGTGCGACCATAGCAGAAATCGAAATATGATGATAAATGACATAATTATTATTATTATAATTATTATTATTATTATTAGTAGTAGTAGTAGTAGTAGTAGTAGTAATAGTAGTAGTAGTAGTATAGTCATTATTATTATTAATTCCACTATGCTACACTAGGCAAATGTTTCATGGTTTCTGTTTTAGAAGGAAATTAGAAAAGCAGTAAGGAATCCAAAAAGCCACGATGGTTTGAAGAAGTGTAAATAATTTGGATGAATATTTGGAACCTCACAAAGTAATATAATTCCAATGAAGAGTGGATCCAAAGAGAACAAGAAAAAACGTAGGATAAACTCGGAAAATAATAGAAAAAAAACATATATAATGTAAGGAAAGCTCTAACATAATCCACAAAATAGAAATCCTCATGAAATAAAAAGGTACCCTACTTTTGAATTTATTATCTGAAATCAATTTATTAAACATCTGCACCAACATTATCAACACCAATAAAATTCTACATTGGGTCAGTGAAGGTATTTTATATCTCTTACTAAAAGCAGCTGAACCAGGTGATCCAAAACATCAAAGATCAATAAAATGTTTATTCATCACATAAATTGATCACGTTTATAGTGACGAACTATTCTTCTTCTTCTATGTGCCCTGTCCCTTCAGGACGTAGGCGATCATGGCTTTCCACGTCTCCCTATCCCTGGTGGCTCTTAGCACGCATTCTCCTGTTCTTCTTCTTCTTCTTCTTCTATGTGCCCTGTCCCTTCAGGACGTAGGCGATCATGGCTTTCCACGTCTCCCTATCCCTGGTGGCTCTTAGCACGCATTCTCCTGTTCTTCTTCTTCTTCTTCTATGTGCCCTGTCCCTTCAGGACGTAGGCGATCATGGCTTTCCACGTCTCCCTATCCCTGGTGGCTCTTAGCACGCATTCTCCTGTTCTTCTTCTTCTTCTTCTATGTGCCCTGTCCCTTCAGGACGTAGGCGATCATGGCTTTCCACGTCTCCCTATCCCTGGTGGCTCTTAGCACGCATTCTCCTGTTCTTCTTCTTCTTCTTCTATGTGCCCTGTCCCTTCAGGACGTAGGCGATCATGGCTTTCCACGTCTCCCTATCCCTGGTGGCTCTTAGCACGCATTCTCCTGTTCTTCTTCTTCTTCTTCTATGTGCCCTGTCCCTTCAGGACGTAGGCGATCATGGCTTTCCACGTCTCCCTATCCCTGGTGGCTCTTAGCACGCATTCTCCTGTTCTTCTTCTTCTTCTTCTATGTGCCCTGTCCCTTCAGGACGTAGGCGATCATGGATCTCCACGTCTCCCTATCCCTTGTGGCTCTTAGTATGTTTGCTCCTGTTGCTCCTGGCAACCCCCGTTCCGTCATCCACCTGATCAGGCCCTGCTATTATGTTATCCGCTGCCTTCCTCTGTCTCTCCTTCCTTCTATCTGACCAGTCAGTATCAGGTTCTCCAGGCTTTCCTTCCTCATTGCATGTCCCAGGAACTTCAGTTGTCTCTTCCTGATGCTCAGCATCAATTTCCTTTTTGTTGCCATTCTTTCTAACACTTCGTCGTTGCTTGTATGCTCAGTCCACGATATCCGTAGCATCCTTCTGTAGAACCACATTTCGGCCGCTTCCAGTTTTGTCCTCATTTTCGATGATATTGTCCAGCATTCACAGCCGTACTGAAGAACTGACATCACGTAGTGAGTGACGAACTATACTTAGTCTTTTTGATGAAAACAAAATTTATTCCGTAGAAAAGAAGAGACATCAAAGAGGTTCATATGGTTTCAAAGATTAACTACTAATAAGTAAAACTTTCTTTGAAAATTTTAGGGAAAAAGATATAAATCGCAACACAGCTTGGAAAGATTATTGTAACGCTTTTGATAAAATGCCACATACTTGGATCCATAAGACTTTGGAAAGGTACAAAATCTTCCGAGTGATAATAAATTTCCTTATATATAGCATGGAACACTAGAAAACGGTTTTATATCTAAATCACACAAAAGGAATTGCCGATTCTAATCGCCGGAATATCAAATGAGGGATCTTTCAAAGAGAAATCCTGTCGCCGTTTGCTGTCTATCTTTAACTATCTTTAGCATAAACCCTAACAACTATTAATACAAACTAAATAGAAAGTGTTTCATGTCTTACTCGAAATGGATGAAATCAAACGCTTTACCAAAAGCAACACTGATTTGAAATGTATCCTCAATGCTGTCAAATGTTTCAGTGATGAAATTGGTATGGATTTCGGATTACATAAATGTTTACATTCAAGAAAGGGAAAATTACAGAAAGCTACTCTATAGATCGGGATGTGCGTTGTGGTGCAGTGGATATCGACTTGGAACGACAAATCGGGGAACCTAGTTCGAAATCAAGTTGAATTCTTGCATTCACTTACGAACAAATATCCTTGGGAAAGGTATTAATCCGTCTAACCCCTCCACGTATGGGTTAAATAATAGAAAAGATAGGGTTCTCTAGCCTTAGCTGGAAGCCAATTTCTGAAGAAAGCAGTGGCAATCTATTGTCGGATAATCTTCTGCCCAGTCAGTCATGTCTCTTTCGAGACATGAGCGCCCAAAGCGTGTATCACCTATGGTACTAAACTGAATGACTGGCTCTATAGATCTAGACTTTGTCACAAAGAATAATTCAGAGTCAGCAAAGGAGTTGGAACAGAGCATAAGCAAATGAAGAAAAAATTGAGAAAAGAATATTACAGGCGTGTGCGTTTGGTGTTTAGTACCGAGTTTAATTCACAAATCATAATATAAGTCATAAACAGCTGTCCCTGTGATGCAATACAGATTCAAGATCTTTAATTGAGTAATAGCCGACATTAACTGAATGCATATCAAAAGAAAACGATTCTCATAGCCAGCGCATGCATAATCCTAAGACTATTCTTGATTTTCAGCATATTCCCAGAACCGAAGGATGCAGAGGATTATTTCAACTCGAACTATTTTAAAAATCCCAAAGAATCTGTCTTCAAAGATAATTGGAAGCAATAGAAGAACTGATGATTACATTTGCCAAAGAACATGAAATAAATAAGAAACTTTATTCAGGAATGAATGAATGAAGGGAATTTTAAGTGAATGAAAAAGTGCGAATAAACAATTACATACCTAATTGCTTTCGGGTAGTTAACACCGCTATATCCATGGACAATATGGATTCGTCTGGTTTATATAATACCAGACATTTCTACCTTAAAGCAGAGGAGTACCCTTGTACTCTACTATGACACTGTCAGCCCTTTGCCTTCGGGTGGAGGGTTCTCTCTGCTTCCTGGACAGAGAGCACTAACCCAGTCGTGGTTCCGCTGAAGGGTAGAATCACGACTGGGGAAAAATAGACAGATATTTTTGGCCTGGCTATATGGCCGGAAAGACCCACAATAAAAAGACCTTGTGTCACATCTAGCCTTGCGTGGGAAGGTTGTTAAATACCGAGGAGTACCCTTGTACTCTACTATGACACTGTCAGCTCTCTGCCTTCAAGCAAAGAACGCTAACCCAGTCGTGGTTCCGCCGAAGGGTAGACTCACGACTGGGGAAAAATAGACAGATATTTTTGGCCTGGCTATATGGCCGGAAAGACCCACAATAAAAAGACCTTGTGTCACATCTAGCCTGGCGTGGGAAGGTTGGTAAATACCGAGGAGTACCCTTGTACACTACTGTGACACTGTCAGCTCTCTGCCTTCAAGCAAAGAGCGCTAACCCAGTCGTGGTTCCGCCGAAGGGTAGACTCACGACTGGGGAAAAATAGACAGATATTTTTGGCCTGGCTATATGGCCGGAAAGACCCACAATAAAAAGACCTTGTGTCACATCTAGCCTGGCGTGGGAAGGTTGGTAAATACCGAGGAGTACCCTTGTACACTACTGTGACACTGTCAGCTCTCTGCCTTCAAGCAAAGAGCGCTAACCCAGTCGTGGTTCCGTCGAAGGGTAGACTCACGACTGGGGAAAAATAGACAGATATTTTTGGCCTGGCTATATGGCCGGGAAGACCCACAATAAAAAAGACCTTGTGTCACATCTAGCCTTGCGTGGGAAGGTTGGTAAATACCGAGGAGTACCCTTGTACTCTACTATGACACTGTCGGCTCTCTGCCTTCGGCTAGAGAGCGCTCGCTGCTTCCGAGCAGAGAGCACTAACCCAGTCGTGGTTCCGCCGAAGGGTAGAATCACGACTGGGGAAAATTTAGACAGATATTTTTGGCCTGGTTATATGGCCGAGAAGACCCACACTAAAAAGACCTTGTGTCACATCTAACCTTGCGTTGTTGGTAAATATCGAGGAGTACACTTGTAGTTTAACGGCTCACAGTGAACACAGGACTATTTCACCTTATAATTGTGATCCCCTAAACAGGTCCACAACACTAATGCAGCGACAAAATATCTAAAAAAGAAAGCAAATGCAATGTACGAAATACAGAAACGATGGCAAGATAAACATATTCATGGAAGTACCAAACAAGCTGATGTAGACACCTCTATATCCATCAGTGTTTACTTACTGCAGTATTAAAAGCTGAAACCGATGCTCCCTTTTCTTGCTGCTCAGAACCTAATCTTGCTAACTGTGAATTACCAAGCATGCATTTTGAAAAATTGTGTTATTTATGTGACAAATATCCAGTAACAACTGAACATCTTTTATCATGCTATATTCATTGGTTACAGCCAATGAATATTAACTCGGTATGATAGATTGGCTCAATATCTGCACTGAAATATATGCAAAGTTTACGAGAAGGAAAGTGCAAGAAACAGTTACGAACGTCACCCAGACACAGACCCAGTAACAAAGATAGGATCTGTACTAATTTTATGTGATATTACAATGCACAGAGACACAACAATCAAAGCTAGTAGATAAAAAATTGTCCTAAAAAGCTTCAAGAACAGAATATGTTTTCCTATTAAGATGGCAGACCCTGCATATCGTAATTTTTTTTTTAATTTCTTCAAAATTCTATTCGAATACAAAAATCCTGAATTTGAAATGTGTTTTTAGATATTGTGAAAAATTTATCTCATCTGCAGTATATTGCATTTGGAACTTACCCGTGAAATTGATATTAGAAATTATCGAAGGATTTGGATGAAAAGAAAAATCCGCTAGCTTCCTTGATTATTATCATCTAAACACCAAGAGACGGATTAGACAACTGGAAGAGATCAGTATGAAAATATATAAATACAATATATCTACATTATTCAATGAAATTTGTTTTAATTAAGATACGCTGTATATATGAATCTTTCTTTAAATCGTGTCCCATATAATATTTGACTATCTATTTGTCTCATTTTAATATCCTTTTAATGTTAATATATGTGTGCGGAAATGCACTAAATGCTGACAAGCATTGCTAAGAGAGAGAGAGAGAGACAGACAGACAGACAGACAGACAGACAGACAGACAGACGGTGGGGAGTGAAAAAAGCCAATATAAAAAATAATGCAGATTGTTACTGTTGGAAGTACTGTTTCTAAAATGACAAGAGAATTCATAAACAATATTATTTTAACCTAGCACAATTTGTGTCCTTATAATGGTGACTTACCCATAGCAGGTGTAGAGGCTCATCCCTTGTTCCCTGTTTAGGATGTGGTTTCCGGCTTTCTCTCTTCTAATCTTTTCACTCTTACGTAGCCTCCGGCACATCAGTGGCGTTACCGCCTTGCTCGGAGTGATATGATTAAAAAAAATGACACATGAACTCTACCGCACAAGCAGCAGTTCTGCTTCGTAGAGCCTAAGAGCGGAATCTATTCCATCAGATAACTCTGACAGCCAGACTAATGGTCACGCTAATAATCGCACTTTGGTATATGTTAATACTACTGTTTTTGTTAAATATATTTGTTTCATTCTATTTCTTCTTTGTATCTTTATTTCTGGCTCCAATAAGGTTTCAACAATCAAAGTAGTAAGAATATCACAAATAACGTAAGCAATACTAAAGTAAGAAAAATTTAGTTCATAGCACTAAGTATTACATAAAAAATTTATGAGTTGAAAATATGGATCGAAATCCGACAAGATGAATAGAATAAATAAAGAACAAGTAGGAAAAAAGTGTTTTTAATCCAACATGTTTCACTTATAACCAGCTTCTTCAGAGTTTTAATAGAGACTAATGATTTACAAATCCGAGAGACAGTATTTTTAATATGAGAAGATACAACTTGTGTTTGTTTAACTACATGTGTCAACGCGTTCTTTTTATATAACATAAAGAAAACGTTTATGAATGTCTGCGTTGAGACAAATCAAATAATGGAAAGCTTTTCATTCTAAATAGCGGCAGAATCATGTATGAATCATAAACAAAATGCATATTTCCGTTTAAATTCTAGTGAAAATAATGTTAATATTTAGAATATTTAATGGAATAATAAGTTACTGAATAACGGTGACATTTAGTATCTTTCAATGAAATAAAAATAACTATGTATTAAAATAATTATAATAACATAATTAAGTAATCTATATATATAAAAGACAATCTGTGAGTGTGTGTGACTGTTCCCTATGCACGCTTACATTTTTTAAGCTACGCCATTCAAACTTTATAGGGACACATATCTACAGGGAAGCCAGGTCGACACATACTTTTTGAGTTTATGTTCAGCAATTTTCTCTTTCGCACTTTTTGGCCAATGAACACGAATGTTTACATTTGATCCGTATATCATCTATTATTATTGCTGAATGACGTCACAGAAATCAAATCAAGCGTGTCAAACACGACTAAAATATTTTTTTATAAAAAAATTGAGTCTTTATATTTAATTTTTATTCCGACGTTTTACGTCACAAATCACACGTGTCAAACTTTTTTATTAAAGAAAAATGTGCTTTTATATTTAATTTTTATTCCGATGTTTTAAAAATACATTTGGTCAAGAAAAAATGTGAATATTTTTCCCCGTAATTTTGAAACAAAAGAAATATTTTTAAAAAAAAGTTAAAAAAAAAAAATATGTAAAATAGAAAGTGGCATCTTCTCTTACTACTACTCTTACTACAAAAATGTTGCACAGGCAACGCCGGGCTATGATGATAAATAAGAATCATATATATAAATTATCACAAAAATATTAACGGGTAGAATATTTCAATGAAATAAAAAATTACAAAATGAAAGGTAAAATTATTATTATTATTATTATTATTAATAATAATAATAATAATAATAATAATAATAATAATAATAATGATGAGAAAGACACAATGATAATATAAACAACTTTAAATCTCTATATAGAAAAGGCAATCAGTGAGTCTGTGTGTGACTGTTCCCTATGCACGCCTAAATTTTTGAGCTACGCCATTCAAACTTTCCAGGGACACTTATTTACAGCGAAGCCAGGTTGACACATACTTTTTGAGTTTAAGTTCAGCAATTTTCCCTTTCGCACTATTTGGCCAACGGAGCCGATTGCTTACATTTGCTCCGTAAAACATCTAAGATCTAAGATGGTTGCTGAATTAAATCAGAGAAATCGAACCACACTTGTCAAACACGACTAAAATATTTTTATTAAAAAAAAATGAACCTTTATATTTAATTTTTATTCCGACGTTTAAAAAATTCATTTGGTCAACAAAAAATTGTGAATAGTTCCCCCCGTAATTTTGAAATAAAAGAAATATTAAAAACACATTTTTTTCAAACAAAAACAAAATATGTAAAAAAAAGTGCCAATGGTTAATTTAGCAGCATTAATTAGACTTTTTCCTCTAATATTAAATGTCGACATTTTTAAATATTCTTCGAAAATTTCTGAACTAAGTAGTTTTTATATTTCTACATTTTTAAATATTCTTTGAAAATTTCTGAACTCAGAGCGTAATAGTTATTATATTTCTAATTTCAGCAAAATAAAATAAATATTTTTTTTTATGTTAAATTCATTCAGTCAACAAAGAATGTAAATATTTTCCCCTGTAATTTTGAAACAAAAACAAACGCAGTGTTGTTTACAATGTCACACAAAACATCAAACACATTTACGCAAAGTAAAAGAAAATAGATTTTTTAATTGGAATTATTTAACAATTCTTAAACAACAATTGTTTATATAATTATATTGTATATAACCGAGTCTACTACTAAAATGTTCTGAGTTGCACGGGTAACACCGGGTTATGATGCTAGTTATATATAATAAGAAGTAAGAAAACTATTGCATTGTTAAAAATATAAGTAACCATCTATAACTTATTTAATAATATCTACTGGTATTTTGGATTCATTAATTATTATCTTATGAAAACATTGAGAAGTAATGTGATGTTATAAGTGAAACAAGTTAGATTAAAGACACTTTTTCCTACTTCTTCTTTCTTTATTCTATTCATAGAAATCAATGCCAATAAAGGCTTTGCAAAGAAACTTTGGATGCTGTTGTAATACAACGGAAACAGTAATATAAAATAGGGAATCTTTCTCCGGAGAAGATTGTATATTAAAGAGTGTATAAAATTTAAATCATAGAAAAATGTGTATGCGTATGTATGCATGTGCATAGAACACTCTAACAGCTATGATTGTATTTACATCATTACTTCCATTCGATGCTCCAGCTCGGTAGCATTTTTAGAAGAACCCTGTCATTCTCTGATTTCATATTAGCATTTACGTCAAGTAAAACCTATAAATAAAATTCTGTGATTTCCGTTACTATTTCTGTCTGTCCGTTACACCTGCTAAAATGGCCACACATTAACCTGTGGAAACCAAAATTTGAGGGAACAAAGTAAGGGCAAACAGTTAAGGGGCTAAAAAGTACAGTTGGAGTTTCTAGAATGTGTAGTTTAGTACAATAATTTTTCATTATTTAAAAAAAAATTACGGTTGTATTAACATAAAAAATACAACCCCTATTAAAAAAACAATTTAATTTTCAATGCTAAATATTTTCTAAATTTTAGTATCATAAAATATCAGGAGCTGTCATCAATTATATTTTTATCAAGCAAACAACCAACATTAGTAAAACATTTACTGTCAAACTTTTACCAAATCTCTAATTAAAGTTGAGATTTTGCATTGAAGAAATACCAAGAGATAATGAGTAAAATATGAATTACACATAAAACGTTTATCAAAGGATATGCTATGAATTAATTTCCATGAGGCTAACAACATTTAACGATGTTTAAATAGAGACTGTAATTATTTTCCTACTTTGGGCAGAATAGAGCCCAAAATCATCTAAAGAGCATAAAACTTCGTTCCCACAGACGAAACGTCACAAGCGTCTTGCTAGTCTAAAGCTATTTTTAATGTGTGTGCTTTTTATGCCAGTAAATAAAATTTGTTTTAAATTATCGTAAATACTCGTGTATAAGCCGACTTCATGTATAGTGCGAACCCTGCATTCTTTTCAAATAAACATAATTTTTCATATAGCTCATGTATAATACAATCCCAAGTTAAAAATATCTTGGTTCTTGTGGAATTTTGTCAGGAAATGTATTTTGCACTGGGGGACGCAGGTGGCTGGCAGATTTTGTGTTGACGAGCTAAGTTCAAAGAGGTCAGTTCACTAGATGAGACGAAGTGTACCGGAAGCTATAGTTGTCATTGAGGTAACTATTTAAGTGAAGTCAGCTGTCATAGAAGGTCGATTTACAGACTACAGTTGAGTTAGAGTTGCAGACGGCAGCCAGTCTCGCTGGTGGCCTCGATTTGTGGGTAATTCTACCCACAAATCCGACCCGCTTACGCCACAATACGGTCATATCACCGTTAAAAAACCGAATTAAAATGTATGGAATATTTTAATCTAAATATGAAGTGTTGATGTCTCTCGATTTTTCAGTTGTGAAAAAGCAAGTCATTTTGATTCACTTTGGGTCTAGTTTACTTCGTCATTTATCTTTGAAAGATAATCAATATTCGGTTCGAGCTGATTCTCGTCGAATACATAACAGTTTATGTATTGTCAAGTATAAGAGAGAAACAAGGTCATTTTGTTTGTGGTATATTTTTGTCGAGGAAACAGAAGAAATATTTACCTGTCAAAGCGGGTATACAACACCCAGTTTCTGAGCAGTACCAGTATGCCTATTGTAGTCAAATATTGGTTTACTACGCATTATTCTGGTCATATTATATAGAAAATAAATGATTTTCATTCTTCATTTATATAAAGTATTTGAAGATTTTAAGCAGTATAGATAGGAAATGTCTTTTTGCTTTTTCTTTTTTAGCAAGAGAATGAAATAACCAAAAGAACGGGCGGTAAGGTAAAGTAGCTTGTATCGTTAAGTTTAGCCAAAGGTATCGTTAAAATGTAGGTTACCAGGTAGGATCTTCTTATTTCATATGTCGTGTTTCTTCAGGACACTAGCGATCATGTTTCTCCATATCTTCCTGGTCCTTGTAGCTCTTTATAATTTTATTTTTTGTTATTTCTCTCAAACCTAGTTTTACCATCCATTTACTCAAGCACAAGTTACGTTCTGCTTTTTTCTGTGCCTCTTTTCTTTAATCTGTCCTGCGGGTATCAGGTTGTCCAGACACTCCTCCCTCATTACGTACCCCATTAATTTCAACTGCCGCTTTTTGATGTTAATTATAAGTTTCGTTTTATTTCCAATTTCTCCAAAACCTCGTCGTTGTTCGGTCTATATTACCCTCAGCATATTTCGGTAAAACCACATATTTGTTCCTTCAAGTCACTTTTTTTTATCTTTGAGGAAACTGTCCAGCATTCGCTGCCATAGAGGATCTACATCATTTTCTTGATTTCTAACAGCATTTTTCCGTCTCTTAATACTTTACTTAGCTTTTACAACGCATATTTGTCTATATGTTACTATTACCGAGAATGAAAACATTTCAACGCTTCTAGAAAAAAAATTAATATCTTATCAAGCAGTCACTGTAAAGGTAATAGTTTTAACTTCACAAAAATAACTTTTGTATAGTGCAACCCTCTAATTTCGAGTTAAAACAAAAATAAGCCAGACTATATTCGAGTGCATATAATATACCTGCTTAGTTTTCTGTATGCCCTTTTCACGGACGTCTGTTTCTATTTGTTATTTTATTTGAAATTTTTCCAACTAATTTTTTAATAATTTCACCCCAAGCAAGGCATCCCACTGCCACTAGGGTAACATAGGGAAAGTGATGAGAAAAAGTGGTTAGTTATAGGAAATATTGGAAAGAGGGTAGTAGACGGATGAGGATACCGAGGATGGGGGTTGGGTAGATGGGAAGTGTGCTTGAGAGAATGGATGCAAGTTAATGTGATAAGAGGTGTCTATTGACACCTCTTATCACATTTAAATTCCTGGAGATTGTAGCTGTCGGGGAAGCAAGTATATGGAAGGGAATTCCACAGGCGGGAAGTGCGAGAAAAGAAGCTGTTACAGTAGACATTGCAGTAACATTTTATCTGTTTCACTGTAAAAGGGTGGAACCTAATATCTTGTGCAAATTCATACCTAGGAGGCACCAGTGATCTATGTTTATCGGAGCAGAAGTCGTGAAAGTATTTATAGAAGAGATACAGGGAAGCCACATCACGCGGGTTAGAGACCGACTGCCGCTGAGCTGCCAAGTCGGTATCGATCACAAGACAGATTCTCCGTTGTATTTTGTCAAGAACCCCGAGGAGAATAGCAGCTATATAAAGATAATTTAATAATATGATCTCCTAAGGATGTTATCAGCTCTCACAGCTTTTTAAAGAATTTTGACAAGCATGTCATATTAAAATTATTTTTCGAGAAAAGATAAGCACATTCTGAAAAAAATGTTCGTATGAATTAGATGATGTTAGCCTCAGAACTACGTCGGTTTCATCTCACTTGAATTTTCCAAGTTTCTCTTTATTTTCCAAGATAAAAATAAACTATAATTAATTTTTTATCTCGATTTTTGGGATGAGAAGTTATCTTTCTTCTTCTTCTTCTTCTTCTTTTTCTTCTTCTTCTTCTTTTCCTTCTTCTATGTGCTCTCTCATTTCAGGACGTAGGCGATCATGGCTTTCCACATGCCCATATCACTGGTTTCTCTTAGTACGCTTTCTCCTGTTACACTATGCAACCATCGTTTCGTCATCCACCTGATCAGGTTCTTCAAATATGTTATCCGCTGCTTTCCTCTGTCTTTTCCCCCTCTATCTGGCCTGTTCGTATCAGGTTCTCCAAGCCCCGTTTCCTCATTGCATGTCCCAGGAACTTTAGTTCTCCCTTCCTGATGCTCAGTATTAATTTTCTTTTCGTTTCCATCCTTTCCAAAACCTCATCATTGCTCACATGCTCGATCCATGATATCTGCAGCATCCTTCTGTAAAACCACATTTCAGTTGCTTCCAGTTTTTTCTTCATCTTTGATGATATTTTCCAGCATTCATTGCCATATTGAAGAACTGACATCACATAGCAATCCAGTATTCTCTTCTTTGTTTCTAGCGAAATTGTCCGGTTTCTTAAATTTTTACTCAACTTCTGGAATGCTTCATTGTCCATGCCAATTCGCCTTTGGATCTCTGTGTCACAGTTTCCGTCTTTTGTTAGAACACTTGACAGGTATTCAAATTTTTTTACCTGCTTGATTTTAGTATTTCCCACTTGTATTTGGCGTTTTAGGTTGCCCTTTTTGCTGATGACCATTGCATTTGGTTTTCTTGCAGTTTATTTGTAGTCCTTTCTTGTCACTATCTTCAGCTACCTTCTGTGGGGGGTCTTGTAGTTTCCTTATCTTTATTTACTCTCTTTACTCTCTTTACATTCGGACTACGTTTCTCATTGTTTTTGTTGCTGTCACAACGTTACATCCGTTTTGCCCTCCGGCCTTCATCAGGTTCATATTCATCTAGGGACCCTACAGGGAATTCCAAACTGAAACCTGTTCTCGTTCCACTGCTCATGTCTAGGGTTATCGTGTCTAGGGATATAAACCTAGATATAGCAAATAATTCACGTATTTATGTTTTTGTTTAACGTACGAAATTATGTGCAATAAGTTACTACATTTAAAAGAATCTTCAGAAAAATCTTTTCGTTTTCTAGAGCCTATAAATATTTTCCAGGTTAAAACTAGAAAATATTTTATACTGTGATGTAATAAATATGCCTGCACCTTGGTTCCCCCTCACAGTAATATGATTGGCTGGTGTCAGCCATAAATACAGACTAAGGCGAGGACGCCTAGGACTACACCTATTGGAACGCTTATTGACTACCCCTATTGAATAAGCTTAAGCCTAAGCATATTGTATACAACTACGACAAGTAACGGTCCATTACGGCTATTTGCTAGATTGTCCTACCAGATTGCATTGCCAAAAATCACTTGGTAACTTCAAATATATATATATATATATATATATATATATATATATATATATATATCCCTTTCCGTGACATATCAGATTGTAAGAATATTTTTGAGATAATAATGATTTAGTCATACATTGAACAATTATAACAAAGTTGTAGAGAGGCGTAATATTAGAGTGTGATTGCAGCAATATTCGTACTGACTACTTCGGTGACTATTG
Source organism: Ascarosepion bandense (assembly GCA_037127315.1). Classification (NCBI taxonomy): domain Eukaryota; kingdom Metazoa; phylum Mollusca; class Cephalopoda; order Sepiida; family Sepiidae; genus Ascarosepion; species Ascarosepion bandense. Next base: position 332,129 of record JBBBDQ010000270.1, on the reverse strand, counting down.
CGATGTAAACCCATCCTGTCTGTGTTGTAAGTTCTGTCTAATCTGTCATTGCAATTATTCTACTGTTCTGTGTATATCCGTTAACACCCGGATATAGTGCTGAATAATACCGCAGCACACTTTCTCTTTGTATCGTGTCCACCTCGGCGATACAACAAAGAAATTGATTCGCTTTCTACGTCTTATCCACCCGTTCCAGGTTATTTAAAGCCAGAAAATTCTTTTACGTTGAAAGATTTATTTGAGATAATAATGATTTAATGATACAAGTTTTATTAATTCACCCATCTCTCGGGTGTGAATATATCGAATCATAACTTGTCCATGTGTATTTTAGTGTAAGTGAATATAATAAACCTAATTTAAATTGGAATTCGGCTCACCGATTAAAATTTGTAAACCATTAACCTCTACAAAACCACACCTAGAATTACAGCTCCTGCTATTCCCAAGCTGTAACCCATCAAAGTATTGACCAGGCTTGATGCTTCTAAACCAAAGTTCCAACACGATGTGGCTGAATGACCAGAAAATTGAACAAATTCTATTAGATTAAGAAATCACAGTAAACTCTGGAGTTCAGATTGCTTAAGGGAAGTATACTTAGGTTTTAAGTTTATTCTATACACATAGTTCTGAGACAATATTTCTGGTCTTGAATAAGCTTAGAAAATTGTTCAGTGAAGTAACTAGAAAGTGTCATTTGACATTTCTGGGATACAAGATAAGAAACAATGACTTGGAACACATGTTATTTATCGAACTTTTTTTGCGAATTTTTGCCCAATAAAAGGCTCAAAGTCTCTCAAAATATAGGTTTACTGAATACAATATAAGAACGGAAAGTGGGACGCGGAGATACGACGGCGTATTGGCATGGCCAAGGATGCATTTCGAAAGCTGAGACACAGGAACATTTCGCTGGGAACAAAGAAGTGAGTACTGGTGTGTTTACTGTCATTCAGTAAAGCAGGGACTGCTGAACAATCTCATGAAAGACGAAGAAAAGATTTGAAGGAACTCAAATGAGGTTCTACAGGATGATGTAGAAAATACCATGGAGAGAACATGTGACGAATATCATGGACAGAACGATGAGGTGTTGAAAAGGACTGGAACTAAATAGAAACGGATACTTAACATCAGGCAAAAAACAAGTGAAGTTTTTCGGAACATGTGATGATGAAAGGGGGCTTCGAAAATCTGATGCTCACCGGATGGATATAAGAAGAGAGAGACAAGAAAAAGCAATGCGTGACATACTTGATGAACCTGTGCTGATGGACTGGTGAAACGAGGGTTGAGTTGTGTAACAGGTGAAGCGGTGTTAAGAGCTACAAGGGATAGGGTGATGTGCAAACCTATGATCAATTACGTCCTGTGGGGACACGGCATATAGAAAAACGACATTAATATAGTAATATAGGAGAAATCTGTATGAAGGATATATATATATATATATATATATATATATATCCTTATAGATCCCCCCCTTATATATATATATATATATATATATAAGGGGGGATCAAGTTGCTAGAGAGGATAGGCAACGACAGGCGCTTAATGTGAAGGGGAAAACCTCGCCGTGTTTGGAGAAGCATACACGTAAGAGTCTGTTCTACAAAGCTGTGTTTCTTGGAGAAAAGTCTCTTTGAGTAGAACGTCTTTCTTATAACTGGATATGAAAGAAACTGAAGATAGTTCGAATGCGTAGCGTAGCTGAATTGAGCACATGGGGACATTCATTTAGAATAACAACAGGTTTGCAGTTTTTACGTTTGTGAGAAAGAGGCAGGAGGGTTAGAGGTATACACCGAGCGAGTTGCCATACGGGTTTGGCAAAGCAAGAAAAATGACAAGTGTTAAAGAAACAAAAGTTGAAGAGAGCTACAAAGAACAATATGTTGAGAAGTGACATAACCCTTTACGTCCTAATTGTTCACACCACATAACCAGATATACTAATAATTGTATCTTGAGCTGAAGTAGAATTAGTTGTAAGTAAAATCGCTGGTTTCAGAAATAGATATTTACAATAAATTTCTTATTGGTGTATGAGGATAACCTACATCCAGCAGAACGACCACTGATCAGGAGGTTTCGAGGAGCGTAGAACCACCTATTGATTCCTGTTCTTCACAGATCTAATCTGACCCTGGATTGCAGCACATGTTAGTGTCTCAGCTATTGGCAAATATATGACCCACAACTTGGGGACAATATATTATGAAAGCATAAAAAATAGATTTTTATAGAAAAAAATAGCAGCGATACATTTTAAAAGAAAAAGGCCTAACCAGCAATACAATATTTAAAAATAAAAACATTTGACTCTTTACAAAAACCCTCTTTATAAAATACGTCAATGAAACCTGATCTACAAACTGATTTCTTACGAAGAATACGTATGCTAATCATACGAATGTATCCTAAAATATTGTCGGTAATAAATAACCCACTGAAGTTGATTTGCCGTAAAACAAATCCAACCAAATCGACTAAAACAATGGCCCTCAACCAAAAAATAAAAACTAGATGAAAATGTTAATAAAATCAATTGTTCTACAAAATGTGTATGTAGAAATAATACATCAATTAAACCAGACTGTCAACAAAAATTTTCTTTACAAAAATAGGTCAATGAAACCTGACCTACAAACTGATACATTAGAAATAATTAATATTTTATTCAGACAAATCTATTGTAAAAATCTTGTTACCATTAAACGACCCATTGAGATAGATATGCCGTAAAACAAACCAAAACATACAATAAACTTTTTGCAGCCTGTAAATATAATTTTTTTTTGTTTTAACTGATCTACTACTAGATTTTCTTGAAATATACAGTAGTGTTTTTTGGTATATCTAAGAGTAAGAATGAACTATTTTAAATTTATAGATGGCGTTTTTATGTAAATTTGAACCCACACTAATTCTAACCTCACTAATATAAATTCACAGTATCAGAGATAGAATATATGTCAATATAAAATTGGAAACTGATATCAGCATCGCGTTTGTTTCTTGTCTGAACACAAGCTACAGACGGTCTGATATCAGTGTACACTTTTATATTGACATATACTCTATCTCAGATACTGTGAATTTATATATATATATATATATATATATAATTAAAAGAAAGAGATAAGCGGAAATTAGTATTTAATTTTAGCCGATGCGTATGTTTGTTGTATCTCACCTTTCCTAATAGAAACACAACATTCCAAGCCAAACATATACAACAACCATAAAAAATCTATCTATATCTATCATTACTACGCCTTATACCATGATGATCAAAAATATGTACTTTATATGAAAAAATTCTCTTGTAGTTTTGAAAAATTTAAATATGTAATATTTTTAGTTGAATAAATATTTATGAGACTTTTATACTTTTTTAGTATTCAACAACATTGTGTTTTAGTTTATAAACTTTTTATTCCAAATAAATTTCTTACGTTTTTGGCTTGATAAATCCGTTAGTGGGCGAAATGCGTTGGCTAAAATTAAATATAGTTTTCCTCCTGTCTCTTTTTGTCATAATGTTCCTCTCTACAGATGTTATTCGGGAACATTTACACACACACACACACACACACACACACACACACACACACACACACATATATATATATATATATATATATATATATATATTCATTTTTTGTAGTTTCCTTTTTTACTTTGGTTTCAATAAGTTGTTTGACTTTATCTTTAATTTTCATTTTTTTTTTAATTTTCAGTACTGCGTCTATCAAAGTGATAACTATAAAAGGCCTGGCAGCCATGCGACTGCTATACACGACTAGCAATACTTGTTACCTGGCACAATTTTGTGTCGGGTAGGGATCAAAAATCATCTCCCAGTTGCGTCTCTGTCCTCGAAAACAGAGTACAGCTCAGTTGTAGCTTCATCCGCGAGGGAAGAGGTGGATCTGAGAAAAAATAGATGACCGGTCCGGGGAAATAGTGTCCCGCAACCGCGTCACCCCATTGCACCAGAGGGGTGGACCAGGTGCTCGTCATCGAGGCCAGCTCAAACGGTTGTCGATGGGATTTTTGTTCTTTTGCCCGTCTGTAGGTTGTCGGTCTCCCCACGTTAAAAAAGACCTTGTGTCACATTTCCCTCCATCGGGGAAGTAGGGTAAATATATACACGACTGGGAACAGATATGAAGTCTCCAATATTAAACTTTAGTGCTTTCAAAAAGAATTAGTATTTTACTCTAGGATTAATTTTAATTTATTCTTTAAGATGCTGTAATATATTTCCTGATATAAAATATTTTTCAAACTTTTTTTTCTTTCTTTTATTTTTATTTCGCACTTATCGGTTTACATGACTTTGATTTCTCTTTCAGCGAATCTCTGTATTTATTTAAATATTTTTCTTAAAAATCGTTTCCTTTTTCATATATTTATCTTCTTTTCCTTGATTCTAGGATCTTTCTCTCTTTCTGTCTTTTCATGTATTTTATATAACTTTCTCCTATTTTTTCTTTTTTTTAAACTCTACCCTCTTTCTTTTTAATTTAATCCTCAATACACAATCTATCTATCTATCTATCTATCTATCTATCTATCTATCTATCTATCTATCTATCTAATTCAGTTTATTTTTATGTCTCTATAACATACGTTTTCTATCTATCTATCTCCGCCTCTCAAATTACTCAGTTTGTGTTCCCGGGTCTTTTACGATTCCTTCTTCTCCAAGCACTTTCTCTTAGAATTCGATTAGGCACGAGGAATAAAGAATGCGTGACGATGCAGTCAGATGTTTCACGTGTGAAGCCATTAAAGCGGGATTCGAAGCTGCCAAAAAGATTTCCATTCGTCAGCCAAGATACACTGATTCTTCATGACACACACACCTTCGTTCGCGTCCAGACAGGCGGACATATGCCAACCAGACGGACTAACTGTATTTCTACATCGCCAAACGCGCTTCCGCGTGTTTTACTCTTTCCGAAATCACAAATTGTCCATTAGTTCCTCCACAAAATTCGGTCAAACCGGAGAGGATTTTTAATCGTTACATTTCTCTACACGAAAATCTCTCTGCTTTCTACAATTCTCTAATGGTATGTATGCAACAGTACGATTTATATATATATATATATATATATATATATATATATATATATATATTGTCATCCGCAGACAGATCTGTTTCGCTGTATCACACTCATCTGTACGGTTAGACTCCGATTGCTTTTTAACCCAGGATTGGCGACTCTACCCCTGGGCTATGGGCGTTCGGTGGAAGTAGGCAGCCTTTTTAGCGCATATCATTATACGCGCCCAATATCTATTGCGCTCTAATTCATTTCACTGAATGAGCGATGCGTACACGCCAGAGTAGCAACTGTTTATCAAAGTCTTCTATTTTCCCAGAGTGCTCAATCAGGGTGGGAGAGCGTATATATATATATATATATATATATATATATATATATATATATATATATATATTGTAGCTAATCCTAGGGAATATTAAGAAGTAGGTTAAAAGTGCCGGGATCATGTCATGAAGTCAACTGTCTACCTGTTTTAGGGAACAAGTTTATATCTCTAATGGCGGTTAGTTAATAATTTTTAATTTAATTGATTTTACAGAATCTGCCGGACTATTATGGGAGAGCTAAGATATTTTACTCATTTTTACATGAGAATGCATGTAAAAAAATCATGCTAAACGCGTTTTGTCATATAATATTTCTTAGACTATACTGCTGAAAATGTTAATTTGAAAGTATTTCATGCTTTATTTATTAACTGAATTTAATGGATATCTACTCTCACTGAATTGTTTTACTTCATTTGTCATTTTTATGGCAACTGATGTAGTGACAGTTCTTTAATTTGGACAATATGATCAAAGCTGAATGAAAAACTTGAAGCAACTGAAATGTGGTTCTGTAGAAGGATGCTGCGAATATCATAGATCGAGCAAGTGAGCAATGATGAGGTTTTGGAAAGGATGGAAACCAAAAGGAAATTAATAATGAATATCAGGAAGAGACAGCTAAAGTTGCTGGGACATGCAATGAGGAAGGAAGGCTTGAAGAAGCTGATACTAACGGGCCAGATAGAGGGGAAAAATAGACAGGGAAAAACAGCGGATAACATATTTGAATGGCCTGAGCAGGTGGATGACAGAACTGGGGTTGTTTGGTAAAACAGGAGAAAGCGTGCTAAGAGACATCAGAGATATTGAAACGTAGAAAGCCATGACCACCTACGTCCTGAAAAGACAAGGCACATAAAAAAAGAAGAAGATGCGTGTTAATTGTTTTTTATCGAGCGTTTGTTGGTGTTATAACAAAGAAAATAAATGTCGAATATTGTAGTTTGTGGTATTCATGAGCATCCTGGCCATTTTGTGGAGTCAGTCTGTTAAGTGCCATACATGATACTTGGTCGATCATGACTCTTTCGGCTCATGACTCACTATACAGACGATTTTCCAGTATTTTCTCTGCGGTAAAAGAGTTGCCAACCAAGGCTATTGATTTTTATCTATGATGATTCTCCCGGAGAGTAATACACTACGCCTCCTCGGACTTACCCTGTCCTCAGACCTCAAATGGAAGCACTATATTGAATCCATAGCAAAATCTACTGCTAAGAAGATTGGGTCACTATGTCGATCCAGGATGTTTTTTCCACCTGAATCCATCCTGCATATATACAAGTCAACCATCCGTCCGTGCATGGAGTACTGCTGCCATTTATGGTCAGGTGCCCCTGCCGTTCTCCTCAGTGTTCTTGACAAGCTCCAAAGAAGAGTCTGTAATGTGATAGGTACTGATCTGGCGACTCGTCTGCAGCCACTTTCCCATCGTCGAAATGTGGCCTCCCTCTGTCTCTTCTATAAATACTTTCATGGCTTCTGCTCGGATGAGCTTAAGTCACTGATGCCTCCTCAACAGGTGTTTACCCGTTCAACCAGACTGGCAACTGGGTCCCACCCATTCACAGTCAGGTTAGCCAAACGCAGACGACAATTCTACTCCTGCAGCTTCCTCTCTCGCACTTCCCGCCTGTGGAACTCACTCCCGTATTCTTGCTTTCCTGACGGCTACGACCTCCAGAAATTTAAAAGCAAAGTTAATACTCACCTACTAACCACTGGCCTCTAGCTCTCTCCCCTCCCCTGTATAACCTTCCCTTTCTCTCCGGCCATGTACCTGTCATTGCACCTACTTTCTCAGCTTTCTATTGTTCCTTTCTAACTAGCTTGTACTCCTCACTCTTTTCTAATTAATCTTTTTACATTTATGTAACCCCCTGCACATCAGTGGCGTTTCTGCCTTGCTCGGGGTGAAATGATTAAAAAAAAAAAAAAAAAAAAATTTAACTCATAGCTGGAGGAAGAATAGATGGATTAATTCCTTTCCCAATGATTTTGCGCGTAAGTGAATGCAGCGAATTCAACTGGAACTCGAACGCTGCTCACATTGTAAAGATGCATCCCAAATATTTTAATGGACTTTTAATTTTCTCTATTAATAATAATTTATTAGTCACGCTCCATACATTAATACAATCTTATCTACACAGGACTAATTACAATGATTTTTTATTCCTGTTAGCACGTTCTATTCTACAGTTTGAAAAAAATAAAACCATGACCATATTTATGCCCGATAAATATTTTTCATCAACAATAATTTTGTCTGTACTTCTGAGATGAAGTACTATTCACATTATCTACACTGTTCAAACTGTTGTCCTCAGCTTTATTGCCATGTTTTCGATGTTTCGGTCGTTGTAGGCTCCATCCCTCTTCAGGTGACTGGAATTTTGAACCGAATCCTTTATTTCGATCACTGGGGTATATAATGTTAATTCCATGTGCGATGTACATTCCAGATGTCATATAGTTATCTCCCTTTAACTCCCTTTAACTCAACTTTTAACTTATTTGCTTACCACTTCTGAATTATATATTTCGGTAATCGAAATAAAGGGTTTCGGTCAAAATTGCTAGAACCTGAAGAAGGTAGGAGCTTACAACAGGCGAAACGTCGTAAACATGGTAATAAAGATGGTGATAATAGACCGAACAGTGTAAATAATGTAACAATAATTTTTGTATGGCTTTACACCACGTTTAAATATTAAAGGAATTACAGAAACCGAGGAATATTTTAATTGGAAAATATTATCTAAAATAATCTCACGCTCATCAAGTATGTTACGCAATGCTTTCCTTTCTCCCTCTTTTCCTCAAACTGTTTTGTAAGTGTCAGGTTTTCCAAGCTTTCCTTCTTCAGTACTTATCCCAAAAAATTTCAACTGCTTCTTTTACAACCAGCATAAGGTTCCTTTTTGTTTTCTCTTCTCCCCAAAATCTCTTTGTTGATCACATGTTGGCTCATGGTATCCTCAGTATGCTTCTGTAGAACCACATTTCTCTTGCTTCAAATATTTTCCTCATCTTAAAGGAGTGCGCCTTAATGCAAGTATTATTATTATTATTACTATTATTATTAAAATTAAAATGCCCTTAAAGCATAAAGATTTGTGGGCATCCCAAACATTTGAAAATATGTACACACACAATTGTAAGTTATTCCGGAAAATGTTTTCCCATGACGTTTCGAAAAATGTCACCATCGTCTCGTGAAGTTTATAGCTCCACGAATTAAAAACTCGTGTAAGATGTAAACTCTAAACAACCTTTATTACGTTTGTATTTTGAGTTTCTGGGCACAGTGGATATCGGCTCGGAACGAGAAGTCGGAGAGCAGAGTTCAAATTCCAGTTGAATTCCTTGCATTCACTTACGCGCAAATACCCTTGGGAAATGTATTAATCCATCTCTTCCCCTCAGTTATGGGTTAAATAATAGGACAGATTGGGTTCTATAGCCTTGGTCGGCAACCAGTCTACCGCAGAAAGCAATGGCAACCTACTGCGGGATAATCTTCTGCTCAGTCAGGTCATGTCTCTTTCGAGACATGATCACCCAAGAGTGTATCACGTATGACACTTAACTGTCTGTCTGACTGACTGACTGGTTCTTTTCTTCAATCAAAACATTTTCTATGGGCTATGTAATCTCAGTATCTGGCCAATAATGGCTCTTCACACTCTCCTGCGTTTTACAGCACTTAGCAAGGTTTTTACTTTTACAAAAGTTCATTCGCTAAATTATATCCTGGTTTCCTATGTTGCTCTTGGCTTCTATGAGAAATGACATTGTTAAATGTTCTAAACTATCTTTCACCAGTAAGTGCCATAGTAATTTGAAGAGTCTCTGATTGAGTTATGTCTTTTTGTTTAAAACTTTTATAAAACTTCCTCATTTCTTGCATGTTCAGTCCGTGGTATTCTCAGCAGGATTATGTAGTACGACATTTCTGTTGCTTCACGTTTCTTCTTCATCTATGATCTGATTGTCTTCCTTTCTATAACTTTTAAGAGGAACTATATTATCTCACAGTTCAGTACTCATTTCTTTGTCGATAACGAGATTTTCATGTTTCTTGCTACTTTTCTTAAAATTTGGTAGCAATATGTCACTATCCCAGTACGGTTTCGAATTTCGGTGTTTGCCTTCCTTTGTTAAAAAATTAATGTAACATTATGAATCTATCCTGTTCATTCGAACTCACTGACTAGGCCTCCCTATTTTTCTTACCAAAGTTTCATGTATTACATTGACGACTTTCTGAGACATGCCCCAGTGACACGAACATTTCTTCTCTCAGCATATATTTTATGAGCCCTAGATTACGAGTTCTGTCGCAATGGATTTCAATAAATCGCAAATAATTGGGATTTATCCGACTGCAATAAAAGTTAGATCAACAAAAATAGCAAAATCATATTGAAGGAAATTGCGTGATCTGAGAAATCCAAATTTACAGTAGTCAAGACGTTTAGCATTTGGAAGTGGTGTAATTTCGAAATAGAAAGGATATTATATATTTTCTTTTATAATTTCATGCGTTTTATGATTGTATTTTAAAGTATGACATAAATTAACCTAAAATATCGCGACAGAGAAACAGAAATTCAGATGGAAAAATATGAATTGATTGAGAAGAACGAAAAGAAAATCTCAGTCATAAATGGAAAAAAGTAACAGCAAAAATAGAAAAAAGTAACAGCAAAAATAGAAAAAAGTAACAGCAAAAAAAAAAAACTAAGAAAAATAATACGAATTTGAAAAACTGACAAGAAATGAAAATGATGAAAATGCATCAAAATATGTTAAAAATAACAAAAGTGACTATACAGCACAAAATAAAAGCTCAAACTCAGATACATACATGACCTCCATATATATATATATATATATATATATATATATATGGCTCAAATATCAAATATAGATCGGAATCCGATAGAATAAAAGATAAACAAATAGAAAACGTATATCGATCCAACATGATTCACTTTTATTAAGCTTCGTCAGAAATTCAAATATATATATATATATATATATATATATATACAACCGGCCATAATTATTAGGCTACCCCAGTGTCATAATGAATGATGTATTTCCTGCTATTTTTTAGTATTTATTGCCAAGTAAATTATTGTCATAATAGTCATAATAAAATGGTTCTTTTGTTAATACTGCACAATAACATTCGCATCAAATGAATTTATAAATATTTGACAAATGCCTATACTGCAGTTTCGTCAATGAAAGAATGTAATAAAAAATTAGGGTGATTCGGACGAGTTGATCTTTTCTTTCCTTGCCTTGTAAAATTTCACAAAATAATAATAACAAAAGAACCATTCTATTTTCATTTAGAATTATCCATTTAAACATAGCATGAAATACATCATTTCTTTAAAAAGAAACTGTGGTTGCCTAATAATTATGGCCGTTAGTGTATATATATATATATATATATATATATATATTTGACTAGCTATTGTTACTCTACCTTAGTTTCAAACTTTCGGGATCTTTAGGCGCTTTATATTAACTGTTTTTCTAAACTTTTTTTCAGAAAGCATAACATGAATTTCCAGAATACATAACCGGATGATAAAAATAAGAGAGGTAATGTTCAACAAACGTAAATATTTTCAACCGAATTTGTAGGATCGTAAAATATATTTTCTGAAGTAATTATATCCGGATATTTCTTCAGACTTTCGTTTAACATTTTTCGTTTTCATATATATTAAGGCTATTTTTTTCAAATAATGCAAATAATCTTTCCAAATGTGATTGTTTTCTGAGGATAAATTGATCAAAATTTGTTTTATGTTATGTACTGTAGTGGATATGAAATTAAGAATTAAAATCAACTCTCTTCTTCACTTTTACAAAACTTTATAGTGACGTGTGAAATCCTGGTTTTTCCCATATCGAAAATAGATTGAACTTTTACTTAAAGAAAAGATGAAACCAGATTTCGCAAGTATGTGTTAAATTGATTTTTGACGAATGGGAGCGACTTGCAAAACTTGAGAACTTTGCGAGCAAGTAGAAAATCTGAATACTATAAAAGGGTCCGGTCAGCGTCAATCACAGACTCAGATGGGAGCAGCGAGAGACACAGCTAAAATGTAACGAGAGACGCTTCAGGTCAACTCGGACATTAGTCCTGCCGCGTGCTGATTTCCTTTATTCCTTCTTCTCCATCCAAAGACATTCCTACCAAACACATAAATACGTACGTACGCATAAACTTTTTCAGCAGTTACTACTACGAATATTTTTTACAAATCTCGATAGCCAGAACTTTATCATTCAACACAAACTCTACCTTAAATTTCTTAATAATGTATCTAGTTGGAGATTAACTCCTACAAATTGTGTTATCCTTTTCTTTTAATAAATTTCTATGTTAACATGAAAAATGTATGTATATTAGTCTTACATTATTCCACACAATTCCACACATTCCAACCTGTCGACAACCATCCTTCTGATGAAAACCTTCTGATGATGATAATTCTTGAAAAAACTTGTAAGCTGCAGGGAGTTCGGTTAAGTCTGACACAAGGCCGAACCAAGAAACATTAACCAGCTCCATGCAGCTACAGTACTTAGCATCAGTGATGCAGTATTTATGTACCAAACAATGGGAAAGGCAAAACTATGTGCACGTTATTAAGAAGCAGTGAATAAAATGAGCAAATAATCAACAGAAATATAAGAAGACAGCAAGTCCTACTATCTAACCCATAACTTTGGGAGAAGGGGTGGACTCATACCCTTCTCAAAGTATTTATTTTAAGTGAATATAACGAACACAACGGGACCTGGAACTCGGCAGTTCGATTGGAAATTTAACTTCCAGGAGTTATGCATTATACCATCCGCATATACAAGCTTACAGAAAGTGGTACTGCCAAGCAGTCACCCGTTCTAGTTAATAGACTAGCCCATTCTTCTTCTTCTTCTTCTTCTTCTATATGCCATATGCTTTCGGGATGTAGGCGATCATGGTTCTCCACGTTTCCCTATTCTTTGTGGCTCTTAGTATGTTTGCTCCTGTTACACCTCGCAACCCTCGTTCCGTCAACCACCTGATCAGACCCTGCAAATATGTTATCTGCTGTCTTCCTCTGTCTCTTTTTCCTTCTATCTGGCCAGTCAGTATAAGATTCTCTAAGCTCTCCTTCCTTATTGCATGTCCCAGGAACTTCAGTTGTCTCTTCCTGATGTTAATTTCCTTTTTGTTTTCATTCATTCCAACACCTCATCGGTGCTTGGATGCTCAGTCCACGATATCCGTAGCATCCTTCTGTAGAACCAAATTTCCGCTGCTTCAAGTTTTGTCCTCATATTCGATGATATTGTCCAGCATTCACTGCCGTATTGATGAACTGGCATAATATAGCAATCCAGCGCTCTTTGTTTCTAGTGAAATTTTCCTGTGTCTTAGTACTTTACTCAACTTCTGGAACGCGTCCTTTGCCATGCCAATTCGCATTCGGATCTCTATGTCGCACTTTCAATCTCCAGTTAGAACACTTCCTAGGTATTTAAATTTTTGTACTTGCTTGATTCTGGTATCCCCCACCTGTATTTGGCATTTTGGGTTGCACCTTTTGCTGATGACCATGCATTCAGTTTTCTTGAAGTTTATTTGTAGTTCTTTTTTGTCACTATCCACCGATACCTTCTGTAGGAGGTCTTGTAGTTTCCTTTCCGTGTCGATCGGACACAGACCGTTGTTTTAATGTGATTTGACAGTATACCAGAAAAAAGAGAAAGAGAGAGAGAGTGTGTGTGTGTGTATGAGAGAGAGAGAGTGTGTGTGTGAGTATGTGAGAGAGAGAGTGTGTGTGTGTATGAGAGAGAGAGAGTGTGTGTGAGAGAGAGAGTGTGTGTGTGAGAGAGAGAGAGTGTGTGTGTGAGAGAGAGAGAGTGTGAGAGAGAGAGAGTGTGTATGAGAGAGAGAGTGTGTGTGTGTGTGTGAGAGAGAGAGAGTGTGTGTGTGTGTATGAGAGAGAGAGAGTGTGTGTGTGTGAGAGAGAGAGAGTGTGTGTGTGTGTGTATGAGAGAGAGAGAGTGAGTGTGTGTGTGTGAGAGAGAGAGAGAGAGAGAGAGAGAGAGAGAGAGAGAGAGAGAGAGAGAGAGAGAATAGTTAAGTTTGTTTTACGGCATATCAACGCCAGTGAGTTATTGAATACCGACAAGATTTTTAACACAAATTCCTATGAATAGAATATGTATTCTTTATAAGAAATCAGTTAGTAGTTCAGGTTTCATTGACGTATTTCTTTGTAAAAAGGATTTTTCACGAGTCACATGTATCCCTAGTACATATTTTTACCTTTAAAAATATATTGCTATTAATCATTTCTTGGATTTTACTATAAAATACATATTTTTATACATTCATTATGTTTTGACACCTGTTTAGGGGTTAACTATTTGCCTATAGCGGAGATCCTAACAGGTGCTAACACCCCAGGTCAAGGTGAACCTGGGATCAACAACAATGAGGAGATTGTTACACACTCATCACAGCCTTCCGATGTTGCTGCCAAATACTGTTTAACATCATACCCAGGACAAAAGAGAGAACGAGGGATGGTCTCAAAGAAATAAATTTTTAAAAAATAGAAAAATGAAGATATAAAATAAAAAAGAGATTAAAAAGAATAAAAACATTATGAATCATAGAAAATTAAAAAAAAATAAACACAACAAATGCGGAAAAAATGGAAATGGAAAAAAAAGATAAAGAGGTAAATAAAGAAATAAAGGTAGAAAAAGAAAGACTTAAAGAAAGAAAGACATAAAAAAGAGAACGAGACAAAGAAAGAGAGTGATATAAAGAAGGAACGAACAAGAGATAAAAAAGAGAAAAAGACAAAAAAGAAAAGGAAAGCAATGAAGATACAGAAAAAGGAGATAAAGAAAGAAAGAGATAAAGAAGCAGGTAGTATGAAGGATGTAGAAAGAATGATATAGAAATAAAAAAAGCAGATAAAGAGGAAAAGAGAGTAAGAACGTGATAAATAAAGAAAAAAGGAGAAAAATTTGAGAACATAAAAAAGTAAGAGAAAGAAAGAAAATGAAAACTGCAAAAGATAAAATTAAAAAACAAAACAAAAAGAAAGAAACTATTTTTTTAAAATGACGTTAGTGAAGAAAGAATGACAAAAGAAGAAAGAGATAACTGACGATGATTAATAAAAAAATGAACAGGCAGAAAACAGTTGAAAAAGAAATATCGTAATGTCCAGTTGCTATAGGAAGACACGGAAATATAAAATTCATAAAAGGAAAAAAAGAAATCATTTCCTGGGAAGAAATTAATATTCAAGACAGATCTGGTTCCCATTCAACTCACGTGGTTGAACGCCAATTCCCAATTCCGATAATCAAATGCTAACTCCTGCAATCTTATATTTGACTATCGTGACTGCGTATTTTTTTCCTGTGACGTTTATTTCTTTTCTCCATCGAATAAAAAATGTTAGCTTGGAATTTTAGTCACGAACGGATGCGCCAAAAGGAAATAAAAATGAATAATAACAAATAACGTTACTATTTTGAAAAAAAAAAGCAAATATAAAAATGGACAAATGCAATATACTATCATTACCTTTTTTAAGGTATCAATTAAAGAAATTCCAGACTTCATTAGTGAATGAACCACGTTGTAATATTAAAGAATAAAGCTTAATTTTTAACTAGTTTTGCAAAAAAAAAAAAAAAAAAAAAATGATTTTTCTTCACTTGTCTAATTTTACGGTGGAAATTTTGGCTATCAATGTAACATATTTTCTTTTTTTTTTTCTTATTCCAAAAATATTTATAACATTCGACGGAGTAGACATTAAAGTGACTAAAATACATCAGGACTAAAATACATCATAAAACGGGGAAATTTTGACAATATGTACTTCCATATAAGAGGATTATTATAGAAATAAATCTATGCATATGTTATTTGATGAAACATTTTTGAATGAAGATATAATGCCTAGATATACATATATATTTGCATACACGCAAATTATTGGAGTAGATAGATCTATCTATCGCCCGGTTCACACTCCCCCCACGTCTATTGAACAGGTTAAGAGGCTCATCCCTTGTTCCCTGTATAGGATGTGGTTTCCGGCTTTCTCTTTTCCAATCTTTTCACCCTGACGTATCCCCCTGCACATCAGTGGCGTTACCGCCTTGCCCGGGGTGATACGATTAATATATATATATATATATATATATATATATATATATATATATATGATTAGCGCATAGCGATATATATATATATATATATATATATATATATATTACTATGCACTATCACTAAGCATCAGTACAATGTAACATTATATTCTACTTCTGAGCTATGGGTAGAAGAAGGCAGTCTTTTGCGTGTTATATACAATGTAACACACACCAGTAGCCGAAAGTGTTGAAAATCATTACTGAGTGAACGAGGCGTAAATTCGTGATTAGCTACTGTTTTGTTAGTCTACCATTCCTCTATAGTGCTCAATCAAATATATATATATATCTATATTTAATGAAGTTTATAGCAACAGAGGCTGTTTTTTTTCAGTTCTATATACTGGTAAAAACGCATTTTAGGCAACCAAGTTTTTGTCATAAAGTGACAGATATCAAGATACTGCTTGAAAGTTAACAGAATTAACGCAAAGAAGTTTGTCACTTAGCTGAGCAATGTTGCTTCAGTCATGCCGAATTTGAAATTTCGTGAAAGCATTATTGTGGTGTCTTCACTCTATCAGAATGTTTTTTTTCTGCTGCTGCTTCCAGTTTTCATCTTAATTATATGTAGTTTGGTGTGATTTGATATTTTTGTATATGAGTGTTTTTATTTGCATGATAGATTTTGTAAGATTTGCAAGAGGTCTATTGATTTCGTTTTATTACCTATTTTTAGCGTGTTTTATTCGTGAAGGAATTGTTTATAAGTGGTGTCGTATTTGCAGGCGGTAAATTGATTTTTATTGTGTTTACTTCTTTTTAGTGTGATTAAGTATTTATCTGCTTAGTTGATTTATATTGAGTTGAGTTCTTTTCATCATTTTCGGTTCACCTCTTTTTATTGTGTCTGGTCGACATTTGTTCTTCCACTGTTAGTATATATTTCTGATTAGTTATTTTAAAGCTATGATTAAGTGTCTGCATTCGTGTGTGTATGCGTATTGGTTGGTTTTGTACCGACTTAGCTGACCGCCTGCAGTCACTCTCCCACCGGTTTGACGTGGCTTCCCTGTTCATCTTCAATAAATACTTTCATGGCTTCTGCTCTGATGAACTTAAATCACTGGTGCCCCCTAGGTGTGAGTTTGCACGAGATACTAGATTGGCAACTAGGTCACACCCTTTTACAGTGAAACCGATGAAATGTAACCGCAATTTCTATTCCAAAAGCTTCTTTTCTCGCACTTCCCGCCTGTGGAATTCCCTTCCGCATGCTTGCTTCCCCGACGGCTATAACCTCCAGGAGTTTAAATGTAAGGTCAATACACACCTCCTAACACACTAACCCTCCCATTCTTTCCAACTCTCCCCCTATGTACATCCTAACTCGTCTATCGCCCTGTGTAACCCCCTGCGCTATAGTGGCAGTGTAATGCCTTGCTTGGTGTGACACGAATCAAATATATATATATATATATATATATATATATATATATATATAACATAGTGATGATTCACGTATACTGTCTTAATATGTATAGGAAAAACTACTAAAATGTTATAAGTTTAAAAATGTATTTTTTTACAGTATTTATTTATTTCAATTATTATATTTGATATTTCAGACCGTCCTCGGCCTTTCATCAGAAGCAAATGATTTTAAAATTTAAATTTTCGCGAAAACGTTTCTAATTTAAATTTTAAAATCATTTGTTTCTGATGAAAGGCCGAGGACGATCTGAAATATCAAAAATAATAATAGAATTAAAGAAATACTGTCAAAAAATACATTTTTAAACTTACAACTTTTTAGTAGTTTTTCCTATATATATATATATATATATATATATATATATATATATATATATATATATATATTAAAAAAGGATTAATTCAAAGATGTTGAATAGCCATTTCGATATGAAGATCCCCACGGGGGACGACACATCACCTCAGCAACAGAAAAAACCTTTCAGAAACTGAAACAGAGATTCCAGACGGCACTATCACGTAGGTTCTGGGAAATGAAGGGGGAAGGGCAGGACCCTATAATCAGCTGGAAATTAATAGGCTCAGCTTGTACCCCTAAGGGTTTTCGTGATAGGTGTCGTCTGTGTTTATTGGAGAAGATTCTGATTTTGAAGTATCCTCATCAGGACTTACTTTTGAACTTTAGGAGGGAATTTATAAACAAGTGCCGCCATAGGGCGGATTTTAACTTCTAATTTCAAATTTTAATTTTTAAATTCTAAATTTTTCTATAATTTTTTTAATATTTAAAAAAAATTTTTAATTTTAATTTTAAATTTAATTTAATTTTTTTTTTTATGTATATGTGTATGTTTGTGTGTGGATGTACTTTTTTATATATATGTATGTATATGTATATATGTATTTATGTATGTGGGCTATATGTAATTTTGAAAAAAGTTTTTTAGCTATTTAAATGCTCCTTTTCATAATATTCATTAATATGTATGTGTGTGAGTGCATATGGAATATGTGTATGTATGTGTATATATATATATGTATATATATGTGTGTGTGTGTGTGTGTGTGTGTGTGTGTGTGTGTGTGTGTGTGTGTGTGTGTGCATGTGTGTGTACACATGTATATTATGTGTATATGAATTTTTTGTATATAGGTGTGTACACACATATATATATGTGTGTATGCGCATGTATATGTATATAAGTGTGTAATATATATGTGTGTATATATTTATATATATATATATGTATATAAGTGTGTAATAAATTGAATGTATGTGTGTGTTTGTGTATATATGTATTCTTATTCGTAGAATTGTGGGTGTATATATATGTATGTATGTGTGTACTTCTATAGGTATGTATATAATAATTGTAATTTTTTTTTTTTTTTTTTTTTTTTACCTAGTGTTGTCTTTATTTAGTCTAATTTCAAATGACCTAATTTTTTTAAAAATAATTTTATTTTAAATCCTATATCTTTTTATTCCCTTTTATTAATAATTATGCCTTTTTAAGTAAAGGCCTTTTTCTAATACTTCAACGTTTTGGGGAAATTAGGTTTTTGAATTTGTCCAGCGTCTGTAATATTTAAAAAAATTTTTTTCTTTAGTTTCTTTCTTTTACCCTCCCTTCCTTCTTTTATCTCTCTTACCACCTTTTTTCCGTGTTGCCTAAACGGACGTCGATTTAACGCGTCTGTCTGTTAATTTTTAGTTACATTCTCCCTTTTTTTTGCGAACCCAGACGATGTCAATTTTTTTTTTCTTTTCTTATTTATTTGATTTTATTCTACCTTTTTCTTTTTCTTTTTCGTTTTCTTTTTCTTTTTCTTTCCCTTTATTTTTATTTTTATTTTATTTTATTTTATTTTATTTTATTATTTATTTTATTTTATTATTTATTTTTTAATTTCTTTGCAATCTATTTAAAAAGGAAAAGTAGACTAATTTTTCTCCAGTTTCTGAAAGGTTTTTTCTGTTGCTGAGGTGATGTGTCGTCCCCCGTGGGGATCTTCATATCGAAATGGCTATTCAACATCTTTGAATTAATCCTTTTTTAATATATATATATTTGCTCTGTAATATTTTATTACATGGAGCTCTCTTCCTGTATCATTTTTTAATATTAAAATAAATTTTTAATATTAATTAGGATCCGGTTTTTGGGAATTTACCTTCCTGCTTTTTTCCCTTGGATTGAAGTATCTGAATTAAAATATATATATATATATATATATGACATGAATTGTTTGATCGTTATTTTTATCGATATTCGTATTTAAGTAGATATTCTGTTTTTAATGAAACAGTATTATATATTTATATCTACAGGCCTCATTATTTACGATAAATTTTTATTACGAAAATGTGTGCCATTCGGCAGGATTCGAACCTGCGACCCCTATCTGAACGAGGTTTTTATCAAGCCTATATAACACAATTTTCGATCCATCAAAACAATTCATTTCAAATTGTCGGTTGCTTATAACCAAGTTTCGTTAAAATTCGTTGATTTCCGTAACATGTTTACATTTGTTGATATTACGATACATTTCAGAGAAGATACGTTTGTTTATCAAAACAATTCATTTCAAATTGTCGGTTGCTTATAACCAAGTTTCGTTAAAATTCGTTGATTTCAGCAACATGTTTACATTTGTTGACATTACGATACATTTTAGAGCAGATATGTTTGTTTACGATGGATCGAAAATTGTGTTATATAAGCTTGATAAACAGCTCATTTAGAGCTATTCGTGGTCGAGAGGTCTAAGACGTTACCAGATCAAATGGTAGCTTCCCCTATATAGATAGGGGTCGCAGGTTCGAATTCTGCCGAATGGCACACATTTTCGTAATAAAAATTTATCGTAAATAATGAGGCCGGTAGAAATAAATATATAATACTGTTTCATTAAAAACAAAATATCTACTTAAATACGAATATCGATAAAAAATAATGTTCTAACAATTCATGTCATATATATATATATATATATGAAATGAATTGTCGGTTGCTTATAACCAAGTTTCGTTAAAATATATATATATAGCAATCGGAGTCTAACCGTACTGATGAGCTGTGATACAGCGAAACAGATCTGTCTGCGGATGACAATAATTACGCTCTCGCACCCTGATTGAGCACTCTGGAAGAAAGGTAGACTTTGAAAAACAGTAGCCACTCTAGCGTGTACGAATCGCACATTCAGTAAAATGAATTGGAGCACTCTAGCTATTGGGCGCGTAATACGATATTCGCTAAAAAGACCGCCTTCTTCCACCGAACGCCCAATATCTTTATTCAGTGTTTGGCCATGTTATTTATTTAATTTAAAATATTGGATTTGTATAAATTATGTTACATTATCGGCGTTGTAAACAATGTGGATACGTGCATTATTTATGGTTGTATTTTACAAGGTATTAGATTTTGACATTTTTTAATTCCTTTATACAACGTAAGAATTTTATTCCCTCGCTCCAAATTGAGATTATTTCTTCTTGCTCTGTGTTGATGCGCGATGACGGTGATGGATATTTTTTCAGTTGACAATTTTTATTGAGTATTATCATTATTGCGTGTCATTACGTACATCTAACCATCGTTATTTGTTAATTTATTTATTATTTATTTCATTTATTTACTTTTTAATATTATTATTATTATTATTGATAATAATAATAATAATAATAATAATAATAATAATAATTTTATTATAAATAATAATTATATATATTATATATAATAATTATTAATAATAATAATTTTATTATATTTTATTTTAAAGACTTTAAATATATACAAGATATCGCCCGTCATCATCAATTTCATCAAACAGTGCATGTCTATATGGAAAACAACCCTTTACCTCAATCATATAAATGGAACCTATAAGTCTGATGAAATAAACATCAAAAGAGGTATATTTCAAGGTGATTCTTTATCTCCCTTACTATTCTGCATATCATTAATAGCACTAACCAGTCAACTTAATAAGACAGAATGTGGTTATAAAATAGGCCAAAAGAAAATAAGCCATCTATTTTACATGGATGACTTAAAGTTATATGCTAAGAATGATAATGAGCTGGAAGGTCTTCTGCAAACTGTAAAATGCTTCAGCGAAGACATTGGAATGAAATTTAATTTGAATAAATGTGCTAAAGCTACAGTTTTACGTGGATCAATACAAGAAACATCCTCAATTAGCCTAGACCCTGCTGTAACTATAAAAGAATTGAAACCAGAAGAAGCTTATAAATACCTAGGTGTAAATGAGAGCGAAAACATTCACCATAAAAAAATGAAAGAAATAGTGCGTAAAGAGTACTATAGAAGGCTACGAATGATATTAAAAACTGAATTAAATTCACAGAATAGAGTAATGGCCATTAATTAGCCTTGCAATCCCAGTTGTCCAATATAGCTTCAACATCTTAAACTGGACTCTAAACGACATCAGGCGAATGGATGCTAAAACAAGAAAGCTTCTTTCTAAGCATAGGATGCATCACCCAAAGGCTGATGTAGACCGTCTATACATACCCCGTAAAGAAGGTGGAAGGGGTCTTATTCAGCTGGAATTGTCATACAAGACAACAACTATTGGCTTACTAACATACATAGAAACAACAAAGGACTGGATGATACAATTAGTAAGGCAACATGAAGAAAGAAAGAAAAAATATTCAATAATAAAAGAAGGCAGTAAATACAAACAAGAATTACAGTTAGTAGATTCTGTAGAAAAGCAAAACAGTAGCCAAGAAACAACTATTGCGGCAAAAAATATGAAAATGAAAGCCAAAGATAAAGCTCTTGAAAAGATGAAACAGCGCTGGCAAGACAAACCTCTGCATGGCCAATATCCAGTACGTGCCAATAAATCCAATGTTGACAAAGTTAATACTCATCGATGGTTACGTGCATCTGGATTAAAGTCTGAAACTGAAGGATTTATACTTGCAGCACAAGACCAAAGTCTTTTCACGAGAAACTTTCAGGCAAATATTATGCATAATAATATGGATCCAAAATGCAGGTTTTGTGATAAACACCAAGAAACAATAGACCACCTAATCTCAGGCTGTTCTGTGCTTGCCCCAAACGAATATAAAAATCGCCACGATAGAGTTGGGCAATATTTACATTGGGCAATGTGCAAACATTATGGAAAAGCTGTAAACAAACACTGGTATGAACATCATCCAGCACCGGTTACAGAAATAGAAGATGTAACCATTCTATGGGATTACACCATCTACACAGACAGAAAAATTGAAGCAAACGGGCCAGACATTATTGTTAAAAACCAGAAGGAGAAAACTTGTCTATTAATTGATATGGCTTGTCCAGCGGATTGTAACATAGCAATCAAGGAATTTGAAAAACTGTCAAAATATAAAGACCTGGACATTGAAATAGAAAAAATGTGGAAATTGAAAACAAGAGTTGTGCCAGTGATAGTAGGTGCACTTGGAATGATAAAAAATGGAACAAAACAACACATTGAAAGAATCCCTGGAAACCCCAGCTTAAGAGATATACAAAAAATTGTCTTATTAAATACAGCCCACACACTTAAGGAAAACGTTATCTATGTAATGCTGGGGATGATAGGGAAGATAGAAAAACATGAAATGGAGTCATAACAACACGCCACTACCTGCCTTAGGTCTCCCCGCAGACTTGGTTGGTAGTGAGACCAATGCAGAAATCGAAATATGATGAAAAATGACATAATAATTTTATTTATTTATTATTTATTTCATTTATTTACTTTTTAATATTATTATTATTATTATTATTGATAATAATAATAATAATAATAATCTGGATGATACAATTAGTCAAACAACATCAGAACAGAAAAAATAAGTATTCAAATATTGAAAGAAGGCAGTAAATACAGACAAGATTTACATTTAGTAGATTCTGTGGAAAGGCAAAACAGAAGCCAAGAAAAATATTGCAGCAAAAAATTTGAAAAAGAAAGCCAAAGATAAAACTCTTGAACAGATGAAAAAATGCTGGCAAGACAAACCTCTGCATGGCCAATATCCAGAACGTGCCAATAAATCCAATGTTGATAAAGTTAGTAATCATCGATGGTTACGTGCATCTGGATTAAAGTCCGAGATTGAATACTTTATTCTTGCAGCGCAAGGCCAAAGTTTTTTCATTAAGAAATTTCAGGCAAATATTATACATTAAAATACAGGTTCTGTGATAAACACCAAGAAACAATAGACCATCTAATCTCAGGATATTCTGTACTTGCTTCAAATAAATATAAAATTCGTCACGATAGAGTTGGGCAATATTTACACTGGACAATGTGTAATCACTATGGAAAATTTGTAAACAAATACTGGAATGAACATCACCCAGCACCGGTTACAGAAATAGAAGATGTCACCATTCCATGGGATTACACCATCTACTCAGACAGAAAAATTGAAGCAAATAGGCCGGACATTATTGTTAAAAGCCAGAAAGAAAAACTTGCCTCTTTATAGATATGGCTTATCCAGCGGATTGTAACATAGCAACCAAGGAATCCGAAAAACGGTCAAAATATAAAGAACTGGAAATTAAAATAGAATAAATGTGGAAATTGAAGACGAGAATCGTGCCAGTGATAGTAGGTGCACTTGGAATGATAAAAAAATGGAACAAAACAACACATTGAAAGAATCCCTGGAAACCCCAGCTGAAGAGATATACAAAAAATCTCTTGTGAAGTACAGCTCACACACTAAGGAAAACTGTGTCTATGTAACACTAGGGATGATAGGGGAGATATAAAAAAACATGAAATGGAGCCATAACAACACAGCACGACCTGCCTTAGATCTTCCCGCAGACTTGGTAGGTAGTGCGACCACAGTAGAAATTAAAATATGATGAAAAATGACAACATAATAATAATAATAATAATAATAATAATAATAATAATAATAATAATAATAATTGCACACAATCAAACACACACACGTGTATATCATTAAAAATAAATATAATTTTTTTCCACAATATTATACAGCAATGTGCTACACAGGATGCAATCGTCAGGTGTGGATTTAATGCTGAAAGTCACAAAATTTAAATGTTGATATCGAGAGAGTGAATGAGGGAGTTAGTGAGTGCGTGTATATGTTTGTGAGAGAGAGACAGAGTTATAAAAATAGAGAGATATGTATAAATTAAATTTGATGTGTTTTCGATGCTTCTTAAATTTTTCCATTTTAAAATTAAATTATGAGTAAATAAATTTGTTAACATAGGAGAAAAATAATCCAAATATTATGCAAAAAAATCCTTAAACATTAATTAGTTTATAAGTTTGCCAATGTTTGGATTGATGCAGAATTAATTATTGGTATCAATTATAATGAGTTTAAAAAATTTGAATATTCCTAAAAAACATTCTCAGTAAATTTGAAATTAATTTTTACTGTTGTTGGTGAATGCTGGGAAATCTTCTGAAAGATCAAGAAGAGATGAGAAGCAACAGAAATGTGGCTTTACAGAATTCTGAGAATAAGGATTCTAATTCTAAGAATTCTGAGGATATCACGGATTGAATATTTGCTCAAGGACGAAGTTTTAGAGAAACTGAAAATCGAAGGAAACTTATACTAAATACCAGAGTGTTTGGAAAATCTGATGCGCGCAAAAATGATTGAAGGCATGAGAAACAGAGGGAAATAAAGTATGGCTTAGTAAGTGAACTTCTGTAAAAAGATGGTTGAAGGTTTAGAAGAATTACAAAAAGACAAAATTTATTGAGAGCTACGAAGAACAGAAAATGTAGGAAACCATGATTTCAAATGTCCTTAGCTGATACGACACGTAAAGAAGAATAATAATAGCCGTTTCCCTATTTGGCATTCATTGATCGTACAGCCAGTTTTTTAATCATCTATCCTCAAGCAAGGCAGTTATACTGCCGCTAGTTTGCAGAGGGTTGCATAGGAAAAAAGTGATGAAAAAGAGGTCAAGTTATAGGGGTGTCAGGACGTGTGTAAGAGAAGGATGAGAATACTGATGTGATGAGGATAGAGTGGATGGAGAAAAGAGCATGCGAGAATGATGTTTGTCAGAGAGATTGAAGATTACTACTGACCTTACATTTAAATTCTTGAAGTTTGTACCTGTCAGCGAAGCAACTATTCGGAAGGGATTTCCACAGATGTGGAGTGCGAGAAAAGAAGTTGTTATAATAGAAATTGCGGTTACATTTTATAGGTTTCACTGTAAAATGGTAAGCATAGCTGCTAGTTTAGAAGCTCAAGTAAATTGCGGTTACATTTTATAGGTTTCACTGTAAAATGGTAAGCATAGCTGCTAGTTTAGAAGCTCAAGTAAATTCATCCATAGTGGGCACCAGTGAGCTAAGTTCATCAGAGCAGAAATTATTTGTAGAAGAAACACAGGAAAGCTACATTACGCTGGTGAGAGTGTGACTGAACCTAAGCTGCCAAGTCGGGATCGATCACATTACAGATTCTCCGATGGATTTTATCAAGAACCCGAGTTGAATAGCATAGACATCCGACCAGATATGGCACCAGTATTCAATACACGGGTGGATGATAGATTTGTATATGTGCAGAATGGATTCAGACGGAAAAATAAACTTAGAGTTTCAGTAAAACAGGTTTCTTAAGTGTCAGTAGCTGTTATCGCTCTTCTCCATAAAATTCTCTTTCAAATAGTATGGAATATTAAAGTTTTGATTATGTCATAATTGTTTCTTCGAGTAACAGGTGCTATCCATTTTAGTAATGCTGCAGTTGTCAGTCCTCAAGGGATTTGTTTTCTGTTTCTTGTCATAGTTCATTGTTTGAGATTCTGTAGCGCCAGTCTATAATGTTGGAAGTAGGATTATCTTTGCCAACATTCCCAGGCTTTTCTCACTGAAGCCATTATATCACCACTACTCTTAGAAAGTGGTTAATTACAATTAACATCTAAAATATTTCTGGGTCGGTTTGGTGTCATGCATGATATCCGCATAAAACCCTCAATTTAACGAGACTATTCAAGAAGAATTGAGGTTTAATGTTAATGTTTTTTGTTTAGTGTCAACTTACGGTGATGTTCAAACTACTTATGACATCACCGAGTCAATGTTTGATTATGGCTGTGCACGTCTTTCTGGTCTATGTATGTCTTAGCAGTTTAATTCTTTTAGCTCTCTCTCCTACTATATGTTTTGTCCTCTATTTACACAAGTTCACTAGGTAGAGTTTTCTCTGCTTTCTTCGACCATCAATTCAATATCTCATGTATTTGTTAAATTCTCAAACTCTCTTATGTGTCCTACAAGTTCCAAATATCTCTTACAAATTCTCTGTTTCAATATTTTGTTAAATTGCAGTTTTCCAAAACTTCGTTGTCACTGATTATAAAACCCTCTTGATAAATGTTATTACACTGCTATACGCCTAATGACAAGTGTTCACTGTAATATTTTTGCCGTTAGAAAAATTCGTGAAATGCAAATTAAAGCAAGAATCCATACCAATGCGTGTTGTCTTTGAAGTCTATTGGTAATTTTAGAGTCATACATTTTTTGAGTCGGGAGTCCTTTTTATTTGTTGCAGTTCAGGGTTGATGGATCATCGTTGTAAACATAATTTCATAGTGGGTTCGTGAGGGAAAATGAGATAGAGAAAACGAAGATCAATAGGTCAATAATCGACCGGCATATTTCTATCCTTACCTGGGGGCCCATGAAGCTACGAAACGCCAAGGAAGCCGAGAGAAGAGTTCTACTTCTGTACTGCTGCAATGACAATAATTTTCATGCTTTTTTCAGAGCGAAGACTGAAATAAAAAATAATTAATTCGTCATTGTCAGGGTTCTCCTTCGACAAGTTTCAGAATGTTACAGAATCAGCTCGGATTTCCAAATTTATGATGATTTTTTTATTCAAGCAATGCAGTGAAGAAATAATCTATCGCTAATAAATTAAATTCATTTTTCAAGTAAAAAAATATATTCTTTAACGAAATTCGACCAAGTATTAAACCTGGAAAATACATTTTTGGATATATGTTTTTCGCCTTTAGGTATCTATATGTGGTGTTATCGTTAGCAAGCTTGTATTGCTAGAATCGTTACAACTAGTAAGGAGTTCGATGCTCACAGGGTGCCCTATACTTTCGGCCTAGTGTCACATCTAAGCTGCACTTAGAAAATCACCATTTGTTGTTTGCCTTTTAACTTCTCCAAACTTTGATAATTATGCACTTCAAATAAATTCAGAATACTACGAACCTTTGAGCAAGTTCAAAGAGGATAATCTTCGAAATGATCGCTCATAACAACTCTTACATTTCCAGGAGAGATGTGACCAAGTGAATTTTATGGCCCTCTCCCAAATTCATCTGTTTGAAAAAGAAAAAGACGTATGCACAATTGTCAATTGGCTCCAACAAGCTAAACACGAATCCCCTTTTCGTGGAATTGGGATATATTCTTCTCTGAAAATGTCAGTTTTAATCTTGGTACACTTCGGATAATTAGTCCTGTGTACGAGAACAAACTACATTCAGTAGTAAGGCCTCTTATCGAGAGATTGGTGGCTTTGAGGAGATGGGGACCACCAATTCCTTGCTGTTGTTCAAAAGTCCACCCTGACCCGGGGTGGTGGCAATTGTTGGTGTTCTAGCTATGGGCAAATGTTG
The DNA here is from genome assembly GCA_037127315.1 of Ascarosepion bandense. Classification (NCBI taxonomy): domain Eukaryota; kingdom Metazoa; phylum Mollusca; class Cephalopoda; order Sepiida; family Sepiidae; genus Ascarosepion; species Ascarosepion bandense. The sequence continues at coordinate 304,295 of JBBBDQ010000270.1, read as the reverse complement.
AACCCCCAAACAAAAAATACCTTTCAATATTTCCGAGATTGTTATTTTAACAAATTATACTATTTGCGTCATTCGGACAACTATCCTCATCTTTATTGCCCTATTCATGACGCTCCGGCTATTGTAAGTTCCGACCTTCTTCAGGTGATATACGTTGGAAAAAACATTATGAAGGTATAAATATACATTTTACTTTAAAAACATGATATATTTATATAAAAAATATTAAAAACAATATGTATTAATAGCAAAATTAACAAGAGTATCTATTGATATTAAAGTTAACAACTAGAATTTTAAAGCAAAATGACCAGAGATAATATTTATGGAATAATTGATACAGTAGATTTTATATGTTGGTGAAAGCATATAATTTCGTTCAAGATGCATTTAGTAGATAAAATTCTCCTAAAAATATTTAGATGTCGGATTAAATAACCCACAAAGCGAAAGCATAGGCAAAGCAAAATAAAATACTTACCCTTAATTGTATGATGGCAGAATGTAGTGTCAACATCAAATGAGATAGATTAATGTATGAATTATATATTCGGATCGAGCAGGCAGGTAAATTTTAATAGCGTTGTGCAGTCAGAGATGGGGTTAAAGGATTTCATAGAAATAAGTTGGTACATAGGATTAGTGAAAAATGCCTTTTGGAAACTTAGAATGTAAGCAAATTAAGAAATACGAAAATGTTCCCAAGAAAAAAATCGTAACATATGCAGAATTTCTCTGTATAAGATTATCCCATAAGCCAGTTACGTTTTGCACTGTTTGATTTTATTTGGTTTACTTAACGGCATATTCCTTATGGACCATTCAATGCCCAAATTAAATTTTCTTAAGAGCTTTGGTAATTTTTAACTTTTTTCCAATAATGTATTGCTGGTAATTATTTTTTTTTTACTTTGAAAAAATATTGCTTGTATGCTGACTACAAAAATGTATTTATTTACTTTAATTTCATAACCTCACATTTGCGGTTCAATATTTTCTCATAGCTGAGAACCTAATAGGTTCTACCAACCCAAGTCAGAATGGAGCTGGGAACAGCAGAAATTAAAAAAATGGCTTAAAACTTTCCAATCAGGAGGCTTTACTGATGGATGTAGTTATATTATGAATACGTTTTTCAGTAAGAAGTGATGGTGAAAACAAAATATGAATAACATTATTTTCTTCGCTATTTGCAAACTCGCAATGTTATTGAATAAAAAATACTACTTAGTTTTCATAGGACAATTTACTAATCTCAGCTTGACGACAATTTACTCTTATCTTTATTGTTAATAGTAAAATTTTGTGCACTTTTCATAAAAGCAAGCTCTAGCCAGTTTTATTAATTTAAAAAAAAAATCGCAATCTGATTGGCTAGTTTATTTCTAAAAAAATATTTCTGCACGAGATGTGATTTTCTGTCCATTTCATGCGAATACATTACTGGCCTTTTACGATAACCGATGGTTGCGAAAACTCTTTCTACTGTTGAAACTAAGTAACTAAAAATACATCTTCTTTATATTGAATTCTACAGTAATATTTTCATTGTGAAAAACGAACTTTTCCAATTTGAGATTTTGTTTATAAGGAATTCAACTTATTACTTTTGTGTGAAAATGAATTTTGGAAATGTACTGAGTGGCTCATATTTTATTATGAACATTTGCTTTGTTTATCAAGTCTACAAACTGTTAATGTGATTATTTGTCTTGAAATAATCTCCTGAAAATTGCAGTTGTGTACATTTGTAAATAAATTCCTCATTTTCTTAAATTATACACATGTGTTTCCTTGTCATTATACGCAACCACACCCACGTCTTTCTTCACCGGTGACCTTTGACGTGCGAAGAAACTAAAACTTACGTCAAGATGTTTAACGACGTCATGAATATGAATCAAGCGACCCAAGGGTCTAACGAATCGATATAAACAGTATCCATCAAACTGCTCGTCTTTATTGACTCAAATGTACTTGCTTGGTTCACAGTTATGGAAGCACTCTTTAACATATAACGATAAGGACCACTGTTCAGCAATTTTATCACGTGTTGGGTTCATTCCCGCCAGAGACATTGTGTAAATTACTTCCAACCATTTTACAGTCAAGAGACTGTGAAAAATTTAAAGAAGCACTTATAGCTCTGCATGAAAAATCAAGGCAAAATTGATGTCTTCTTGCAACCTCACAAGTTGACCATCCATTTATTTAAATGAACTAATAGCGTTAGCTTTAAAAATTGGAGCGAGCAGCGACAATATACGACACGAATTCATTCAAGCAATACCAATTATCTTAAGACCCGTCCTAGAAGCACAAGTGGATTTACAAATAGAAAGATTTGGGGAAACGGCCGACAACCTACTGCTGTATTTTAATCAGCAAAACTCCAACCTCATTCAGCAGGTTCAACCAAACGAAGAAAAAGACTGCCGTACTGAGAATTACAAAATCCAAGTTACTTTTAATCCATATAATCTCGACCAGAAGCCAAAGATATGCAGGTTGCATATTTACTATGCAAACCGTGTTAAATCTTGTTAACCATGGTGCATGTGGCCTAATAAAGGAAAGATTAAATTTGAGTCGTCCTCACTGCCACCTTTACCACCTCGAAAAGAGAAATCGGAAAACTAGCGCGGCAGAAGCTGATGGCTTTCACTTTCCTGCAACTTTTGGAAATCACTGCACAATTAGGAGCCCAGAAAATTATTTTCATTGTGGATATTGGGGCAGCCGTACCAATTATTCCAAAGGAATACCTGACAAACACAATCCTTTATCCCACAAATATTGCACTAGTTTCGGCAAACAATGGAAAGATAGAGTGCTCTGGACAGACTGTACAAAATGTGACGATAAAAAAAAAAAACTTAGGAGGACTTTCACGTGGACATTCATTGTAGATAACACTACAAAACTACTTTTGGGATATAACTTCCTAAGTCATTATGGACTAACAGTGGATTGTAAAAAGATAAGTTGATCGACACAATTACTAATAGGCAAAGTGATGCCAAGGTATCAATTTATGTGTTACAGATTTCAATCAATGATGAAAAAATGTATAGGGAACATTTAAAAAGTATGGAAGACTACCCTAATCCATTAGCCCCTCATAGGAATGCTAACGCAAAAAAAGAAAATCAAAAGTGTTTCAAAGAATCGAAACAAGAAGCAAATTTCCTCTATTTACAAAAGTGTGACATCTGTCAAAGCAGAAATATGACATAGCCAAGGAAGAATTAAAACAGAGTGGATTTCGGCACTTTACGTGATGTCAAAATCGGATTGTACGTACAGGCCAGTGGGTGACTATAGACAACTGAACAGCATTACGAAACCGGACCGTTATCTGACTCCCGATATTAACTCACTAGCTACGAAATTGCATAGAAAAAAGATACTTTCAAAAATTGATCTAACCTCCGCATACCACCAGATTACTGGTACATCCTGATAATGTACATAAGACTGCAATCTTGGCAGAAGACGATTTATTTGACTATCACTACATGCCTTTTGGGCTACGAAACGCCACAAATACCTTTCAAAGAATGATGGACGATATCTTCCGGGACTTGGAGTGTACATTTGTATATATTGATGAGATTTGATATACTCCTATGACAAGAATTCTCATTCTGAATATCTAGATCAAGTATTTTGGAGGTTAATTAAGTAAGAAATTTCTATTTCAAAATGTATTTTCAATGCTACGAAACTCGACTTCTTGGGTTTCAATGTTTAGCACGAAGAAATCAAACGTAACGCTAATAATCTTCAGAACTTGAACAATTTTCCTCCTCCCAAGGATTCAAAAACATTGCGACGATATATTGGAATGATCAAATTTTACAAAAATGTAATACCAAACTTTAGTGATTTAATCTTTAATCTTCCTACTCACTGAATGCATCCTTTTGAATCCTAATGCAAAACAGTTTATATTCACTGCGGAGGAATTAGATTCTCTCCATGCAGTAAAGAAGGCATTGTCAAGTGTAACGGCATTAGCCTTCCGGGATTCGTACGTTGAAACTCATCAACTAGCCACGGATATTTCCAATCATGCAGTAGGCGCCGCTCTTCATCAAATGATAAACGACACGTCTATTTCCATTGGTTTCTTCTCTAGAAAGTTGTCGCAGACCCCAAAAAGATATTCCACGTTTGATCGTGAGTTGCTCCCTGCATATCAAGCGGTGTTGCACTTTAAAACCCTCAGATTAAGTAGATATACACTTTTGTTAAGAGATCATAAACCTTTGTGTAATGCTTTAACTAGCCATTTGCCTTTAAAGTCGGACAAACATTTGCGTCATCTGAGCGTTATAAACGAATATATCACATATAATTTCTCACATAAAAGGACAGAAAAATATTGTTGCAGACGACTTACCTAGGTTAACTAATGATGCAACAATAGATTTTTGGGACTCAGCGAAAATTGTCACTTATCAGCAATAAGATGAAGAAGGTAAACAATTAAAAGACAGGTTGAAAACTTATCATACAGGTAAAGCCCAAGTTATAATGTGCGACATATCGTTACAGTTTCTGAGACATTTTGTGCCGCAAGAAATTAGGAAATCTATATTCGATAGACTGAACATATTGTCACACCCATGAATACCAGTCACATTACGCTTACTAAAATCAAACTATTACTGGCCATGGATGGACAAGTCAGTCAAAGAGTTCTGCAAGGAGTACTAAAATTACCAGCAGGTAAAAGTTATTAAACATACAAAGAATAAAGTACAACCATTTGAATTACCTTCGGTGCAATTTTAAATAGTGCATTTAGACATAGTGGGTCCATTACTACCAGTAAGAAACGAAACAGACCCCAATTTTCGCCATATCGGTATTTGTGGACTATGATTGATAGAGCTACTAGATGCGTGGAAGCAGTTCTTTTAGTTGAGATAACAGTACAAAATGATGTTATTGTCTCATTAACACATGATTAGCTTGATTCGGAGTATTTTTATATGTCATCACTGACAGAGGCAATGAGTTTGGGTCAGAATTGTTTTCAGAGCTATCAAATATCATAGGCTTTCACAGAATGAGAACAACTTCGTACTTTCCTCAGGTGAACGGAAATAATTGAGCATGCACACAAAACGTTAAAGACAGCAATTATTGCGAGGTAGGATTTATGACTATCATGCTTATTTATTGTACTTTTGGGTATCAGGGTCACACCCAATGAATCTACATGCTCACTATATACAGCAGTAACCGGGTGTGATGCTCAAGTTACAAGACTTGACCATTGTGAAGCAGGCTAACCAAGAGATACCAAACCTGGAAATAAAAGACCTGATGAAGTAAATGCGATAGCTTGATACGGAGCATAATATTTCTTAAGGACACATACAATTATCGCCAAAACCTTGTATGCCAATGTACCTAAATGATTGTGAATTTGTATGGCTTCGGATTGACAGTTCGAAAATCTTTGGAATCACCTTACACATATAAAGTATTAGCCGTAATAAGTTTTTTTTACTATTACAACTGAAGAAGATCTCAGTACCAATGTGTCCATAGACCGATTGAAAACAGCGGTTATCTCAGAAATAGCGAAAACGTCTGATATTGATAAAGCTATACCAGCAGAAGGAGATTCTACAACAGCATTTGACAATAATATGGAAACAAATCAGCAAAAGCAAAACAAAAACTACGCCTGGAAGATCGGTTACTAAAAAAATGACAATATATGTCACTACTAATGAATTATCAATTTATTCTTGTACTAAAAGAGACTCTTTCAAATGTGATTGGAAGTGTTGTGGTGAATACAAAATAAAAATAATTTTTTTCCTTATGAATTGCCAACTCGCAATGTCATTAGATAAAAAATACTACTTAGCTATCATACGATAATTTACTAATTGCAGCTTGACGACAATTTACCTATCACTTAATGTTTATAGTCAAAGTTTGTGCATTTATCTTGACAGCAGTCTCCAGCCAGCTTGTTTAATTTTTATAAAACTCGCAATCTGATTGGTTTATCTATTTCTGTAAAATATTTCTGCACAAGACCTGATTTTCCCGATGTTCTGCTATTATTTAAAGAAAGAATCCCAAGAAAGTCAGTCAGCGTCAGTGAGAAAGAATGAAGATTACGCTTCACTGATCTCCATTTCACGATAATACATTATTAGCCTTTAAGAACAACCGATGGTTAGGAAGTCGATTTCTACTGTTGATGCTAAGTAACTAAAAATACAACTTTCATATTGAATTCCACTACAATATTTTTAATGTGAAAAATGAATTTATTCAATTTGTTTTGATCATTTAGGAAACTTTGTACGGAATTCAACTTAGTACTTTCAATGTGTTTTGATTATTTTGGAAACCTTGTTTAATACGTTTGTGTGGAAACGAATTTTGGAAATGTACTAATTAGCTAACATTTTATTATGAAAATTTGCTCTCTTTATCAAATCTACAATCTGTTATTGTTATTACTTGACTTGAAATAATCTGCTGACAATTATATCCGTGTAATAACTTCCTTATTTTGTCTTGTTAAATTATACAGATGTGTTTCCTCGTCATTATATGCAACACTTTCTTCAGTAGAGATTGAACGTTTTAGTTCGTTTACATGTATCTGAAAATGTATGATTGCCATTACATTCTGCAGTAGATGGGTTACCAACCAAGGCTATAGAACCCAATCTTTCATGCTATTCAAACCATAGCTAGAGGGAGAAGTGGTGGATTAATACATTTCTGAAGAGTATTTGCGTGTCTGGGCCAAGATTATCAAGTGACGACAAGTGATCCTCCGTTGGCTAATCCGAGATCAACAACACAACGTGGGCGGAATCGAGCGAAGTTCAGGAAGGTTAGCTGAAGTCAGCCAGAGCTCGTGTTATACCTCCACTTGCAGCCAAGCAGGGCTTCATAAACTAGACTGTTCGGCTATTAACACTTAGCTAGATGGAAACAAAGACGGACTGTTTTCTTTGTAAAGCGAAAGCAACTTTGTTGGCCGCAATATCCGGCTCATATCTTTTATCTTTCCGCTCATATAATCTGTACGATAATTACACATTCATGCTTAATAGTGTTTCTCTTTGTGCTCCCTTTGAACCTAAAATACATGTGAACGGTTTATCCGAAGCATTCATGTCACTACCCTATTGGCAGTATATGATTAATGTCATTAAAAGAAATTGATCTTCGCAAACGCATTATTAACATTTAAACAGTTTTTAAACAGTTTGAATGTAATCATTCATATTCGTCTTATCTCGATTATTGGATCTTATTATGAGTAGCAAATTTTGAAAGTTTTTCTTAACGGGATACTTCATGAAGGAAAAGAAAAAGAAAAATAACTTCATTTTTCTTTTATAAAAAATAAATTATTAAGGCTCAACCCATACAGGAAGTCGAAATTTTAAAATATTTTTTTATTGAGAAAATGCATTTGGAAAATATTTTTAGTGCATTTGCATTTTATCTTTTTCTTTTTGAAAATAATTTTGAATGCTTTCAGTCAAGAAAATTTAAGTTAAATTGTCCATTTCTAAAACCTCATGAAACTAATTCATGAAGCAAAGGTAGGTTTCGATAACTTTTTTCTTTCCTGCTTGGAATTCGTAATTAAAATTTATAAAAAAAAATAAATAAAAGAAATATATCAACATTTTTTTGATTTATTATATTCACTGAGTTATTATTTGCATAATTATATTCAAGTTATTGTTGCCTTACAGTCAGAAAGTGTATAGTTTTGTTACATAAAATTATTTAATAAAGGATTTTACGGTGCTTACGTATTATCGGGAGGACCTTTAAAAAAACGACTCAAAAATTAAAGTAAATTATTTATTGAAACGGTTAAAACAATAAAATGGAATTACATTTGTAATTCCGGAGGCCAGAACGTCGCAAAGTGACTCAAAGACATCAGTACAGGCAACATGCTTCCGCCACATGAATTCGGCCAAATACGACTCCAAATGGTGACGTGCAGTGCCACAGTGCTTCTTGTTTCGCCACTTTGTCGATCCCCATAGGCGTTCCACTGTCTGCGTATGAGCCCCGGTGTTCGAATCCACAAAGTTGTACTTGTGGTTGACGTTGAGGTGATGAAAGCCTGATTTTTCCAGTTCCTTGGTGTTATAAGCGGGGAAAAAAAAGAAAAAGTAAAAATCAAAGGTCCTCCCGATAATACGTAAGGACCGGATTTACTTACGGAAGGTGTTACCTTCCGTAATTTATCCTGATTTATTTTTACTAATACTTGTTATGATTGCGCATATTCGGTATTTGAATGACAAAATATGCGGGACGCGTTTTGTAATTCGAAATGACTTTCTCAGGCTAAAAGTTGTAATTCTTCTTTTTCTTCTATGTGCCCTGTCCCTTCAGGACATAGGCAATCATGGCTTTCCACATCTCCCTATCCCTGGTGGCTCTGAGCACGCCTTCTCTTGTTACACCATGCAATCCTCGTTCTGTCATCCACCTGATTAGGCCCTTCAAATAAGTTATCCGCTGCTTTCCCCTGTCTCTTTTTTCTCTCTATCTGGCCTGTTAGTATCAGGTTCTCCAGGCCCCCTTTCCTCATTGTATGTCCCAGGAACTTCAGCTGTCTCTTCATGATGCTCATTATTAATTTCCTTTTTGTTTCCATAATTTCCAAGACCTCATCATTGCTCACATGGTCGATCCAAGAAATTCGCAGCATCCTTCTGTAGAACCACATTTCAGTGGCTTCAAGTTTTTCCTTCATCTTTGATGATATTGTCCAGCATTCACTGCCATATTGCAGGACAGACAGCACGTAGCAATCCAGTACTCTCTTCCTAGTTTCTAGCGAAATTGTTCTGTTTCTTAATACTTTACTCAACTTCTGGAATGCTTCCTTCGCCATGCCAATTCGCCTTTGGGTCTCTGTGTCACACTTTCCGTCTTCTGTTATAACGCTTCCTAGCTATTTAAATTTTTGTACCTGCTTGATTCTGGTATCACTGACATGTATTTGGCATTTTGGGCTGCCCTTTTTACTGATGACCATGTATTCAGTTATTGATACTTAAAAATAACAAAAATAACAACGGCAAAAGCAAAACAAAAGCAGTAGTATGCTGAATGCGATCGGTAAGCTTGCAACTCAGGACAATCGGAACTCTAAATATTTAAGATGTAATGTAGTTTTTTTTTAATCATTTCACCCCAGCAAGGCAATCCATTGCCACTGTTGCGCAGGGGGTTACATGGGAAAAGTGATGAAAAAGAGTGGTTAGTTATAGGAAATGTCGGAAGGAGGGTGGTAGACGGATGAGGATACCGAGGATTGGGGTTGGATAGATTGGTAGAGTCTTTGAGAGAATTGATGCGAGTTAGTGTGATAGATGTCTATTGACCTTATATTTAAATTGTTGGATTTTGTAGCTGTCGGGGAAGCGAGTATATAGAAGGGAATGCCACCGGCGGGAAGTGCAAATTCATACCTAGTGGGCACAAGTGAACTATGTTCATCGGAGCAGAAGCCATAAAAGTATTTATAGAAGAGCCACAGGGAAGGCCACATCACGCCAGTGAGAGAGTGACTACAGCCCGGCTGCCAAGTCGGCATCGATCACATTACAGATTCTCCGTTGTATTTTGTCATGGTCCTCGAGGAGAATAGCAGGGGCACCCGACCAGATATAGCAACAGTACACGGGCGGATGGTAAATTTATAGACGTGCAGGATGGACTAAGGCGGGAAAAACTTCCGGGTCCTGCACAAAGAACCGATTTACATAGCAGCGGACTTAGCAATGGATTCGATATAGTCATTTAACCTGAGGTCCGCTGAGAGTGTGAAGCCAAGGAGGCATACCGTTTTACTCTCAGGGAGGCAGGCCTGTTCCATGCTAATGGGAGGTAGGAGCGATGTTAACTTAAGATTCCCAGCAACAACATCGACGTTTATTTCAACGTTTGTATTTCGTACCCTCCCACTAAATATAAATAACAGTATCAGTAAAGACAATATTTTGTATAAGGAGTTTCTTTCATAAGAAGAAACGTGTCAGGCAGGATGTTTTTCTTTTATCATTCAATTATTCACCGACAGTCTAACATATGGTGTTTATATTTTTTTAATCATTTAATCCCAAGCTAGGCGAGAATGATAGTTGTATGCAGAAGTTAAAACGAGTGATAGTTGGAGAAAAGACTGTGTATAAGGGGTATTTATAAAAAGATGAAAGATGAACGTGATTTTAGAAGATAGAATATGGCGACTGACTTTCTGTTTAAATTTTTGAAAATTTTTTATTTATCTTGAAAGCAAGAAAACAAGTAAATTTTACAGGAGAAAGTAAGAGAATAGAAGCTGTTAGAGTAGAGATGATGGTTGCATTTAACTATTCCATCGGTAAATGGTTGAAAACTAAATTCCAATCTAATTTTCTTCTTTTTCTTCTTGTGCTGTGTCCAAGCCCTCTTTCCTCACTACATATCCCAGAAACCTCATCTGTCTCTTCCTGGTTTCCATCTTCTTCAACACTTCATCGTTAGTCATGTGTTCAGTCCGTGGTTTCTCCTCAGCATCCTTCTGTATAACTACATTTTTGCTGCCTCAAGCCTCTCCTTCATCTTTGAGGATATCGTCCAACATTCACTGCCATACAGAAGGCAGACATCACATAACAATCCAACACTCTCTTCTTTGTTTTCAGTGATATCTTACCGTTTTTCAGTACTCTGGGTAGCTTTTGAAAAGTGTACTTGGCCATGCCAATGCGTCTTTGGATCTAGATATCGCACTTTCCATCCTCTGTAAGTCGGTACACGTACCAGACGCTTAAATTTATGTAGTTGGGACACCAAGAAAAAAAACTTCGGAGCAGTTGTCATGAAATCATTTGTAGAAAAACAAGAAAGTAGACACGCCACTTCAGCGAGAAGGTGAAGAAGCCAAGACAGGATCGATTATATTGCAGGTCGTTTTTTTTATTTTGTCAAGAACCACGAAATGAATAGCAGAGACACTAAACCAGATATGGCAGTAGTATTCAATGCACGGGCGAATGGTAGATTTGTAAAAGTACATGAACGGTGACGAGAAAAAATATTCTGGCACGACACAATGATCAAACTTTCCTTGCTATAGATATATGAATTGATTTGATGTAATCAACCCACCTCAAGTCTGAAAAAATTTAGGTCATCAAAGATGAAGGAAAAACTTGAAGCCACTGAAATGTGGTTCTAAAGAAGGATGCAACGAATATCATGGATCGATCATGTGAGCAATGATGAGGTCTTGGAAATGATGGAAACAAAAAAGGAAATTAATAATGAGCATCAGGAAGAGACAGCTAAAGTTCCTTGTTTGCTAGGACTCTATTTTCAGCCATGTTGATGCTAGGCAGAAAAGTTTATCTATGGTGGTTAAAGGAGAGCAGTTTTGTTTTAAAAGAATCTAAATTTACAAGTCTTTTCTTGCTCCAGTTAACCACGGATTGCACGTATTTGAATATAGGTTAGTCAGCTCTGACAGATTTGCTATTGAGGTGGTAGTAAATTGTATAGTCATTTTAATAAATATATAGTTGTGAACTGATAAGATCAGGATGAGGAAGAAACAACGTAGGACAACGGATAGAACATTTGGGGACACCCGAGTTCGTGTGAAAGGATCTGGAAGTGGGTCCGTTCAAAACGACCCTCATTTCATGATTTGATAGGATCTATTAAATTAAATCAAGCTATTGCCCTATAATACCAGAGTATAACCAGAGTGCTAAATACTGTCAAACACCATCGAGATATCTAGAGCCACAGTTTAAGTTTCACCTTTATTATCAAGTGTTTGCTATATATATATATATATATATATATATATATATATATATAGGTATAGATATCCAGTCCGGAAACGGTGACGATAATCCAAGATCAACTTAATATAAAATATTAAGTTTTATATCTATATAGATAGCTCAACGGATGTTATTCAGAGCAATATGATATTTATAAAGGAAAAGTCAACACGTCATTTAAATTGGTTATAAATTATAATGCATTTCAATGAACTAAATTAACTTATTTCATCAAACCAGACAATATTCGTTCCATTCAGTAGAAAAAAATTACCGGAAGCTATTCCCGTAAAAAAATTTGGGATCTCGAGAATTCTTAAAACTTGAACTACAGAGGAGGACTTCCAACAGTCTGGAAAATAGGAAGAAGCGAGGCAATTGTTCAAGATAATTTTAAGAAAAAAGTTACTATGATGAAATATCTATTAAAAATTACAAAGTGCAGATAACTACTCCTGACCAATTATTCAAAACAACTCTAGGTGAAACATTCAATTAAATTATATCTGATAATGTAAATTAATCTTATTTGGAGAGTCAATCATAAACCAACAGAAACTATTTTAATTAACCATGCGATGTTTAGCAGATATTCTAGTTTATATTTGAATTTGGGTGCGTGGGAGGGGGTAGTATTATATTCCTAAAGTTATGAAAGAATGCACGTTGTCCAGCTCTATAGCAACAGGGTAAAAAATACTGAGATTAAAGTGTAATAAAAATGATAACCGATTCAAATGTGAAATTTAAAGTAAAATTGAAATCCTTACATTGAACGAAGATATATATATATATATATATATATATATATATATATAAAGAGAGAGAGAGAGAGAGAGAGAGAAAGAGAGAGAAAGGGGGAAGAGTTAACAGATTCAATTAGAAAAAAGAAAACAAAATAACTGAGATAGATAATTATAACCAATAGATTTCAATACTAAAAACATTGCAGGAACATATTTTAATATTACAAAGATGCAGCAATAGATTTTAATACTAAAAATTTACCACAATTGATTTTAATATAAAAAAATAGCAGCAAAAAATTTTAATATGAAAAAAATTGCAACAATAGATTTTGATATATTAAAAAATTACAACAATAAATTTTCATATGAAACAACTGGAGTAACAGATTTCAATATTAAAAAATTAAAGCAATAGTTTTTACTATTAAACTAACAGCAATAGATTTTAATACTGAAAAATTGCAGTAATAGATTTTAATATTAAAAAAATTGCAGCAATATATTTTAATATTAAGAATTACAGAAATAGATTTTAGTCTTGAATAATGCAGCAATATATTTTTATATTAAATATTACAGAAATATATTTTTATATTAAAACATTACAGCAATAGATTTTTATATTAAAACATTACAGCTATGGATTTTAAAACTAAAATATTTCAGCAATAGACTTTTAAATTAAAAAATTGTAGAATAAATTTTAATATTAAACAATTGTAGTAATAGATTTTAATATTAAAAATATGCAGCAAGAGACTTTATTATTAAAAGATTATAGAAATTGATTTTAGTATTAAAAAATGCAGCAATATAATTTCATATTAAATATTACACAAATAGATTTTAATATTAAAAATTGCAGCAATAGATTTTAATATTAAAAAATACAGCAATAGATTTTTATATTAAAAATAAAGAAATAGATTTTAATATTAAAAATATAGCAATAGATTTAATATTTTTAAAAAATAAAGTAGTAGAATTTAATATTTAAAAAATTTCCAGCGATAAATTTTAATATGAAAATATGCAGTGACCCATAAGGAGTTCATATGCCGTTAAATAAACTAAACAAAACGCATCTGGAAAAAAATCCACTTTGTCATTATTTTTCCTTACATTGTTTTGTTATATATAAATGTATTATTTTATTTATATATAAATGTATTATTTTCTCCCAATAATTTTCTCCCTTATTATTTTATTTATATATAAATGTATTATTTTCTCCCAATAATTTTCTCCCTTATTATTTTATTTATATATAAATGTATTATTTTCTCCCAATAATTATCGTAAAACATTTAACAAGGTATCATTTAATTTTATCACACTCAATAGATAATAGACGGATTTAACAAATTACGCTTGAGATTAAATAAAAATATTTTAAAAGATAAAGCCGAAGAGCAGAAACAAACCAATTAATGCGTCAGAGAGAGAGAGAGAGAGAGAGAGAGAGAGAGAGAGAGAGAGAGTCAGACAGACAGACAGACAGACAGACAGAGGTAAATAAATTGGGTGTCGATAGATAACATACAAATGTGTTGATTATTTCCGCTATTAAGTATGCATTAAAGCGAGGCAGGAGGGGGTTGAAGTGAATTTAGATGGAGAAGGCAAAATCCACTGGTGTTAATGCCTTGTTGCGAACGAAAAGTTTGATGGCACCTGTAATTTCTGTACATTAAACGGAATGAGAGAAGCAGCTATGGAAATGGATTCCTCGAAGTAATTTCAAAAAACGACAGCGGAGGAAATTGCGTGCCGAATTGAAGAGATTTGGGAACCAAGCAAACTGAACATTGTAACTGAGGAACAGACGTGATTGAACGAAATGTTTAATTCACTAGAACAAAGAAAGGTACACAAATGGCGCCTGGAATATTCTTAAGAGAACGATGTCGATTGAAAGTCGTATATTTTTTGGGGGGTGAAAAAACCATTCACTGTATGAGACAAACAAACCAAAAAAAAAAAAAGAAAATAATTATAAGTTCACCATTTTTTATTCGTCACTAGCGTGTGAGAACAAACACCGAAGAAAAAAAAATCAAAGAGAACATCTTTAAGAAAATACGTTTTAAACTTTCTATAAATTACAAAACATTAGTAAAACTACTATTTTGTCTTCCCAGTTACATGCGAAAAATGGCGGGTTGAGAGATCCCGTAGTAGATATGCATCGTAGATTAAAACAATGATAGAAGAATATAGTAGTTTTAAATCTACCAAAACTGGGAATAAAACAAATTTGATATCAACAGGAAACAGGCTATTTACGCATATCTGCGGAGAGAAATTATAGAAATAGCAAGATATTAGCAAAAGATTAACAAATGAGTAAATCTAAACACACAAAAGATGTTACTTGCGATCTGCACAGTCTGTTGCCAACCAATATTCCATACTTTGGAGAAATGATTTCCTATCTTCAAGTCTGACCTGTCTACCGACTACGACTGTTATTTACTTTTCACGAGAAACAGTTTCCCTTTGATAAGCGCTAATTAGCTATAACAAGTCATTTGAACGTTTAATCCCAGTAAATGTTTATTAAAACTAATTTTAACCCGAAATGAGAAACACTTACAGCAATAATACAAAAATCGTTAATGTTAACAAATTAATGGTATATAAATTTAATGGTATATAATTTTAATGGTATATAAAATGGACATAGTGTAATCGATTTCACCACAAGCAAGGCCGTAAAGCCACTAAGACACAAGTAGTTAAGAAGAACTAAGAATGGAAACATTAATGAGTAGAAAGAGAAAAGACTAATCAGGAAGACAGTAGATAGCGACAGTAGATGAATTAAGTTTTTAAGATTAAACTTGCCTAGAAAACATGAAGCCGGAAAGGCGTTTCACAAGAGAGATATGCAAGAAAAGAAAGTAGAATTATTTAGTGTTCCGGAAGATTCGTGGTTATTTTCAGTCGTTTATTTTCGAGTACGTTAAAACATCTTAAATTTATCGACAGATTTAACATGCTGACATTTCCAATATTTTCTTTTTAATAATTTCACCCCGAGCAAGGCAGAAATGCCACTGATGAGCGGTGGGCTACATAACTGTAAAAAGATTAATTAGAAAAGAGTGAGGAGTACAAATTAGTTAGAAAGGAGCAATAGAAAGCTGAGAATGCAGGTGCAATGACAGATATATAGGTGGAGAGAAAGGGAAGGAT
The DNA here is from genome assembly GCA_037127315.1 of Ascarosepion bandense. Taxonomy (NCBI): domain Eukaryota; kingdom Metazoa; phylum Mollusca; class Cephalopoda; order Sepiida; family Sepiidae; genus Ascarosepion; species Ascarosepion bandense. The sequence goes on along the minus strand of JBBBDQ010000270.1, from coordinate 288,484 downwards.
ATACGGGGGTGGGGAGAGAGCTAGAGTCCAGTGGTTAATAGATGAGTATTGACATTGCATTTAAATTTCTGGAGGTTTTAGCCGTCAGGAAAGTAAGAATATGGGAGCGAGTTCCACAGGCGGGAAGTGCGAGAGAAGGAAGCTGCAGGAGTAGAATTGTCGTCTGCATTTGGATAACCTGACTGTGAATGGGTGGGACCCAGTTGCCAGTCTGGTTGCACGAGTAAACACCTGTTGAGGAGGCACCAGTGACTTTAGTTCGTCCGATCACACGTCAAACTGTTTAGAACAAATGTTTAAAATTACGTAATGCGTCTGAATTTTGCGCCCCTATGAAAATGAATAATTGTAAGGTGCATTTAAACACCTTATGCTTTTTTATTGCAAAAATACCTTGCAACCAAAAAAAAAAAATGTGTTGTGTAGAGTGAAGGTGCTTTAACTGACATTACTATTTAAAAGTGGTTCGCTAAGTTAATGATGGTAAAATTAACGTTATTGAAGAACGCTACCGTAAACTCACCACTACAGATGACGACTAAATTAAGACATTGATTGAGAACAACCTGCAGTACACAGCGCAATATTAAAAAAAACCCTAAATTTATCAAAATCCACGATCCATCAACACTTAGTAAAACATGGGTACTCAAATTCCTACGATATTTAGGTACCATACGATCTGAGTGAAAAGAATATTTTGTATTTCATACATTTCTGTGATTTACTGTATGAACGAAATGAAAATGCACCTTTTTGAAACAAATTGTGACAGATGTAAAGAAATGGATCGTTTACAAAAGGGGTCGGCAACTCATTCGACCCCGCGGCCCGGATCGATCATGTTATAATGACGGGTCGAGGGCCGGACGAAGGCCATTAATGAACAATTAAGGAAAATTATATATGCAGACCCCTGTCAACTTAAATATTTAAAACCATAATGAAAATAAACATTGAGAAATCAGAAAAACAAAAGAAAATCTAAAATTAAAAAAAAAAATTACATTTCCTCAAGGAATTTCAACATATTTCAAAGTGAAAAAAATCAACCGAAACTTTCAGAAGAGGAGGGGTATGAGATAAGAACAGGGCCCGTTTAAACATTCCAGCAATTTACATAGAGTAGGTGGTAGGGGTAAGCGATGAGGGGGTCGCTGTTGGAGGAATGAAATAGAAAGCCAACTGAGACAAAAATTACTTTTCCTCAAGCAACATCAAAATACTTGAAAGTGAAAAAAATCAACCGAAAAGAAATGGATGAAATTATGACTGGCAGATTTGAAACTGTTATTGAAAATTGTAGCACAAACAAACCACACATCAAACAAAAACGAAAAATATATACCCATACATACGAGTAAAAATATAGTTGCAAACATATACACTTACGTATGAAAAGATAAGAACATAGACAATTGAAAGATTCCAGTAACTTACATAGGGTAGATGGCAGGGGTAAGCGATGTGGAGGGGTCGCTGTTAGAGAAATGAAATAGAAAGCCGATTGAGACAACACTTTCCCATTGAGGGTGTCCCAGCCTAATGTCTGTCGCCAGTCGGTCGGTCGGTCGGTCGGTCGGTCGGTCAAATCGGCTCTCAATTTTTGTTTTTTATTTATTTTTTATTTATTTTACGCAAAAATGGAGGTGATTGGGTTTTGATTGGGTTTTTGCGGTCATAGTATTCAAATTCGGTTGGGTGGATGAGAGGAAAATAACAGTAGGTCTTTTGTTGAATGTGAAAGACTCGTCTCTCATGTTAAATGTTGGTATCATGCTCGCGGGCCGGTGAAAATGCCTTCGTGGGCCAGATCCGATCCGCGGGCCGTAGGTTGCAAAACCTTGGTTTACAACATGGTTTGGAAAAAAAGATCCTGGTTGTAGGCTACATGAGCCAACTTTAGCCACCCCAAAAGCAATTCTTCGTCCTAAGAAAATCATGCTGTGAAAGCCATGTTTAGAATCCAGTACTATAAACTTGTGCCAATAACCGTCAATTGTTCCTGAAAACTAATGTTTACAAATGGACGAATTGAAGACAGCAATTCAAGAAAAACACCCAGCATTGGCTAACAGAAAATGTGTTGGTGTCTATCATGAAAAATGCCAGATGTAATCCCATTTCTGGCAAAAATTGTTGCAGGTTGACGGGGATATATTCATCTATATTCACCAGAATTTGCTCATTCGGATTTGATTTACTCAGGATTTTGAAAAATAATTTCAATGGGAAACATTTAATTCTTTTTATGATATTAAAAAAAAAAACTTCATGAGGTCTAAGCCGAAAAACAGCCGAAATTCTTTGAAGACAGAATCTTTAAGTTGAAAAAGATAATAGAGAATGGCTGTGCATCAAAATGGTTCATATTTAATTGAATAAATATATGATGGCAAAATATTGTTTTCTGTTATAATTTCCTTTAAAATCGGCCGGAACATTCCGGATAACCCAATATATATATATATATATATTCGCAAAAATGTGGTGTAATTGATTATTATCGACCATGCTCACAATCGTTGGCCATAATTTTGTCTCTAATGGTCTCCAGTAGTACTGATAATATTACCTTCATCCTGCGACAATATAATTATTTTTATTTTATAATTATGGAGTGAGTAAGCAGCAAGTCAAAATGCCACGTTTGGATAAATATATACAAAATTTGGTAAACCACTTGTTATTCTGATAAATATAAGTCAGATATGTATAACAGCGAAATTTGTAATATGTTGTCTGGTATTCATTAAAATACCGCTTGACTTTTCACGTGAGACCCGAAGGAAAAATACTTGCAGGTCGGTTAACACAAATTATTCAAAATACTTTATTGAGAGCGTTCCCAACCCTCTATAATGATCTTCCTAGTCCGATTCGGCTACCTCAGACTTCAGACAAAAAGAAGATGAAAAATCCCCTCTGCAACTGGCTACAATGCTTTCCAACTATCTCCGTTCATGAAAGCTATTCGTCACCACTAGGGAACATGTCCCACTTTTTAAGCTCTAGTTTAAAACGAATGAGGTGTTTAGTATATTCAATATTAATGCATGCTATTCATTCAAGTTAGATCAGAATCTATCAATGACAATTCTGATGTGGAATCAGGAGGAAATGGTAACTGCAATCAATAGATATTACAGCCGTTGACGTGGAATGTGGTGTAGGTGTGCACACACATAGGTGAATGGTCCGAAATCAAAGGGTTATGGTGTGGTATTTGTTCGAAATATTATAGTAAGACCGCGGAATTCATTATTTTCTGTCGTGACTCAAAGTTCATTTCTCCGAGACGACATGCGACGGGAATTTGTTTTTTTTAAGTTATCTTCAGTTAAATGTCATACGTGATACACGGTCGGGCGATCACTCTTAGGCGATCGATTTTCTGCATACTCAGTTCATGACCGAGGCTATATGATCTAGTCTGTCCTGCTATTTTCCCGTAAATGTGATATATATATATATATATATATATATATATATATATATATATATATTTGTTACAGAAAGTTCCAAATATTGTAGAAATTGACTTAATATCTGACAAATTCATATGTTTAAATATTATTTTTAGTCGATACTTGTATCTGAGTAGATATTCAGTTTTTATTCAAACAGTATACGTATATATTCATTTATAACCGGCCTGATTATTGACGGAGGATTTGTTGATAGGAGTCACATGTTCGAATCCTGACGAATGACACATATTTCTGAAACAAAATTTCTCTTAAATAATCAGGCCGGTAGAAATAAATATATAACTATACTGTTGGATCAAAAACAAAATATCTACGCACATACGAGTATTAATCAAAAATAAGGTTTAAAAATAAATTAAATAGACATATATGTATATATGTATATATATTCTTCATTTGTAAACGAGCTATTACGCGACGTAGGTTTCTACCTTGTGTTGTCTTCAGGCGAATTGCAATAACTGATTTAACGGTTTTTTTAAACGCACAATTAATGAGGATTATTTGAACGCGCAACTTTTAAAATTAGAAGAAATTATAACGCTTTCATCTATGGTTGCATGAACGTAATCCCTATTTTATGGTGTGGTTACATTTAGACATAATTTCTGTTTTTTCATTCAGTAATTCATTTTTGTTTGGGAATATATATATATATATATATATATATGTATGAATATATACATGTACATATATATATGTATATGTGTATAAGAGTATATATATATATATATATATATATATGTGTGTGTGTGTGTGTGTGTGTGTGTGTGTGTGTGTGTGTGTGTGTGTGCACGCCGATACACATCAATATATAAATATTAATTAGGGATTATTACAACAGTGCTCAATGCAGTATAAAAGAGCAAAAGTATATATTAATAAATTTAGATATTATTAAAAATTTTAAGAGTTCCATGTGTTATGCAATAATCAGGTACGCATTAGGAATCTAACGTTTTGTTTTGAATTAATTGTTACCGTTCCTTAAGTTGAAGTCATTATAAATAGGAAATTGGATGTGCGAATATATTTGTTTATTAAATTGTATAATTTACTTAGTTTAATATCGAGAGCTAAAAAGGTAGTAAAATCGTGAGAGGAAAAAAAAATAAAAAAGAAGAATAAATTTATATTTCAGGGTCCGAATTTATTAATTCCATGTGGTAGGAGCGCAACTATTTTGTTGACTTTGGGGTGAGAATGAAAATTAAATATAAAATAATAACAAATAAAAATTAAGAAATACCGTAAAAGAATTAAAAAAGCTACATACGTATTTAAGAAAATAATAATGTTTGAAAAGAAATATATATATAAATTGGAAAGTTTGGTATAAATGCTTACAAATATACGTACAGATATACGTATACATGCACACATATGCATGCATTGATTCATACACGAGAATTTTTTTTTATTTTGAATTATATTTAGGTACTGGTGTTGCTAAAGTTAAACTCTTTAAAAATTTAAAATCGGGCAGGAAAAGAAATTAATTTTAGTTAGGGTTAAATTGAAATTAATATATATATATATATATATGAATAAAGATAATGATAATAATTGTAATAAATATTTTTAATATATATATAATATGTATAAACTTACATATTACAGACAAATACAACATGCATAGATATATAAATATATAATACGCATACAAATAATATTTACACATAGACAAGTAATACATGTATATGTATATCTGTAGATATATATAAATATAATGCACACATGCATATATATATACATTACATACATAAATACATAAATCACACATATGTATAAAATACAAATTTATGTAATACACACACATATACATGCATATATAAAATACATATACACAGATAAACAACACATGTACAAAATATGTGTAAATATATAATAAAAACATAGAGCATACACACACAAAATATATCTATAGTTATCGACATAGTGACCCAATCTTCTTAGCAGTAGATTTTGATATGGATTCAATATAGTGGTTCCATTTGAGGTCTGAGGAACAGGGTAAGTCCGAGGAGGCGTAGTGTATCACTCTCAGGGAGAATCAGTTGGTCCATGCTTATGGGAGGCAGGAGAGGTTGCCTGTAATGGTTGACAGACAACAGCTTGGTCTTAGATGAATTGAAGTTGACAAGCCACTTCTTGCCCCAGTTCACCACAGAGTGTAGATCCCGCTCAAGGTCAGCAGCGAGATTATGTCTGTCCGCCACGACAGGTTTCTTACTGGAGCGGGAGTATATTGTAGTGGACTTGGCCATTAAATGAGCTGGTCGTGTTTTTTTCGGCAGTTAAAATTATTTTTGTTTGTGTTACAATAAATACTAGTGAAGTTACTATTATTTTGTAGGTTGAATATGTTTTTATTTGATAACTTATTTTTGTGTATAGCGTGATATACTTATCAAAGTTCTTTATGCAAATAGAACTAATCTTGACATTGTATTTTATTGAAAATCTTTTTTTAATGCAGGCGAATGACTAAAATGTTTGTGGATTAAATTTAGGGAAATTTTAGTGATGTTAGGTTTGAAATTTTTACTAAAAGGTGGGTTAAACCACATGATATTACGCTTGTGTTATTTTGCTATATGTTTGGTTTCTTTGCTTTTAACATCATAGAGAATGCCTAACATACTGGCGAAAAGTGCTCGGAACAATAAAAACTGCGGACAATTTTTTCTATTCTTTGACTACTAAAAATAGAATGATGTCAGAATGCTGGAAAAAATTGATTGATGAAATCATCCTCGTCAGCCTTATTCAATAAAAAATGCTTAAAGGAATGGTTGCTGTCCAAATATATATATATATATATATATATATATATATATATGTCTGTGTTTGTGTGTGTGTGGGCGCGCGCCTCGTGTCTGTGTGTGAGTGTTCTTTATGCAGTTTCTGGATTGTTATTCAAAGTATTTAATTCTCTCTCAGTTATAGAGTACTTTTACTTTATCAGGAAATCTTAGGGAAAATTAGATTTCAACCGATCAGGATTCTATAATTGTTTATTAGATTAATGAGATCTGCTGGATAATCATTGTTGAATATCACTTGAAATAATGATCAGTTAAATTCCCCAACTGCTAACCTCAGCACTTACCAAATCTTGAACGGCTGCCATTTTCACTTTCTTCTTTTTTTGAAAATGTTCTTTTCCTTCTTTCTTTTCAACGATTTTTTTATATAATAATTTCCCTTAATTATTTATGCTTTTCTTTTTTTCTTTCTTTTTTTTTCTTTCTTTCTTTCTTTGCATTGTGGTGCAGTGGATATCGGCTCGGAACGAGAAAGCGGGGAGGCCGTGTTCGAATCCCTGTTGAATTCATTGCATTCACTTACGTGCAAATACCATTGGGAAAGGTATTAATCCATCTGTTCCTTCCAGTTATGGGTTAAATAACAGGACAGATTGGGTTCTATAGCCTTGGTCGGTAACCAGTCTACCGCAGAAAGCAATGGTAACCTACTGCTGGATAATCTTTTGCCCAGTCAGTCATGTCTCTTTCGAGACATGATCACCCAAGCGTGTTTCACGTATTGCACTTAACTGACTAACTTATGCCTTCAGGACGTGGGCGATAATTTTCCACAAGTCTCTGCTCTAAAAATACCACTGTCTTTGTTGTTTTCTTGATTAAAAATGTCTCACTTTAAGTATTTCTTAATAAGTTTCTCCTTTCATGCGGTCTCTAATGATCCCTGTTCCGCAAAGCGTTTACACAAGCTCGTTAAGTAGCTTACTCACCGTTCTCCTCTGTAGTTGCTCACTTGTTCAGTCCCTGTTATTCTCAGCATGCTTCTGTAGAACAATTTGCTGTCTCTAGATTTTCATCTGTGTAAAGACTGAACAGAGATTTTATGCCATATAGGAGAACGAATATTACATAAGTGTTCAGTGCTTTTATTCTGTTGATACTTACGAAATTTTCTTGTTTGGTAAAGATAGGCTTAGCTTGTGGTTGGCATATAACCATATCAAAATGAGCCTAGGGATTTCGTCGTCTTATTTTCTATCGTCTATTGTATTAATTACTTCTTATTTTCAGTTTTGTATGTTTGGTGTCTCCAATTCGTATTATAGAATTTCTCTTATTTTTACTTCACCTTCCAAGTATTCATCTCAATTGGTAAACTTTATATTGATTTCTTTCTTTCCAGATAAAGATTTGCAAAAATAAAATCAACAAGTTAAAGTCCCTTTCTGTCAAATTCGGAGTAAAATAATAATAATGATAATAATAATGATAACAGAGTTTCATGAGCTATGTTTAATATTTCTAGTCTGTATACTTTCGGGACCAACTATTTGGTTTATTATCTTCCACTCCTCATTTAGACTGGCATCCACTGGGTGCCATTTCCTCATTAAAATGCCATCTCTCGTATGAAAACATTTTTTTTAACTTGTTTTGCTTCTTCTAAATGGAGTATTTTATTTTTTCAAAGACAAACTTCAGGATCTTTTTCTTGTTCCATGACAAGTTGGTTTTATTTTATTTTTTCAATTGGAGTAGATAGACAAAACTATCGCCCGGTTCACACTCCACCTACGTCTATTGAACAGGTGAAGAGGCTCATCCCTTGTTTCCTGTTTAGGATGTGGTTTCAGATTTTTCTCTTTTCCAATCTTTTCACTCTTTTTTTTATTTAATTTTTTTTTCAATTGGAGTAGATAGACTAAACTATCGCCCGGTTCGCACTCCACCCACGTCTATTGAACAGGTGAAGAGGCTCATCTCTTGTTCCCTGTTTAGGTTGTGGTTTCCGGTTTTTCTCTTTTCCAATCTTTTCACTCTTACGTAGCCCCCTGCGCATCAGTGACGTTTTCGCCTTGCTTATGGTGATATGATTAAAAAACAAATAATAAATCGATGACTTAAAGTTGTGTGAAAAGAATGACAATGAGCTAGAAGGTCTTCTGCAAACGGTAAAAAGCTTCAGTGAAGACACCGGAATGAAATTCACTCTGAATAAATGTGCTAAAGATACAGTTTTACGAGTATCGATAAAACAAACCTTCTCAGTTAGCTTAAGATCTGCTGTAAGAATAAAAGATTTATAGCCAGATGAAACTGATAAATACTTAGGTGTAAATGAAAGTGAAAAGAATTACCATAAAATAATGAAAGAAATAGTGCGTAAAGAGTACTATAGAAGTCTACGACTGATATTAAAAACTGAATTGAATTCTTAGAATAGAATTATGGTCATTAATAATCTTGCTATCTCAATGGCCTAATATAGTTTTAACATCTTGGACTGGACTCTAAACGACACCCGACGAATGGATTCTAAAACAAGAAAACTTTTTTCTTTGCATAAGAAGCAACATCCAAAGACTGATTCAGACCGTCTATACATACCCAGTAAAGAAGGAGGAAAAGATCTTATTCAGCTAGAATTGTCATACAAGACAACAGTTATTGGCTTACTAACATACATAGAAACAACAAAGGACTGGATGTTACAATTAGTCAAACAACAGGAAAACAGAAAATAAAAATATTCAATAATGAAAGAAGACAGTAAATACAAAATAAAGATTTACATTCTGAAGAAAGCAAAACAGAAGCCAAAAAACAATAATTGCAGCAAAAGTTATGAAAAAAAAATCCAAGGTTAAAGCTTTTGAACAGATGAAACAACGCTGGTAAGATAAACCTCTGCACAGCCAATATCCAGAACGTGCCAATAAATCCAATGTTGATGAAGTTAATACTTATCAATGGTTACGTACATTTGCATTAATATTTGAGACTGGAGGCTTTATTCTTGCATTGCAAGACCAAAGTCTTTTCACTAGGAACTTTCAGGCAAATATTATACATAATAATGTGGATCTAAAATGCAGGTTAAGTGATAAATACCAAGAAATAATAGACCATCTAATCTCAGGATGTTCTGTACTTGCCTCAAATGAATATAAATATCGTCACGATAGAATGGGGCAATATTTACACTGGACAATGTGGAAAAACTATGGAAAATCTGTAAACAAACACTGGTATGAATATCACCCCGCACCGGTTACAGAAATAGAATATGTCACCATTTTATTGGATTACACCATCTACACAGTCAGACAAATTGAAGCAAATATGAACAAAACAACACACTGAAAGAATCCCTGGAAACCACAGCATCAGAGATATACAAACAATTGTCTTGTTAAATACAGCCTACACACAAAGGGGGACTTTGTCTATGTAACGCTAAAAATGTTAGAGGAGATAGAAAAAGCATGAAATGGAGCCATACCAACAGACCACAAAATGCCTTATGTCTTCCCATAGACTTGGTAAGTAGTGCGACCTGGCAAAGCGGAACCCATATTGCCTGTCGGAGAACAGTTTGTGGGCGGTGAGATGATGAACTATTTCAGCATTGATTATAGCCTCGAATACATTCCCGAATATCGGTAGAAGACTGATAGAGTGATAGTTGGATGGGTCTGAGGGTTCACCACAATTCTTAAATACAGGAACGACTGAAGAGAATTTCCAGCATGCAGGAAAGCAGGAAGCAGAAAGGCAGTAGTTAAATAGTTTAGAGAGGACAGGGGAAAGTTCAGGCGCACACCTCTTAAGGACTATCACCGGGATTCCATCGTCTCCACACGCCTTATGGGGGTCGAGTTTTGAAATTACTCTGGATACTACTGTCGGGGTAATATATACGTCGTGCAGTTTGGCCTCAGTTCTAATAGGGAAGCCGGGTGGGTGTACTCCTGACTAGTCGAATGTGGTGTTGGATAAGAATCTGTGGGCAAAGCACTCAGCTTTGTCCGCAGATGACGTGAGAACCTCAAATCCATGGATTAAAGGAGGTATTGAGGATTTCCTATTGTTGAGCACTCGTTTACAAATCCTCCAATAGTCCTTGGAGCCGAACTTGCGGTCAGCAATGTGCTGTCGCATTCTCTCAGCAAACAACTGTTTGGCGTCATTTAGGGTTCTCTTGCACTCATTGCGAGCAGATATGAACAGGCGCCTATTGTGATCAGTTGACTGTCTCCAGAATAGACGGAAGTAATGGTTCTTGTGGGCAATGGCGGCTGGGCAGCCCGGAGAGAACCACGGAGAGGAATGAGGTTTTAAGCAATACTTCCTGGTGGGTATGAAGGCATCAATGCCAGCTTTCCCCCATGACAAGACTTCAGAGGCACAGACATCTACTGATAGGTCGAACACTTTTCCGCAAGGGACGTCGCAGGGGAAATCGCGAAAGGCATCCCAGTCAGCTTTTTGGTAGAGGTAGGAGGTCCTATAGGTAGGGGGCTCCTGGGGGGAGTGAGATTGGAAAGAAATACTGAGAGAGACTACAGCGTGGTCGGAGTTGCCGAGAAGGCATAGCTGCGAGACTTGACAGGCTCATAGGTGAAACATATATCTAGTAGTGAGGAATGACCCGAAGGGAGTGCTTGGGAAGCGAGTGGGGAAGTCCACCACTTGCGTAAGGAATTGGGAAATAGCAAAATTCATGGCGTGAATGCCCGCTGGATCAGTAACGGCGTTTTCAAGCCACTCAGTGTGATGGGCATTGAATTCTCCAAATACAAATATGTGGGCGAATGGGTGATAGGAAATAGCCTTATCTATGTCATCAGCAATGTTATCTAGTAGGGAGCAGTCAGCAGAGGAGGGAGAACGGTAAAGAAAGAATAGGTAACTAACCGAACTGAGGAGAGACAGGCGGAGACATATGCATTGTTGGTTAGTAGATTAGAGTTAAGTCACCCTAGCTATGGGGAGGTGTTCGCTGACATAGACACCCAGCCCATGCATGTGGACAGTGGAATCCTTCCTTAAAAGGGGAAGATAACCAGAGATGAAGAGGTCAGAGGAGGGAATAGCTGAAGTTGAGGTTAGTTTCGCAGAGCGCAAAAAGAATGTCAGGTGACTTTTCATGCAGGAACGCTTCTACACTAGGAAAGTTAGTACGAATGCCCCGGATATTAGTGAAGGAAAGGTTAATGGGTTTAGGTGGTTTGGATTTAACTGGTTTAGGGTCATTTCTGATTTGTTTAGTCATGATTCTGTTTGTAGAAAAGGAACTAGGGTAGAGGATACAGGCTGTCATTATCCACGATCTGCACTTGGAGGGAAACTGGCTAGGGTTGCAACAAGGCGTGGCCTCGGGGTTGCCCACCGAAAGCGCTTGCAGGGACACCTGTCCATGCGCGACATGGCACTACAAGAACCCCGATATTATACAACTGATGATCAGAGCAGCCGCTCTTGACGATGCGCAAGAGTTAGGGCTCCTAACTACCAGTCGGAAGCAGCAACCAGGAAACTGTCCACTCGGTACCCTCACAATCATGAGCCGTTGCCACCAACCGGCCAGATCGCAGGAAACTCACGGAAGCATCAATACCAAGGTCTGGAGAGATAGAAGAGAAAGCCGGAAATCACATCCTAAACAGGAAACAAGGGACAAGCCTCTACTCCAGTTCAATAGACGTGGGAGGAGTATGGACCGGGCGATAGTGTGACCTATCTACTCCTATTTTAAAAAAAAAGCAAAGAAAAAAAACAAAAAAAAAACAGAAAACACAAACTTCCAAAAGTGGAGAGTTAACTAAGTTTTAACTTAGTTAAAGTTCCAAATGAAGAATGAACGCCAAAAAGTGAGGAGACAAAAAAAAAAACGAAAAAATACAGATTTAAAAAAACAATTCGTAACATACCTCACAGTTTAACACAGGAAATTTGAATTAAAAAAGTTTCACTCTTCAATTCTTGCTTTTCCCAAAAATCAACATAGTGTTAAGCTGCTTGGTAAATTTGAATTCAAACAACAGATCATAGCGGGGAGGGGTAACAAGTAGCTGCTGATACCTTGGCCAGGATAGCTTTGCATAACAGAATAAATAAATAAATAAAAATCCCAAATTTTTTTTCCAAATGAAGCAGGAACGCCAAAAATTGAGGAAAAAAAAATTACAGATTTAAGAAACAATTCGTAAATATTTTTACTATTATTATTGTTATATATATATATATATATATATATATGAACCTCCATTCCATTTTCGATACTTAATCTTTACATTGATGTTTTACAAATGCAAACGTTTCCTTGAAATTTTCATGTTAGCTTAATTGAAAGTTAAATATTTCTACTAAGCAAAATATTCGAATGTATTTCAAACAAAAATTATATTCATTAGAATCTAAAATGTTGAGATATGTTTTAAAATTTTTCAGCCATTTTTGAGCGATCGTCACATTTATAAACAAAAATTTATTCTAGGATTAAAAATCTTGCAAAAATAAAATATACATCTCTCACTCGTGTATTTTAAAAAATTATCAAATTTAAAGTTAAATTAATCTGATTAGAAACAGAGATTACTTTTTATGGCAAGAAATTTAGAAATTTAAGAATTAAAATTTTTTATTCACAAAGGTCTGGCTCGTTGACCTATGAAGTAGGCGATGACTGTACCTATCAATCAATCTGGACGTATGGTTAAGAAAAGTTGACTAACACAGTTTAACCTTTCGTAAAGGGAACAACCCCAAAATCATGTGACCTTTTAATGATAACTGTCTTAGAAGTTTCCATAGTAAAAGGAAATGTGCAGTTTAACATAATAAAATTGGAAAATATTTAAAAAATCTTAATTCTGAATGAGTTTATCAATTTTCGACTTGTAAATAAAGTCTATTTTTAATGAATCAGTAAACGAAAACCACGAGTAACTAGAAGAAATTTAAAAAAATGATTGAATCTTTAATTAGCAAAAGAAAAAATCAAAGTAGTTTTCATAAAAATTCATTATTCATCGATTTTTTCTTCTTCAGTATATGATATCCTAAAATTATATTATTTATTAAATCAATTAAAACTTTATCTACATTAAAGAAAGCTTAGTTTAAATGCATTTTTGATTTTACTATTCGGAGCAGATTTTCGGATAAATGGTCCCCTAATTTAAAAAAGAAATTACATTATCTACATTCCCAAAGATTCCTGCATTTAACTAATAAATAGATGGTTATAAATAATGTATTTCTAAAAGTCTTATGCAATTAATTCAAGGGCAGGGTGTAACAGATAAAAAAAAAATATTTTTAACAAGATTTTCTAAAAATAAAATTTGCATAAATAATTTAATTCAATTATGAATAATTCTTGAAAGTTTCATTAAAATCAGACAGTTGATGTTTGGAAGAATTTTTCATTCAATATGTTTTGAACGCCCAAAAATGACTTGCATAATATTACGTTTTGCTTAATAATCACATTACGTAAACATAGCATGAATCGCGTCACGTGATATAAACAGACGAGCCGTTGTGCGAAACCGCGGTCGGTCTTGGCGATCTTGCTATTTTGTTAGTATATATATATATATTTTTAATACTTGGTTTCTATTAATTTTGAGCTTTTTCAACATTATGCTATGTTGTTTTCAGCAATTGAGTAGAGGTATATATATATATATATATATATATATATATATATATATATATATATATATAGCATAGTGATGATCCACGTATACTGTCTTATGTATAGGAAAGAATATTAAAACGTTTTGAGTTTAAAAATGTGTTTTTTTGACAGTATTTGTTTATTTCTACTATTATATTTCATATTTCAGACCGCCCTCGATCCTCCATCAGAAACAAATGATTTTAAAATTTGAATTAGTAACGTATTTCGCGAGATTTCGCGAGGGCGTCTGTGAAGAGTCTGTTTATATCACGTGATGCGTTTGTTTACAAATTTTTGAGTGTATCTAAAAAAGTTTAGTTATTGAACTATTTGAAAAGATTCAAAGTACCTAAGTCCCTATTTAACCCTAGCTTGTGTGTATTTAATTTTAAAATACAGTATTTTTATTTCTTTCTGCGTGTGTATGTAGAACTAAATTTGGAGTCTGTTAGTAAACATTTGCAATTTTCTAAGGTGTGACCCTGGTTGATTGAGATGTGCTCCTTCTGGGGAATATTGAATATTTTGGCGTATATTAAGATTGTGATTATTGAAGCGAAATCTAAAGCTATTACCGGATTCGCCAATATATCCTTTATTGGGACATATTGAACAGAAGAGGAAGTATATAATATTTTCGCTGTCACAAGTGAGGCGTGGTGGGTGCAATTTGATTTTGGTGTTGGGTACAGAGAATATTGTGTCGTTTAACAAATGTTTACAAATTAGGCATTATTATGTCATTTTTCATTATATTTCGATTTCTGCTATGATCACAGTAACAACCAAGTATGCGGGAAGACATAAGGCAGGTCGTGGCGTGTTGTTATGGCTCCATTTCATGTTTTTTTTTCTATCTCCCCTATCATCCCTAGCGTTACATAGACAAAGTTTTACTTAGTGTGTGAGCTGTACTTAATAAGACAATTTTATGTACATCTTTTAATCTGGGGTTTCCAGAGATTTTTTTTCAATGTGTTGTTTTGTTCCATTTTTTATCATTCCAAGTGCGCCCACTATCACTAGCACGACTCTTGTTTTCAATTTCCACATTTTTTCTATTTCAATTTCCAGGTATTTTTTTTTTTGACAGTTTTTCGAATTCTTTACTTGCTATGTAACAAACCGCTGGGCAAGCCATATTAATTAATAGACAAGTTTTTTTCTTTCTGGTTTTTAGCAATAATGTCCGTCCTATTTTATTCAACTTTTCTGTCTGTGTAGATTGTGTAATTCCATAGAATGGTGACATCTTCAATTTCTGTAACCGGTGCTGGGTGATATTCATACCAGTGTTTGTTTACGGATTTTCCATAGTGTTGGCACATTGTCCAATGTAAATATTGCCCCACTCTATCGTAAAGATTTTTATATTCATTTAGGGCAAATATAGAACAACCTGAGATTAGATGGTCTATTGTTTCTTGGTATTTATCACATAACCTGCATTTTGGATCCACATTATTATGTATAATATTTGCTTGAAAGTTCCTAGTGAAAATACTTTGGTCTTGTGCTGCAAGAATAAAGCCTCCAGTCTCAGACTTTAATCCAGATGCACGTAAACATCGATGCGTATTAACTTTATCAACATTGGATTTATTGCACGTTCTGGATATTGGCCATGCAGAGGTATGTCTTGCCAGCGTTATTTCATCTGTTCAAGAGCTTTATCCTTGGCTTTCATTTTCATATTTTTAGCCGCAATAAGTTGGTTTTTGGCTTCTATTTTGCTTTTCTACAGAATCTACTAAATGTAAATCTTGTTTGTATTTACTGACTTCTTTTATTATTGAATATTTTTACTTTCTGTTTTCATGTTGTTTGACTAATTGTATCATCCAGTCCTTTGTTGTTTCTGTGTATGTTAGTAAGTCAATAGCTGTTGTCTTGTATGACAATTCTAGCTGAATAAGACCTCTTCCACCTTCTTTAGGGGTATGTATAGACGGTCTACATCAGCCTTTGGATGATGCATCTTATGCTTAGAAATAAGATTTCATGTCTTAGAA
This sequence comes from Ascarosepion bandense, assembly GCA_037127315.1. NCBI lineage: Eukaryota > Metazoa > Mollusca > Cephalopoda > Sepiida > Sepiidae > Ascarosepion > Ascarosepion bandense. Next base: position 272,523 of record JBBBDQ010000270.1, on the reverse strand, counting down.
TCTATTCGCCTGATGTCGTTTAGAGTCCAGTTTAAGATGTTGAAACTATATTGGATAACTGGGATTGCAAGGCTATTAATGGTCATAATTCTGTTCTAAAAATTCAATTCAGTTTTTAATACCAATCCTAGCCTTCCATTTTTTATGGTGAATGCTTTCACTCTCATTTACACCTAGGTATTTATAAGCTTCTTCTGGTTTCAATTCTTTTATTGTTACAGCAGGTTCTAAGCTAATTGAGGATGTTTGTTGTAGGGACCTAAGGCAGGTCATGGCGTGTTGTTATGGCTCCATTTCATGTTTTTTCTATCTTCTTCCCTATCATCCCTAGCGTTACATAGATAAAGTTTTCCATAGTGTGTGGGCTTAATAAGACAATTTTTTTGTATATCTCTTAAGCTGGGGTTTCCAGGGATTCTTTCAATGTGTTGTTTTGTTCCATTTTTTATCATTCCAAGGTGCACCTACTATCACTGGCACAACTCTTGTTTTCAATTTCCACATTTTTTTCTATTTAAATTTTCAGGTCTTTATATTTTGACAGTTTTTCAAATTCCTTGATTGCTATGCTACACTCCGCTGGACAAGCCATATCAATTAATAGACAAGTTTTCTTCTTCTTCTTCTTCTTCTTCTTCTTCTTCTTCTTCTTCTTAATTATTATTATTATTATTATTTCCGTTGATTTTTGGTGTATACTTATTTCTTTGTGGGTTTCAACCAGAGATCTAAGTTCACATATTGCTTCATGACATTTTACGCTGAGAAATGTTTGAGAAAAAAATAAAACTAAAAATTAAAAACAAATTCTTAGATCAAACAAATTTTATATAGATGATGCCCTCCGTCATGTACTGGCTGTAATTTTGAGTAAAGTTTCTGGCATTTTCTTAAGAATTGAGTCATCAGGAATCTTTTTAACGACTTTATCGGAATCTTTTTTTAAAAAATCCGAGTTCTCTAATTACAACTGGAGCTGTTGATGTTCTCATGTGTCACATCATTTACTTCTTGAATTTGAGTTTCAAGGTTCACGTATTTTGATAGTTTTATTAATATTATGTCATTTTTCATTATAAATCGATTTTTGCTATGTTGCACGACCTACCAAGTCTGCATGAAGACCTAAGGTAGGTCATGGTGTGTTGTTATGTCTCCATTTCATGTTTTTTTTATATCAAAGTTCTACTTAGTTTATAGGCTGTACTTAACAATACAATTTTTTTGTATATCTCTTAATCTGGAGTTTCTAGAGATTCTTTCAATGTGTTTTTGTTCCATTTTTGTATCATTCCAAGTGCAATTGAAAACAAGTATCATACCAGTGATAGTCTCTGGTATGATACTTGTTTTCAATTTCCACATTTTTTATTTTAATTTCCAGGTCATTATATTTTGACAGCTTTTCGAATTCCTTGGTTGCTAAGTTACAATCCGCTGGACAAGCCATATCAATTAATAGACAATTTTTTCTTTTTGGTTTTAACAATAATATCCGGCCTACTTGCTTCAATTTTTTTGTCTGTGTAGATGGTGTAATCCCATAGAATGGTGACATCTTTTATTTCTCTAACCGTTGCTGGGTGATGTTCATACCAGTGTTTGTTTGCATATTTTCCTGAGTTTTCTGTAATGTTTGCACATTATTATTATTATTATTATTATTATTACCATGTTGTCAATTTTCATCATATTTCGATTTCTGCTATGGTCGCACTATCTACTAAGTCTGCGGGAAGACCTAAGGCAGGTCGTGGTGTGTCGTTATGGCCCCATTTCATGTTTTTTCTATCTCCCCTTATCATCCCTCCCTAGCGTTACACAGACAGAGTTTTCCTTAGTGTATGGACTGTACAGTGACAAAGAGGAAAAAATCAACGAGAGAGAGAGAGAGAGAGAGAGAGAGTACCTTTATGGGTTTAACATTTGGTTTAGTGACATGGAAAAAAACTTGTCAATTCTAAATATTTTCATTTGAACCTTTTTACTTTTTTTAATAATGACCTACACTCATACTTTTTGAGTTGATATTTTGAAACATTTAAAGTCGTAATTGTGGAATTTTCACAAAAATGTAATAGTTGTGGAACTGGCAATTATCATATTTATCCATTACATACTATGATACATAAATTAAATTGAACTGTGAAATATTCACGGCTACTCTTACTTAATATTTTTATTAACAGTTTTAGTCGTAATAGAAACAGCTGAAGTAGTAGTATTTTACTTTAGTGGGAGTATTACTAATAATACTCTTAAATTGTCTGGAGACTTGGGGATGAAATATGTTTTTCTAAAGCGGCATATTTTCTTGCTTCGATTGGCACATGACATATTAAGATTTGGCCAATGAAATTCCATCGAAATAATATTTTTTCTATTAATCTGAACGATTTCAACTGATCATGAGGAGGAAGAAGATATAGACAAAAAAGATGAAAACCAACAAAAATGAGAAAATGATTAAAAAAAAATAACTCTGAAAAATCTTTATAGGATCTTAAATGATTTCATTGGCTAAATTGTTATTCGACACGCGCCAACTTGCGTAACAGAGAACGGAGACAGAAGCGCATGTCTAAGATGAAATTTTCATTTCAAAGAGGGTTGCACTTGAAGAACGAACGTCTTATAACAAAGAATCGAATCTCTATTTGGAAAGTTTAGCATACACAAGAAATTTGCATGTGGTTCATCAGATTTTATTGTATTATTAGCTCTACACGAAGAAACAGCAGACACCTGAAACAAATTTAATGCCCGCTACGAGTCATTAGTTTAAGATGATGTGATCTCTGGTGAACGCAGTATTAACTGGCTTCGTGTTAATTATATATGAAAGTAAATACTGTACTCGGTGTTACTGCCGATATTAAAATCTTGGAAAACATAATGGTTGATCTAGGAAGGAATTTCAGAGATATGTGCAGAATTAGGTTTGGAATCAGAGTTTGCATAACGTAAATATAAAAGTGAATAAAGCTAACCATAGAAATATACCCGCAGAAGGTATCTGAAAAAAAAGTAAATTGTATAAATTTCCGACTTCTAGAGCATAGATAGAATCACACACAGAATCGCAAGAAGATCGAACGTTCGAAGAAAATTCGAAGCCACATACCCTCGATTATTTATTTTAGCAGAGTTTAGACGTGAATTAAAATTTCTTTGGCGCACAAGTTGAGGTTATAAAATTTTGCGGCTTCTGCTACGATGAATTTAGCTCATTTGTGTCTCATATATATGAATTTCCTCGAGCCACAAGATTAGCAACTAGGTCCCACATTTTTACTGTGAAAACCAATAAAATGTAAACGCAAATTCTACTCCAGCAGCTTCCACTTCCCGCCTGTGAAATTCCTTTCCTTTTACTTGCTTCCCAGACAGCTACAATCACTAGGAATCTAAGTGTAAAGTCAATAGTCATCTCCTATCTCAAAAACTTGCACCCTCTCTTTCATGCACTTTTCTCCGTTCACTCGACTCTCATCAGTATTCTCATCCTTCTCTTACCCACTTCCTGACATACCCTATAATCTGTCCATCTTTCTCGTAAATTTTCTCTTATGTAACCACTGCAAAACAGTAGCAGTAAAATGCCTTGATTTGGACGATATGATTCTAAAAAAAACTAGACTTTCATAACTTTAAAAACATTTTTATCTTTCTATTTATGGGTAAAATATAAAATTAGCGATGGAGGCAAGAATAGTGTTCGATATAAAATAACAGAGCTAAAATGTTATTGAACAGGTGTAGAGGCTCATCCCTTGTTCCCTGTTTAGGACGTGGTTTTCCGGCTTTCTCTTTTCCAATCTATTCACTCTTACGTAGCCCCCTGCACACCAGTGGCCTTACCGCCTTGCTCGGGGTGATATGATTAAAAAAAATGTATATTTGTAAATTGCGCATAAATAGTATTATAAAATTAAAAATTATATATAAAGCAAATATCAAACGTTTTTAAAACTAGGATTAACCGATTATTGTCCAACTTCAAAATTTTAAACGAAAAAAGAAATTATACAACAAGTCCCTTCAGGAGAGCGTTTTCAACGATAAATCGGTATATGAAAAACCTAGTATTCTGAATCATGTAGTGCTAAAAATAAGCATACAAAAAGAAAAATAATATGGTTGAACCCCCAATTCTGCAGACTATCTAATATGAATATAGGAAAATATATTCTTAAATTAATAAGTAAATATTTAACACCATTAACCAACTACACAGAATCTTCAATAGGAATGCATTTAAAACTAGCTTCTTTTACAGTTACAATAAGAACAGTATTATCGATTTCCACAATAATCAGATTTTAGCGAATTTAGATAATACCAACACTAAACCCGTATTGTTCATTAGCATTTGTGTTTCAACTTCTTGGGAACTATAGGTCCGGTAACAACTGTACGGTGGAAGACAAACTAAGCCCGAATCTCCCCATCGAAAAACAAGAAAACTACAAAATTTACATTGGTATTTCTGAAGGTGTTTCTGTTGGTGAATTTAAACAACAATACTAACCTCACAAACACTCTTTTTCTAACGCCAATCTAGGATTTTAAACATCCCTTTTCGGGAGGTGAAATAAGAGGGACTAAACGCCATAGAAAATGTTGACTTACTCATAGACACATGAACTCTTCCAAACAATATAAAGCAACAGTTCTGCTTTGTAGAGGGATGAGAATGAGAAAGAAATCTATTCCAGCAGATAACTCTGACCAACAGACTAACAGTTAAGCTAATATTATCTCATTGGTATTTGTATTTGTACTACACTCTGTTAAAAATCTTTGTTTAACTCTATTCCTTTTTTGCAACGTTATTTCTGGCCCCAAGAAGGCCACAGCAACTTGGCGATGAGGACTCTTAAGGACACCTGAGGATTCAAACAGTACTGCGTGGAAAATTGTCAATATTCGTTCAAAATTTTATGCATGGAATTCTATTTTTCTTCACACTTTGTTCTATTCAACAGTACTTGGTAATCCCGAAAAATAAACCGAATGAAAAAAAAATGTAACTAACTTTTACCGAGCCGCTGAACTACGAGAATTCCTGTTTTCCGAGAAAAAAAGTGTTCGTGATTCTCAGAGTGAGTAAAAATTTAAAGTTATTCACTTTTAATTAATTTTTATTTCGGTACTGAGTGAGTAAGAAAGTAAAGTTTTGATTTTTTTTTTTTGTTATTCAAAGAAAAGGTAGGTTTTCAGTTGAATTTTATTTCTATAGACTAAACTATCGCCCGGTTTGCACTCTACCCACGTCTATTGAACAGGTGAAGAGGCTCATCCCTTGTTCCCTGTTTAGGATGTGGTTTCCAGTTTTTCTCTTTTCCAATCTTTTCACTCTTACGTAGCCCCCTGCGCATCAGTGGCGTTTTCGCCTTGCTTGGGGTGATATGATTTTAAAAAAAAATAATAATTCTAAAAACGAATCAGATAAACATGGACAAAATTAAATTCCACTTGAAATTCAGAAGCAAACTGTGAAAGATCGACTTGAAATGCTAAAACAAACTGAAAAAGAACGGCTTGAATTTCAAAAATAAACTGAAATCAAACATCAAAAACCCGAAGAAATTCTACTTCAAAAACAACAACAGAAAAGAAACGTGCATGAAACGGCAAACAGAGGAAAAATAGTGATAACGAAAATACGTTTTCACAAGAACGATGCTGTGTGCAATAGATATTTTTACAAATTTTTCGGACGAGGATATAATTTTCGCCTCCTTTTTGTGGAAGATTCGAAGGATTTATAAGCTACAAATTGCATAAATTGGTCAAACTCTAAGAAAGTTTGCCTTCTTCGAAAACATGGTACCACAGTGCATTACAAATTTGTGAAATATATTTTAATCTGTGAACAAGTGAATCGACATTCACTGAAGCGGTTAAACATCTTACAAAATTTTACTTCTAAAATTTCACTCTTTCAGAAGAAATGGAAATGGATGGAATTGAAGTGAAGATTTCCCTAGGTTCTCGTCGGTCATGAACAAGCATTGAAACGATTTCAAACTGTAAATTTAGTGCAAATAATTTCAAGTGTCTGATATATGTTCAGGGACTAGTTTCAGCTAAAATCACTTAAATAAGACGTAGAGTTCAAAATAAATTGGAAAATGATCCTAACCTTAATCTCCAACAAAAGGTGGGGACTGGCTGAGATTCGTTAGCGTACGCCAGGTTTCGAAAAATATCGAGGAATCAGGCATAGCTTACATAAAAAAAGTGTGCAAAAATAAAAGCAGCTTATTTCTCTCTCTAAATCAAAATAATAAAAAAAGAAACAAGCCAATTTGCTTTCTAACCCTTGTTTCGGTTGTGGATTATTACAGTGGTAGAAAGACTACCCTTACCGGAATAAAAAAAAATGCCAAATTGTAGCCGTATGGGTACATGAACTCACATTGTCGAGTGAGAAAAAAGGTTAATAGCTGCGTAAAAAACACAAAATCAGATGAAAAAGACTGGTTAAACATTAATATGTACGTGCAAGTACAAATCGGAAATAAAAATATTAAACTGCAGTTGGATTCTGGTTCAGATTTAACCATTATAAATCTACACACTTAGAAAAAAGTTGGGAAAACCAAGCTTGCTATGAACTAATAAAATGGCCATGTCTGTGACAGGGAAGAAAATAAAATTTACGGGAGAATTTATCACGAATGTAACATTTCAAGGAAGGAAGTTAAAACTAAAGAATTTCGTATCAAAGAATACAGAAAATTTATTCGGCACAGACTGGAGGTTGAAATTAAAGTTGTGGAATCTTCCAATTAAATCATTTTGCCAAAAACTTGAAAAATCAACAACTGAGGCAAATAATCTATTAAAAATTTAAAATAAACTTTTCTGGAAATTTTTTTCTGAGGCCTTGGTCGGTGTAATAACATGACAGCAAAATTCGTATTAAAAGATGACACTCAGCCAGTGTTTATGATAAAACGAAATGTGCCTTTCGCCTCTTTACCAAAAACAAATGAACAGTTCGAGAGACTAGAATGAACCGGTGTATTATCGAAAACTGTGTGCAGTCAGTGGGCTTCACCGACCGTCTATGTAAAGAAAAAGGCAAACGAGTGTCGGATTTGCGTCGACTTCTCAACAGGACTTAATGCGATACTCAAAAACTATCATTAGGTTTTACCTCGACCGAATGAAACTTTCGTGAAACTAAATGGAGGAAATTTTTTTTCAAACATCGAACTCAGTGACGTGTATCTTCAAGTGGCGGTGGAGCAAGTGTGTTCTAAATTGCTATGTATCAACACACATCGTGGGTTGTACAGGTTCGAACGTTTAATATTCCGAGTAAAGGTTGCGCCAGCAATTTTCCATAAAGTAATGGATACTATGCTGAGCGATTTGAATTGCAGGTGCACAGTTGGACGACATATTAATGATCAGTTAAAATAGGGTACAGCAGAAGGAGCATATTCATAAAGTCTTCTCAAGAATTCAGGAATACGGGTTCAAATTGAACATATCTAAATGCGACCTCTTTATGACGAAAATTAAATACATGGGGCATATTATCGTTAATGGGGACATAAGACAAGATCCAGAACATGCTAAAGCAATCAAGGACATGCCAGCTCCTGAAAATGTATCTAATTTACACAGTTCTTTTAAAGTTGGCAAATCAATACCAGGTGTTTATACAGAATATGCACAAGAACTGGGAATGAACACCTGAATGCCAAGAATCATTCATCAAAATAAAGGAAGTCTTAAGGTCGGATTTGTTTCACATCCACTATAACCCAAACTGAGCTATTATAGTTGCCAGTGATGCCATCTCGTATGGCATTGGATCATGGATTCTGTCAACATGCCAGATGGATCTCACAAACCAATAGCTCATTCGTCGAGAACGCTTCTTTCTGAAAAAAATAATTACTCTCAAATTGAGAAAGAGTCGTTATGGATTATTTTCCCAGTAACGAAATCTCACCGATACATTCACGGTAGATACTTTACTTTGCAAACCGTTACTGACAATCTTCGGTTAATAAAAATGTCTGCAAATAAACTAAGGAGATGGGGACCAATTCTTTTAAATTATAACTTTCAAATGGTGTTCCTACCGTTTTAAAAACGCTGTCCAGCCGACAGACTGTCCAGAATAATCCCGAATAACAGAGAACCTGTTGAAGATACTCTGATTCTTTATTTCAGGCCCCAAGAATGCCACAACAGTAAACTTCAAATTAAGAGGTTCAGTGAGCTCTCCTAAAAAAATTTACAATAGATGCAATCTATGTTTATTTGAAAAAATTAAATTAATAAAGTAGCCAAAACAAAATTTGCTTTGAAATTTTAAAAATATTTTTAACATTAAATTATAATATCCACTGGCCTTAATCGTTCGAGAAATCTTATTTGGAAAATATCTATTTTACAACAAGAATCGAACCTGCATGCTTCCAACTCCGGGGAGATGTCTTTAGATTGGAAATCTATCAATGAGAACGTATTATACAACTAACTAAACATAGCAAAACAATGCGTAAATATAGCGAACGTTGATATAAACATAAATCAAATATGCCGATATATAATCTTACAAAACAATAAAAATATGGACAAAAATCACAATAAAAATAATACCAATAACCATGTATAATTTTGACGAAAGTTTGGGTAGCTATGATGGATAAAAATATGCGAAGTAATAGGAATGTACATTATTAATAAATTAACAAATTTTATTTATAAAAAAAAGACTGATTTATACAGGGATGGCAGCCAAGAAAATCTAAAAAAAATTGCAACAGCAACACCACAGAAAAAAAAAACAAATAATAAAACTTTCAGAACATTAGAACTTACAAAAGACAAAATTCTAATAAAAATAGTGAATTGGCTAGTTATAACATTCAAGCTAAACAAACGGAAAAAAACACAGACAGAAAATCAAACAATCCAATATACATTAAAGAAATCTCCAACCACCCAAATCCTATACCTAAATATGAATAAAAGAATCTCAACAATTACTAGTAGCTTAAAAATGTTCAATGAAAAAAAAAAACAGAACCAGCATTAATAACAGCAGATATTCAAACAAACTAGAGTAAAAACAGGAAAACAATTAAAAAAGTAACAGAGACAGAAAAATTTGTTAACACCAAAACCCACAACAATAGCATAAAAAGAAAAATAAGAAAAATATTTATTTTAAATATTTGTAAAAACACTTCGCTAAAAACACCAAACTATCAAAAGTTATCAACAAAAATCAGTTACAGCTATCTGGATAACATGGAGAAAAAATAACTAAAAAAACTCAGTGAAACCGATGACAGTTAATACACAGTTAAACAAGTAAAAGGAAATAATAGATAAAGGCAAGCAAATAAACAAACAAATAAAGAAATGCTACATTGAATACAAACATGCCAAATATGGCAAACTTTAATTTAACGAAAGAAATAATTAATTCAAATCCAGTTATATGTCCAAACATTTACAACTCTTATAATTAAAAATCGAAAATATATATACATGCGTGTGCGTGTGCGCGGATATGAACGTGTGTTTACATGTTTGCATGAACATAGACATGTACGCTAATGTACGTATGCACGTATTTAATTCAATTCAATTCAAAATTAAAAAATGATGACAGTTTACGAACAATGACAATAAATGAACACATAACAAAATTTCGAAAGAAAGAACAAAAAAAAGAAATAAACAAAAATAAATAAAGAGAAAAACTAAAACTAAACGACAGTGAATATGACACCCTACACATGCTAAAACGAGAAATAGGCAAACTAGCATACACACACATACATGAATAAATCAAAGTAATATGAAAAGTGAAAATTTGGAAATATTAATATCAAATTATTAAAAAGTCTGAAAAGTAGTCAAGAAATCTGCCTACGAATTTCTGGAGTCGGGATGATGAAGGTAAAGTTATTCTAAGTTTTATGTACGCACATGTGTACGTATGTATTTATATGTTCATATGACTATTTTTTTATGTTTATCTAAATACTTGTGGATATATATTGTATGTAAACACGATTATTTATTTATTTTAAATAGATATGGTTAATGAAATTGTATATAATTTGGGATAGCTCCCTCTATATATAAATTGTGTGATATAATTTTTTTAACTTTGATATATAAGTTTTCTTTTATAACTTTAAATTTAATTCTTATTTTATTATTTTTTGTTTCTCTTCGCTGTTTTCTTATTTTATATATATATATATATATATATATATATATATATATATATATATATATATATATATATATATATATATATTAATGCAATATTCAACTGTCTTAGTAAAAGCTTATTAATATTAGTATCGATATTTAACAAAGGTCAGTTTTAAACCAGTGCATGGCGATTCCTACGAGAATTAAACACAGAGAATACTGCCAAACGCTGAGGGAATAATGCTTACAAAAGAGTGAACAGACAGAACAATCTCCGAAATTATGTCGTGGCAATCATGAGGGTAACATCAATCAGTTTAGGGACACACCTTATATATATATATATATATATATATATATATATATATATATACACATATATATATATATATATATATAAAACATTTCGATATTTAATTGGATGTACCTATCTGATCATACTTTCACACACACACACACACACACACACACACACACATATATATATATATATATATATATATATATATAGAAAGAGAGAGAGAATTTTAAGGTGTGCTATATTTATAGGATAAAGTGCTCAATATCAGAGATAGACCGTATCTAAATATAAAAGTCAACACTCAGGGGCGACAAACTGTTTCATGCTAAGCGCAAAATTATATATATATATATATATATATATATATGAACATTGAGGTCAACACTTAAGAGCGACAAACAGTTTCATGCTAAGCGCAATCTCAGTCCAAATTTGTTGAGTTTTTCCTCGGCTGTTTATATATACGTGTGAGTGGGGCATTGTGGGTAATCCTTCTATTGTTTATTCTGGCGGGAGTGGCTTGATCATTTATTTATTAGAGTAAATCTATTTGACTTATTAATTGTTTATTCTTTTGTTTTTCAATGATTAATTTACTTATTTGGATTTGTTATTTATTTCATTTTTATTACTTTTTTATTTATTTTTAAAATTATGATTTGTTATCATTTATTATATTATCACATAGATATATTATTGATGTCAACCTTCAACTGTCAGTCGGGTCATCAAGTCGAAGAAACAAATTGTGTCTTTTGAAACTTAACGGAAGATGCAATCGGAAGAGCAAAACAACGTCAAGAGACGAAATATGTTTGATCAGGGAAAGTGTAAAAGATCGTAGGAAGACAATATTCCTTTTGTTTCAGTTAATTTACACAAAGGTGTATCTACCAACTCATGAGTAATTCTGGAGTGAAGAAAATTTGCAGGCTTTACTAGAGACGTGATTGTATGAGAGCCGTTCTATTGTCGGCACAAAAAAAATCGACATACTAACATTAGTCACTAATTTAAAATATACACTCACCAAATATTTGAAGTCACAAGGAGCCGACCTGGGAACTGGAGATGATGATGATAATGATATGTAATCTCCACCGCATACAAGGCCCAAGAACCTCTCAAAGTACAGAGTTTTTTTTAATCATGTCACCCCAAACAAGGCATTCCACTGCCACTATAGCGCAGGGGGGTGCACAGGGCGATAGACGAATTAGGATGTACATAGGCAGAGAGTTGGAGAGAATGGGAGGGTTAGTGTGTTAGGAGGGGTCTATTTACCTTACATTTAAACTCCTGGAGGTTTGTAGCCGTCGGGGAAGCAAGCATGCGAAAGGGAATTCCTACAGGCGGGAAGCGCGCGAAAAGAAGCTGATGGAGTAGAAATTGCGGTTATATTTCATCGGTTTCTCTGTAAAAGGGTGGGACCTAGTTGCCAATCTAGTATCTCCCGTGCAATCTCACACGTAGGGGGCACCAGTGATTTAAGTTCATCAGAGCAGAAGCCATGAAAGTATTTATAGAAGAGGCACAGGGAAGCCACGTCACGTCGGTAGGAGAGGGACTGCAGGCGGTCAGCTAAGTCGGTATCCATCACGTTACAGATTCTTCGCTGTATTTTGTCAAGAAGCCCGAGGAGAATAGTAGGGGCACCCGACCAGATGTGGCAACAGTATTCAAAACACGGGCGCATGGTAGATTTGTATAAGTGCAGGATAGATTAATGCAAAAGAATTTCCGGGCCCTGCACAGAGAGCCAACTTTCATAGCAGCGGATTTAGGAATGGATTCGACGTAGTCATTCCACTTGAGGTCCGCTGAGAGTGTCAGGCAAAGCAGGCGGAGTGTTTTACTCTCTGGGAGGCATGCCTGTTCCATGCTAATGGGAGGGAGGTGCGGTCGTCTGTTGTGGTTAATTGACAGCAGCTTCGTTTTGGAAGAATTACTTTTATAAAGTTGTATGAGCGTTTGGTAAGAAGTGGTAGTTCATCAGATGATGTATAGGATCCAAGATTGTAATGATCGCAGAAAGAAACTATCGCCGTATATTCCACAAATTCTTAGGGAAAGCCTTCCGAGTAAATCTTCCATGTGTATGTGGTATGGTAAGTCGCAGCTGCAAATAGAGTTTTTACATCTATGGAATGTAGAAGACTTGATATAGTTATGTAAATCAGAAAGAAAACAGGACTGACGAGAGAAACACCGTAATCACTCGAATGGAACACTGTTTCAAGTCAGATTATAACAAAAGAAGTAGGTAAATATACTATAAAAATATCTGTAAAAGATAAAATAAAATAACAAGAATATAAACAAATTTTTAAATGAGTTAAAAAGTAATAATGAGCGAAAAACTGGATATATATATATATATATATGAAATGAATTAAAATATACAAAATAATTTTTTGTTATTTTTTTTAAAATAAAGAGCTAGTGAAAAAATACAAAATATGCAGAACTTTCTAGTATATTTCATAATATATATTGTAGTTTTAATGAGATTAGAACTTTCTATATTTAAAACTCTGTAAAAGATTTCCTCCTCAAAGTGTTCCAAAATATCAATGATGATGGCACCTACTATGCCTCTATTATAGAAATTCAGAATATGAAATTAGGAAATAATAATCATTTCAAATACCTTAGCGTATGGATCATAACAGATAAGAAAAAATTGAACACAGAATAGGCTGCGCTAGAGGCAGATATAAACATCGCATATTGGTAAAAAAAAAACATACATTGATGAATGAGTAGCCACATAAATGTGAACGAGATATTCTGTACGACAGATTGACACGTATGTGTCGAATTTCTTCAAACCTATTAATATTATATAACCGGTAAGATCTTGTTTCAGTGTGTCTAACGCCTTTTTCTTTGTTTCTAAATATTTTACTTAGCTCTTGGAAAACATTATTTTCTATTTGAATGCACAATCTTTTTTTCACTGTCAAATTTTCCATCCGCTGCTAAAACACCTGCTCAGATACTGTCGAAATGTTCTAGTTTTGAAAGAATCAGATCAGTATGAGATTTCGGAGAGCAGATCTCGAATTGCCGTTATATATATATATATATATATATATATATATATATATATATATATATATATATATATATATATATACCCTTGTCACGATAATGAATAGAGAGTCAATATCGATGCAGCTTCGGCTCAATTCATTAAAGAGACAATAGCGTCAGCTCAGTTCATTCTATAAAGGATCAGGAACTAAACACAACTTTCAACACAATCAAACACAATCAAGCTAAATTATAGTTGTACTAGTAATTTAAATGATTTTATAAAAAAAACAAAACCCCAGAAACTTAGAGAGCATTGCACAAAACAAGACCATTAAAGTATGCAATTGCAGGGAGAAAAATAAATGTCCACTTCAATGACTTTGCAACACAAAAGAAGTCATTTAAAAAGCAAAGGTACATGACTAAAATGGTCAAAATGTAATATATTTGGGATCAATCAAAGACACCTTTAAGGCCAGTTGGTTCATTCACAAATCTACATTCAAAATAGAAAACTTAAAAAAACTTTACTAAATTGGCTAGATTGGAAATTAAAATCAAAATATGGAAAAGACTCAGACATATCGTGGAGTATAGTAAAAACAGCCAAGCCTTACAACGGTGGCAAAATATGTAGATTGTTCCAGGAATAAAAGTTACAGATTATGCTATTCCCAAACAAAAACGAACTATTAAATGAAAGAAAGGAAATTATGACAAGTGTAACCATACTAAAAAATACCTCTTCGGTTCATACAACCATGGATTAAAACGTTATAATTTCTTGTAATTTGAAAATTGCGCGTTCAAAAATTCCCTGCCACGTGAGCGTTCAACAAAACACCGTTAGGTAAGCGTTCTTAAAAAACGGTTAGCGGTAAAATCAATTATTGAAAATCGCCTAAAGACTTATGGTAGAAACCTAGGTCGCGTAATAACTCATTTAAAATGGTGTATATATATATATATATATATATATATATATATATATAATAGCTCTCTTAAATAGTTTGCCGTCATTTTTTAATGTACATTCGCAATTTATATTTATCTTACCATAAATAGTAAAGACTCTACCTCGCAAATAAATTCGTGAACATGTACACTATGTTCTATGCTTAAATTTCTGGTTTTATTTAATAAATAAGCGAAATAAGAGTATACTATGGGTCTAAAATAAGCTCACTAAATATCCAGTAATGTTTGCGATTTTAAAATAATAACATTTTTGTCGAATAATTCAGAGAAAATTAAGACGTAAATGTCTTTGAAATGATATTTAATGCAAAACCATATGAATTTGCAGAAAGGAAATTCAGCAAAGAGCAGCCCTTACAATGCAGAATTTTCTCCTCATTTTCTGCAGTCCTCCTTTCTGCCTGTGAAGCTATACACACGGGTATTTATAGACGCTGAAGGGAAACGAGAAATGTTAGTAGGGAGCGGATAGCAATTTCATGAAACAAATTGCTGACTTCCTTAAAGAGAAAAGGTGACGGCCGAAAAATTATCCCAACTTGATTTTCTCTGTTGCTTTAGGATCGGATGAAAGAGGCGGGAATTGGAGGGAAATTTAGCCACATTACACAAAGTGAGAAAACTACCAAGGTTGAAAGAGGGACAATGACAGGCCAATTACCGAATATGGCGCAGAGGTGGATGTTCAGAATGTCACACAAATCACGAGGAAAGTAGCAGGGAGAGTGGGTAGATACATGCATGTAGGTGCAATTACAGTTGCATTTATTTGTGTTCTTGCGATTAAAGGAATGGAGAGGTAAGAAACTACAAGCACACACACACATAAATGAATAATATATATATATATATGATAAAAATAGTTTAAAATTTTGGCATATTTATGATTTAACTTGCAAAAAGTCACAGATAGAGCGTATGTAAATATAAAATTGGACATAAGAGTTACCACCCAGAGGCGACAGTCTGTTATATGCTAAACTAATCGCCATAGCCTGACGATTGCGTTTAGAGTAAAACTGACTGTCATCCCTTGGAGCTAACTGTAATGTCAACTTATTTATATATATGTATATAATTTTAAGAATGTTTTAAATCAAAATTGCCGACTTTCAGTGCTGTACTTGAAGAAAGGTATACAAGGCAAAGAGATTTTGCAAGGAATATATATATATATATATATATATATATATATATATATATATATTTATGTGTGTGTGTGTATTCGAAAGCGAATTTATATATATATATATATATTTTTTTACATCGAATTTCGCAAGTCATTTAAAAAAAATTACGATCAATGAAGTCGACAGCATAAACTTAACATGTTAATGCGAAAAAAAAAACAACACGCACGCATATGAACTTTCTAACCAACTTACCACTTGCCGTATCTAATTATACACGATAGCTTGGTCATCAGAAAAGTAAACAGATCACGACATGTGAAGTCTCAAGTTCATTCGCCTGAAGAGATTCAATTTTTAGTTTCGAAACACTAGTGGCGACGCAAATTCCTTTATGGACACTTAATATATCTTACAAAAAGCAAGTAATAGTTATAATAATAGCAACATAAATCGACACTTTAAATAAAAACTTCACGGCTTTTCCCACTTTTTCTGATATATATATATATATATATATATATATATATATATATATATATATATATGTGCGTGTGCGTGTGTGTGTGTGCTAGTGTGTATATATATATATTTTTGTGCGAGTGTGTGTAATTAATTTAGATATAAATAAAAAATATCTGCAAAAGATTATGAATAAAGAGAAATGGATTTTTTTCTTTTCGAATGTGTTTCCTCCCTTGAGTCAAGTCATGTAGATAACTGCATTGGTTTTATTTTGTAAGATATATATTTATAAGCAGAAGTAAAAGATATCGCTAAATTTTCAAAATTGTTTTAATTTAAGAACGCTGTAAAGAATTCTAAATGCGATGTGCGAAAGTAGTATTAAACAATGGGTGACGCTAAATGTAATGTCTAGTAAACAAAATAACAGAATATTGAAGCTGATTATTTATTTTATTATCTGTTTGTATTTATTATTATTATTAAGTATTCTTTAAATATTTTATTCTAAACTAATAAATCTTAATGCATTTACTTCAGCCAGTTAAGTGCCATACATGATACACGCTTTGGGCGATCATGTCTCGAAAGAGACATGACTGACTGGGCAGAAGATTATCCAGCAGTAGTTTGCCATTGTTTTCTGCGGTAGACTTGGTTACCGGAGCAATGCTATAGAACCCTAATCTGTCCTGCTATTTAACCCATAACTGGAAGGAAGAGACGGATTAATACCTTTCCCAAGGGTATTTGCGCGTAAGTGAATACAATGGATTCAACTGGATTCGAACTCGGCTCCATGGTTTCTCGTTCCGAGCCGATATCAACTGTACTACTACTCGCATTTGAAATAGATGCCGATTTTTATATTTATTAAACATTTTGTATTATTTTTCTACCAAAGTCATCTCTACGATTCAGTAATTCTACAGATTTTATTCAGACACAGAGGGCAGATGACTTACAGGTACTTCAAGAATTTTCTATTTCAATTAGGGTTTTTTTTTGTATCTTTTAACTTCCAAAATATACAGAAAGTGATGTTTGGATTCGGTATATGTTGTTTTTTAAGGAAGTTAAGTTCTAAATCAACTCTGTGTTCTTGGTAGATCTAATGTAAACATTTTAATAGTTGGGTTTGCATTTGATGTTATAGTACAATGGTAAACAACAGAATTTGTTAGACACCTATTTTCCCGTGGGAAACTATAAGGAGATTTCGACAATTACATGAATCGGTATTATTGTTATTGTCATTATTTGGATGAATTGCTGGTTTTATATAAACATCTAAAATATTTTTTCTAAAATTTAATTAATTACAATTGTTCATTTATAACTTATGCTCCAACATAACTTAAAATTATTTTACCAAAATAAATAACCCATGCAATACTTATTTTTATAAATACATATACCGTAGTATACCATAATTATTTGATTTGAATTCTAACCTAAAAGTTTCAGCCATTTTAACTCATGACGTATTACAAAATCAAATTAAAAACACTGAATTTCAACCTGTTTTTAAAAATTATTGTTTACCAATTTAAATAGACAAAATTAAAAAATCTCATGCCATGACATCAGGCTACGTTGTGGCATTTTGTGACCCAAATTTTCAACTTCATAGTCCAACCTAATTCTCGTTTTTGATTGAACAACATCGACACACATACTAGCATATGCTCCAATTACCACTCCTTAGTTATCTAAATAAGAATAAATTCATTTGAAACATAGAACATGTTGTGTTGTGATATATTGCTTTGATAAACCATTGCAATAAAAATAAATAAATATTACGTTCTATATATATACACTGCTTTTCAAATTTTTATAGAGCTGACATTTTTTCATGCTGTCCTGAAATTAGTCGGAATTTAACGAAAGTTTTACAGTATAATGGGAACACGTTTATGCGCAAGCTGTATAAAAACTCTGTTGTTTTGCGCAACAGGAAACAAACGGTTGTTCTTTTGCATTATTAACACGATATAGAAGTGTTCCACATTATAAACGATTTCTATTATAATCGTGCAATTATGGGTCGTAAATGTCATATGACCGATTCTGAGAAATATATTATGACATCTGAAATTTTCAAAGGGAAAACTGCACTAGAAATATCCAATTTATTTGTAGATATCATCAAACTATGAAAATTTATGTTGCAGATCCCACGAAGGTAAGTAAGAGGGCCGATAAGGGTTACACGAGTGTTGTTTCACTACGTTCTTTGCCACCGACAAAACGTGAAGCTGTAAATAACCCGGCCTGACCAGCAGAGCACTTTTCAGGACTATTGGAGAAGTAACATGTTGAGAAATACTCGCAGTCGCCTTCTGAAAAAGGTGTGGACATCAGTCATACTAGTGACAAAGCATTGACTGACAAGGTACACATTCAAATGCGTTTGAAATGAGAATAAACGCCAATTTAGAAGCAACGATGACTTAAGGTAGGAAATAATCAATGTATTAACGTGAAACTACATAAGTGGGGATTTAGAAATTGACATGTTTAATAGACCAGAGTTTTTTCGAAGTCATTTAAAAAAGGAACATATATCTGATATTAACCAAATCTACTATCATTTTTTTAAACTTTGTTTACTTTTTATTTCGATTTAATTTCATGTTTTTTTATTTCACCTCAGTAATAATTTGATACATTAATAATTGTTGCGTATTACATAATTAATTTCGTAACTTTCTTTTCTTCTAGAGCCTTGCAATATATATACATGTTTTCATATATATACAGTATATATAAATATATAAATATATTTCGAAACATTCCTAATGCTTTCAAACGTTCTGAAAGTGTTATTTGATAAACGCTTATGATTCTGCGAATTCAGCTTGCACTTGACATGTGTCTTCATGAAGTAATACCTCCAGTTTTTCCTCTTCAAACTTTTTGGTTAGCCAGTGGTATCTTCAACATCAAAATCATTAATTTCGAAGCGTCTAAACCACTGATTGAAGTTTGTGAGAGAGCATGGCCACCGTAAGCCTCAACAAGAATTCTGTCTGATTTAGC
This sequence comes from Ascarosepion bandense, assembly GCA_037127315.1. Classification (NCBI taxonomy): domain Eukaryota; kingdom Metazoa; phylum Mollusca; class Cephalopoda; order Sepiida; family Sepiidae; genus Ascarosepion; species Ascarosepion bandense. The sequence continues at coordinate 253,359 of JBBBDQ010000270.1, read as the reverse complement.
TGCAAGTTTCTTTTGTATAATGTATTGCAATAAAATTCCGCGCAAATACATTTTCTTTGGTAAGCAATCCAACATGATGAAAGCCAAAGTAGTTAACGAAATCATATAGACTGTATTTTAAGCTTGCTTATAATACTTCATTATAGATGCGTTATCATCTACACGCACGCAGTTCTGGAAAGGTCTTCTGTTAAAAAACTGTGAAAAGCTATTAAAAGTTTATATATATATATATATATATATATATATATTCTGTCATGTATATAGGACTTGACGGCTGTCATGAAAATCTTTTAACTTTGTCAAGCATTTTTCATCTATATATAAAATATATAAAATACTCTTATATATATATATATATATATATATATATATATATATATATATATATATATATATGTATATATATATAAAATACTCATATATATATATATATATATAATACAAATATATATATATATACATATATACATAAAATACTCATATATATATATATATATATATATAGATAGATAGATAGATAGATATATATAAAAATACTCATATATATATAATACTCATTCTTGGTCGCTTTTATCGTGCAGAAATAATGGAAAACAAGGTTTAAATATTTGATATCCAAGTAAATCTGTGAGAAACAATAGCCGGGAATTTGTTTAAACATTTTATATAAAGCAGGTTTCTCGTGCTTTTTTTTAGCCAGCAAGTGTTCAGAACTAATAACGTTACTTCGCTTTTAATCTTTAATCAGTGCTTTAGATTTGTGACTTCGTGGTAGGCCATAATAATCTAAATATATATGTTTGCCTACAAATGCATTATCGCAGCCTTCTGTAAATATTTTTCGCCATTGTCCCATCATGATTATTTATATGAACGTCGTTCTCGCGAAACATAATCTGTCTTGATATATTGTATTTCTGTTTGATTCGGCTAATCCTTTGTTTCCAACTGAAACATATTGTATCTGTTTTCGTATTTGTTTGGTGAAATCTTACACTTTAGATTTTCTACAGACAATATCCTCTTAAAACATTCACACACAGGATTTCGATTTTACTCTATCGGTGGTAATTTGGTTTTATTTGCCGAATTTTACTTTAAAGCATTTCATTTTTGAGATATTCGTAGGCAATCATGTACTTCCACTTGCCCTAATCCTGTATCTCTCTTAACATTTCTCCACTTGGTATCCCTCCCAAATCCTGCTCTGACTTGCATCTGCTAAAGCCCATGTAGGTATCGCGCTGCTTTCTCCTTGTCTGTCTTTTCCTCTGTACGTCCTGTGAGTAGTAGTTTCTCCAAACACTCCTTTATTTCGTGTTCCAAAAACCTCAGCTCTCTCTTCAAGATGCCAATAAAATACCTTTTTGTTTGCATTCTCTCTAAAACCTCGTCGTTGCTCACCTGTTTGGTACATAGTATTTTATAGCATCTTTCCGTAGAATCGTATTTTTTTATGCTTCGAGACCCTAATTTATCTCTGGAGTTGATCGTCCAACATTCACTGCCATATAAGAGAACAGATATCAGGGTACTCATCTCTTCGTTCCCAACAAAATCTTCCTGTCTCTCAATACTCTGCTTAGCCTTTTAATTGTATCTTTGTCCATGCGAATCCATCTTCAGATCTCAGTGTCGCACTTTCCATCCTGAGTCAGAATGTTTATCAGGTATTTAATCTTCTGTACTTGCTTGATTTTGGTTTACCGGATGTGTAGTTGGCATTTTGGGGACCTCTTTTTGCTATGGCCATGCATTCGGTTTTGTTGGGATTTTGTTTAGACCTTTCTCCTCGTTTTCTCTTGCTACCTTCTGTAGAAGATCCTACATTTTCTTTTCCGTGATTGTTATCAGCATTGTATCATCCGTGTATCTATATTGTTCAGATTAGAGCCGCCAGTGACAAATCCAGGAAGGACTTCTTTTTTTTTTTATAAGCGTTTCACCCCGAGCAAGGCATGTCACTGCTACTACTGCGCAGGGGGCTACATAGAGTGGAGAAAGGATGATTAAATATAAGGAAATATCAGAGGGTGGGTGATAGGCGGGTAGGGATACCGAGAATGGTTAAATATAGGAAATGTCAGAGGGTGGGTGATAGGCGGGTAAGGATACCGAGGAATGAGGGTTTAGTATATGAGAAGGGTTCTGAGAATAATTGGGAGTTAGTGTGATAGAAGGTGTCTATTGACCCTACATTTAAACACCTGGAGATTGTAGCTGTCGGGAAAGCAGACTTGTGGAAGGGAGTTCCACAGGCGGGAAGCGCGAGAAAAGAAGCTGTTGGAGTAGAATTTACGGGTACATCTTATTTGTTTAACTGTAAAAGGGTGGGACCTAGTTGTTAATCTAGTATCTCGTGTAAATTCCTGCTTAGGCGGCACCAGTGATCTAAGCTCATCGGAGCAGAAGCCATGAAAATACTTGTAGAAGAGGCACAGAGAAGCCACATCACGCTGGTGAGAGAGTGGTTGCAGCCGGTCTGCCAAGTCAGTATCAACCACGTTACAGATCCTCCTTTGTATTTTGTCAAGAAGCCCAAGGAGAGCAGCAGGGAACACCCGACCAGATATGGCAGCAATATTCAATACACGGGCGGATGGTAGATTTGTATATGTGCAGAATAGATCCAGGTGGGAAAAACTTTTCTGAAAATTTTTTCATTGTACAGTTTGAACATATCCGATAAGAAGACAACCCATTCTGTTTTTGTATATGGACTGAATTCATTTCTTGTCCGTATGCAGGCGGTTTGTTGCTAGTATAGATTGTTGATAATTAAAATCATTCTCTCCAGTGTATGTTCTTTTCTAGGTATTTTTAATAACAGCTCTTCCGAATGTTAGCTTTGGTAACTGTAATAATGTAATAACTATAAATAGCAGTTTCTTCTTCTTTTATGTACGGTGTTAATACAGCACTTAGGTGATTATGGCCCTCCATATCTTCCTCTTCTTTGTTGCTCTTAAAATGTGTTGTCTTATTATTTCTCCCGAACCCTTCTGTACCATCCTTTCGTTTAAGTCCATCAAGTATTTAATGCAGTGTTTATCTCCACACACACTCTCTCTCCCTCTATCCGCCCTGTGAATATCAGGTTCTCCCTCCTTCCTCATTGCATATCCCAGAAACTTCAGTTGTATATTCCGGATGTTCCTATCTCTTCAAAGCCTTGTCGTTACTTACATGTTTTGTCTATGGTATCCTCAACATCCTTCTGTATAATCACATTTCTGTTGCTTTGAGTCAGCCCTTTATCTTCCAGGAAATTGTTCTGCATTTGTTGCCATATGGAAGGACAGACATCAGATAACAGTCCATTATACTTTTCTTTGTTTCCAGTGAAAACTATTGAACAGGTGTAGAGGCTCATCCCTTGTTCCCTGTTTAGGATATGGTTTCCGGCTTTCTCTTTTCCAATCTTTTCACTTTTCTTTTTCTTTTTTCTCGATTGGAGTAGATAGACTAAACTATCGCCAAGTTCACACTCCACCTATGTCTATTGAAAAGGTGTAGAGGCTCATCCCTTGTTCCTTGTTTAGGATGTGTTTTCCGGCTTTCTCTTTTCCAATCTTTTCACTCTTACGTAGCCCCCTGCACAACAGTAGCGTTACCGCCTTGCTCGGGGTGTTATGATTTTTAAAAAAAATTCTTTTTCTTTCTCGGTCAATCAGTTAAGTGCCATACGTGATACACGCTTGGGCGATCATGTCTCGAAAGGGACATGAATGACTGGGCAAAAGATTATCCCGCAGTATGTTTCCATTACTTTTTGCGGTAGACCGGTTGCCAAGCAAGGCTATAGAACCTAGTAAGTCCTGTTATTTAACCCATAACTCGAGGGAAGAAACGGATTAATACCTTTCCCAAGGGTATTTGCGCGTAATTAAATGCCAAGAATTCAACTGGAATTTGAACTCGGCACCCCGATTTTTCGTTCCAAGCCGATATCCACTGCACCACAACGTTTATCCCTCTCAGTACTCCACTGAAATGTATACTATCTTCGGATTTTCGTGTTGAAATCTTTTCTATGTTAGAACAACTCCCAACTGTGCTTTATTGCTGAAAAAAAAAGACTTTTACTTTACTGTAATGGCGGATTAAAAATGCGAGAAGAAATGCGATGTGCTTATTTTATTACCACAGAAACTTCGAAAAATCAACTTAAGGGGCCATTTCTACTTATACTGTGTCTATTTAGAATATGTGCAATCCTTTTCAAATCAACATGTTATCATTTGTATTTCTTTGCGTTCTTTTCTTTTTTACTATCTTTCCAAACCGTATTCTTACTTTGGATTTGCAGAAGCACCTTAGGTTAATAACTCAATGTATACCAGCTTACCGGTTGTCTTCAGTTTGCCATGTAAGTGTCAGATTTTAAAAAGCTTATTTCATCCTTATATGCTTTATATTTTATCTCTTTCTAATTCTAAGCAGTTACAGTCAGTTAAGTTCAAAACGTGATACACACTTATGCGATCATGTCTTTTTCGAGACCTGTATGACCGGGCAGAATATTTTCCTGCAATAGGTTGTCATTACATCCTGCAGTAGACTGGTTGCCAATCATGGCTTTTAATGCCATCTGTTCTGATATTTAAACCATAGCTGGAGCAAGAAGAGAAAACTTAATACCTTTCCCAAGCATATTTGTGCGTAAGTAAATGCAATGACTTCAGATGGATCTCAAACTAAGAATATTTTTTTTGTTTCTACTAGAAATTTTCTGTTTCTTAATACTTTTCATATAATTTTAAGTTTATTCTTTGGAAGGCATCTTTACATTTCAGTTCTTGGTTTCCCTCTTCCACTTTTAAAAAATGTTCCAGGGTTTTGACTTATCGTATTTAGATTTTGATATCGGAAATTCGTAGAGTGTATAGAAAACTGTTCTTTTTGCTCACAATTTTATATCCCTTTCTAAAATTATAGGTTAGTTAATTTCTGCATTATCTTTTCCATACTTATTTCGGGGGTTTTCTAAATTTCTTTTTGCGTTTGTCACCAATATTCCAACGGTATATCTCAGCTGGACTAAGAAAACGAAACGGTAAGACGTACATCAAGTGTTAGAATTTCTAAACCCAATATTTAAACTGTTTACGACAAGGTTAATAATAAATCCATGATTATTCGTATTCTTCTTAATTTAGATTTAGTCTTCTCGCGATATATGCGAATTTTTTTATTTTTTATTGTTTTATAATTATTTCACCCCAAGCAATGCAGGACCGCCTTTGGTCTACCGAGAGTTAGAGAGAGATACAGTAACAAAACAAAATTACATGTCGAAGAAAGGATAAATGATAGCCGTAAATAAATGAGATAAAAAGTTGGTAATTGACGTTGCATATAAACATTTGGAGATTGTAGCAATCAGGGACGGAATCAGGTGGAAGGGAGCTCCACAAAACGTGAAGCGCAAGTAAAGAAAATGTATTTACATTTAACTATTTCGACGGTAAAATGGTGTGACCTTGATGTCAATCTAGTAACATACATATCAGGAATATCAAGTGTCTAACGTCAGTGTTAGGTAAATTAGAAAAGATTACATGAAGGGTCGAATGGAAAACGTTCAATTCTCGATCTTGTGTATTTAAATGCGAATACATTTATAAATGAAAACTAGATGTTAAACAGGCTATTTTCTCTATTCAGTCTCAACATATAAGATAGGCAGATGAAACCGTTTTCATAGCAAACACAGAAAGAAAAATACAGAAACGCTTCCAGAAGTTAGTCAAGGAAAGCAGGAAGAAAGGACTAAACATAACTTAAAAGAAGACAGGACTTACTGTTATTATCAAAATACTCGAGCAACAAAATTAACAACTAGGTCCCACCATTTTACTGTGAAACCAATAACATGTAAACACAAATTCTACTCCATTAGCTTATTTTCTCCCACTTCCCGCTTGGAGAATTCCCTTCAATTTACTTGCATTCCCGATAGCTACAATCTCCAAGAATTTAAATGTAAAGTCAATAGTCATCTCCTATCTCACTAAACTGCATCCTCTCTCTCATGCTTCCTTTTCCGTCCGTTAAACTCTCATCAGTATTCTTATCCTTCTCTTACCCACTTCTTGACATCCCCTATAACCTGTCACTCTTTCACATAACTTTCCTCCTATGTAACCTCCTGCAAAACCGTAGCCGTAAAATGCATTGCTTGGGGCGACATGTTTATAAAAAAAAACATAATAAGAAAAGAGGACGTCGAAAATCTGACACTGACAGGGTATATTAAATGTAAGAGTGAGAAGGAAATACAGTGAGTAATCTACCTGACAAGCCTGTGTAAATGGCTGGGAGGTCAAGGGATTAGGAGAGATTACGAAAAGAAAGAAAGTGGAAAAAAAGAACCAAGAAACAAAAACAAAAAAAAATAGAAATTAGAAGAAAGTCATTACCATGTCGAGATGACAGCATTATCATAAAATTATTGCTTAACTAGCATTAAGATTGTATTATCTCCTCTAGTCATTGCCTACGGATGCAGAAGCATCACATGACAAACTCAGAAAGGTCAATATGCCGACCAGCATATACTGTTTATATGACCTCTAGAGAGAATCCATCAGTATGATTGGTGTTAAAGCCTAAAAATACATCATTATTTATTATGAGGTATGTTTTTCAGTCACGTTTATGTAATAAAGCTTTAATGATACAGTGTGGCATGATATTTGGTATTGCCAAAATGTCAATGTCTCAAACCGGTGCACTGTGGATGACGGAAATTGGTACTCAGACCATTCAGCCATTTCCATTGACTATTGACGAGAGTAGATTATCTAATCTCATCGTTGGTATAGAATATTGAATAATCTCCTCACAGACGGAAGAAAAGATTTGAACTCACAGTCAAGGAATTTCACAGAAGAATTCTGAGAATTATAGGTAAAGCAGATATGAAAAATAGAAAATTTGGAAGAATTGGAAAACTTTTGACTGATATAAATTCTAAGATTACACAAAATAATCGAACATGTAGCAAACAAAATTTTGTTTACAACACTAACAATACATTTTCCTTGATAATGACTGAGATTCTGCGGACGTACATGTGTGTGTCTGTTGCTCACTATGTAATCTTATATGCAGATTATAGGGTCTTGGAACCAGTAAGTTAATTATCACAGCACTTGATCTTTAGCATGTCGGATTTTAATGGATGGATATAATACCGTTAGTCAGTTTGAGATTCAGAATTTTTATTTTTCTAGGCTGGTTGATAACCAAAGGAAAATAACTCAATATACCTTGCTATACACCACTACCTAGTGGGGAGAGTTCAAATCAGAACATTCTAAGAGTGTTTGTGCGAAAGTAAACGCAATGTTATTAATACAAACCTCATCTATCTATCTATCTATCTATCTATCTATCTCAGTTAGGAATTATTGAAACAGATACTGAAATCTACAAGACCATCTGCAACATGTTTGTTACAAATACAAGCATAACATCACCGAAAACAACTAAAATAATAGAAGCACTTATTATAAAAACGTTAAAGCCAACACTCAATAAAATCATCTGTGAACAGTCCAAATTTGCTGACCGTGTTTAGAAGACAATAAAATATTCATGTCACTCTAGAAACAAAAAGATAAAAGATCTACACATTTACTTAAAAGAAAAGAAAAAACATCCTTGACAACTGAATAATATAGCAGAGCTCAATGAGATATATAAAACATTTGGACAAATTCACATATTTTTAAGTGTATGTGTGTAACTTTAATAGTCATTCACTCAGTTAATGATACCTGATACACGATTGGGCGATCATGTCTCTTTCGAGACATGACTTGCTGGACAGAAGATTATCCCGCAATAAGTTGCCATTACTTTCTGCTGTAGATTAGTTACCAGCCAAGGCTATAGAATCAAATCTGTCCTGTTATTTAATCGATAACTGGAGGAAAAAGACGGATTAACTCCTTTTCCAAGGGTATCTGCGCGTAAGTGAATCCAAGGAATTTCACAGAAATTCGAACTCGGCTCCTCGATTTGTCATTTCGATCCCATATCCATTTCACCATGCCGCACATCAAACTGAAACAGGCAGCTTAATAAAATTCGAGGAAAAAAAGTCAAACAAAATGATAAGAATATTGGTAAAAATTGACGATGTTTATAATATATATTAGACCTTTGTATTAATTGAAGCACGAAGAGAAATATTTTAGGGCCTGAATTTTCGGACACGCCTGTGTTTCTCTTTTTTTTTTTTCAGCAATACAAAAATATATTCCGAAAGGCGCACATTTTGAAATGAAGATAGAAACATAAACAGAGATCAAAAGTGGATAAAAACTTTAAAGTCATATTTTGTTTTTGAAATATTTGTCATTTAGTCATGTAAATATTTTGTTTTCATTGAATTTCATCATTTGTCATATTGACATGCGTTGTCAGAATTAATTACCCTTTCTTTATTGATTCAAACAAGGAAGATGGAAGAGAATAAAAATCCTTTCAGCATATAATACTTGTTAAGAACTATTTTGTACTGTTTACTGATAATGATTTGTGAATAATCGAGACTGAAATGTGCTTGGCAATAATTTTCGATACTCAATGGTCGAGTCGACATGTTGATATATATATATATATATATATATATATATATATATATATTCTTGTGTAGTATAATTTAAACAACTGATTTAGTTTCCTTTCTTTCCCGATGTAATCGTTCTCTAAATTTTTTTATCAATTTAGGTTATTTGAAGTTGTGTGCAATAATATGACTCTGTTTTCGTGGTGTATGATGAAATTCGCTCGGCCTTTAAAAATATTCCGCCATCAGTAATTGCATCAGATTTTTATCATGCCCAGACATTACTATCACGACTGTCGTTAAGTTAACTTACGGCTATTGTCTGCGATTGTCGTTACTCCAAGGAAGCGTGTAAAAGTTGTATCATGGCAAGCTTAATGAGAGATCACGGATATTTTTGGTGTCAGATTACAAGTGTCAGACGTGCCATCAAGCCGAAGAAAGGAAAAATGCGGTTGAAAGAGAAAAACAATTATGTGTACTTCATAAAGTAAAGTTTGAAAAATCCTAGAAATACTTTATTCGATTTATTTCAATTAATTTTCTCAAGGTTATATATATATATATATATATATATATATATATATATTTCAGAGATGAGGTGGTATTTACAGTATTTATATTATTCGGACTATTTTCTTCATTTTGTTGCCATTTGTACAACGTTTCGTTGTACACTCCGGACTTCTTCAGGTGCTAGGAATTTTGAATCGATTCCTTGTAATAAAGGGTTTGATTCAAAATTCTTAGCATCTCCAGAAGGGCCGAGTGTACAACGTTGTACAAATGGCAACAAAGTTGAGGACAACAGTCCGAATAATGTAAATAATATATATATATATATATATATATATATATATATATATATATATATATTGTCATAATACTTTTGCACAGTACTATATATATATATATATATATATATATATCTGGCAAGAACTATTTTATCTTTTATGGGGCATATTGACAGAAAATAAACAACTTAATTAAAGTAATTTTATTTGATTTTCTTAAAAAATGCTTTAACAAGAAAAACTACTTCTTTACAAAATACATTTTATATTTAGTATAATAGTTTTTTGCTTTGATCGCAACCTTCATTCTGTCAGGCATTGATATCACAAGCATCTTCAATGTACTTTATTGTATCTCCTGCCAAGATGCTTGGCAGGAGATACACTAAAAATTCCCAAAGTGAGTCTTGCGAAGTAACATTAGATTTATCAATTGTTTTATCCAAAATATCTCATAGATGCTCAATAGAGTAGTTTCAAAATAACTTGTTTAATAGAAAATAGGAAAAATTAAAAATAACTTCTTTTTAATTCATTTTTTACACCTAGTTTTAAATAAACAATATTTATTGGAATTATGGGGAAACACACCTATTCCTCAGATAATGGACTCTTTCTCCTACATTAGTTAGAGTTAACATAACGTTCTTGAGAAGTTCTTAGAAAGCTTATAGGCGTTCTTTAGACATCTATTTGAGTTCAGTAGAACTACTAGGCAGTTGATATTAGTCGGCAGTTAGCCGAATACTAAGGAGTCAGCTTTCAGCTGGAGATTACTAAGTTTCTAACATTTTGGGTGCGTTAATTCGATTAGCAACCGACATAGCCCGATTATAACCTTCAGTGCGTAAACTATTCCACAACAACTGGCAATTTACTTGGCTTTTCACGCTGTATTTTAATGTCAGTGAGGTTTTTAGGAAAATCACCTCTATACTAATAATTTTGCACACTATCAGAAGTGTGAAAATGTGATAGGACAGGGTTGATTTTAAACTTTATTTTGATGCCTCACAAAAGATATAATAGTTCTTATCCTAATACTTTTGCACAGTACTATATATATATATATATATATATATATATATATATATATATATATATATATATTATTATGGATTCCCATCGATTTCGATGTATGAGGGTCTAACCTTAGTAAGACATCCAAACAGAGATTTGTTTATAGTGGTGAAGGCATTGTGTAGTACCATCCACACTTTTTGGAACTGCTGATAACAAACCAATCGGTGCAGAAATCTGCCACAGATCGCATGAACAGCAGAACTCAATTATTTAACCCATAATTGGAGGGAACGGACGGATTAATACCTTTCCCAAGGGTACTAGTGAGCAAGTGAATGCAGTATGCACGACTGAAATTGGAACTCGGCTCACCGATTTCCCCCTCCAAGCCGACACCCATCGCACCACAACGCACATCCGTGAACGCTAACAGCACCTGGTATTCCCAAGTGTTCACCCAACCTAAGTACTGACTAGGTGATCGAGCAGGAACCGGTATATTCATATATATATATATATTTATATATATATATATATATAATGAATTATTTTGAACATTATTTTTACCGATACTCGTATTTAAGTAGATATTCTGTTTTTAATTAAACAGTATTTTTATATTTATATCTACCGGCCTGATTATTTTACGATAAATCAAAGGTCGGTATATATAAATATAAAAATACTGTTTAATTAAAAACAGAATATCTACTTAAATATGAGTATCGGTATAAATAATGTTCAAAATAATTCATTACAAATTGTCGGTTGCTTATAACCCAGTTTCGTTAAAATTCGATAATTTCCGTAATATGTTTACACACACACACACACACACACACACATATATATATATATATATATATATATATATATATGCATGTGCATGTGTGTTTGTTTACGTGCTAGCGGATAGAGAAAATAGACGAGAAAATAACTCACATTAAAAAATACTTGTTTTCTTTTTATCAGAGTTTAACTCGAGATGAAATGGATACAATTTGTCATTGTGAAAATCGCTTTTGTTCATGTCAATGGAATACGCAATAAAACAATATCAAAGAAATAAGAAAGACTTTTAAGCAGCCTATTCCCCACTTATTTTATTCTATTTTATTTATTTATTAATTTATTTATTTTTTGCATAATAAAGAATCCCCTCGTACCCTCTCCAGAAAGTATGGAAAACACTAATCCTGAAATCACTTACTCGTCAACATCTAACTATTTGGCAGTTGGAAATGTCTATTTAAAGTATCATGTTCTCAGCTATTTTCGCTTCCGCGGATAGAGGAGACGGGCAAAGCGGAGAAGCAATCACGGAAGGATGAGGGTAAAGGAGAGCAGGGAACGAATTCATTTTATTACTGACCTTGTGATGTAACAATGCGACCGTTGATTCACCAGATGACTTCCACTTACGAAAAAAAAAAAAACCTCTTCTCAATCCTTACCCACGTTCTACTTTTCGGAAATGCGACAGCTGCAACTCAACTTTACATAAATCAAAAGCTGGCCTCAAACAGACAGTCTTTTCAAAATTTCAGTTCCGTACCGGGAAACGATATATAAGAAGAAATCGACGCCATTAACTCAAAAGGTGCAATTTGATTTACATATAGACAGTTTCCTGAAAGACAGGAAATAGCTATTTTATTCTGGCTTATTTTAACACACTTGCTTAACAAGATGAATCAATTTAAATGCAAATTACTAGTTAAAGAAGATCGCCTTCAACGATTTTAGAATAAGTACAAGAAATCTCTATGCAGTTTTCTAATAAATCTTTGCTCAAGTAAATATTAAAATCAAATATTATATTGAAAATTACAATAATTTAAATATTATTTATTAACATGACAAACAATGTAATTACTTATTTTCGAGTGTAAGTAACGTTTTTATTAAATACAAATTACTAGTTAAAGTATATCGCCTTCAATGTTTTCAAATTACTGCGAGATCACTCTGAAGGTTTTTAACAAATCTTCGCTCAAATAAATATTAAAATTATATATTTAAGTTTTTTATATTTTTAAATATTATGTATTAATGTGTCAAACAATGTAATTAGTTATTATTCAATATTTGCGGGTGTAATGCTATTATTAAAATGATATTTTAATCACACTAAAGCAAGAGAGATCATTCCAGGAATAACCTGAATGAAAACGATACTCTCGTGGGACGACAAACCTGAGTTACAAAAACTGATACAAAAACCGCATGGACAGAAAAGAAAGAAAAAACGGTTGAAAATATACTAGATAATTAGGAATAAAAATTAAAAACCAATATCGTGTAAAAATTAATTGAATCAAAGCGAGTAATGTCTGACTAGGATCTTTCACACTTTTCTTGTTCGCGTATACGACGTCTCTTAGCAATATCTTTCTCTTCCGACCGCATTTTCCTTTGTGTGTCTTTTCACCGGATTTGTTCAACCTGTACAGCAAGAATATTTTGAGGACCCTAGATGACACGCCAGGATTTGTTATTGGAGGCCACAAGCTGAACAACATAAGATATGCGGACGATACAGTGCTGATTGCGGACACGGAAAGGAAACTACTTGACCTCATACAGAAAGTAGCAGTGGAGAGTGACAAGAAGGGACTACAAATAAACTTTAAGAAAACTGAGTGCATGGTCATCAGCAAAAGATACAACCCAAAATGCCAAATACAGGTGGAGGATAACAGAATCAAACAAGTACAAGAATTTAAGTACCTAGGAAGTGTTCTAACAGGAGATGGAAAGTGCGACACGGAGATCCGAAGGCGAATTGGCATGGTAAAGGACCCGTTCCAGAAGATGAGCAAAATACTAACACACAGGAAAATCTCAATAGAAACGAAGAAAAGAGTGCTAGACTGCTACGTGATGTCAGTTCTTCAATACGGCTGTGAATGCTGGACAATATCATCGAAAATGAGGACAAAACTGGAAGCGGCCGAAATGTGGTTCTACAGAAGGATGCTACGGATATCGTGGACTGAGCATACAAGCAACGACGAGGTGTTAGAAAGAATGGCAACACAAAGGAAATTGATGCTGAGCATCAGGAAGAGACAACTGAAGTTCCTGGGACATGCAGTGAGGAAGGAGAGCCTGGAGAACCTGATACTGACTGGTCAGATAGAAGGAAGGAGAGACAGAGGAAGGCAGCGGATAACATATTTGCAGGGTCTGATCAGGTGGATGACGGAACGGGGGTTGCCAGGAGCAACAGGAGCAAACATACTAAGAGCCACAAGTGATAGGGAGACGTGGAGAGTCTTGATCGCCTACGTCCTGATGGGGCAGGGCACATAGAAGAAGAAGAATAGATCCAGTTTGTTTCTTGGCCTTAATGACACGACTGACAGTTCAAAGGCTGACACCAATAATATCTGCGATCGCTCTGTAAGGCTGGCCAGTGTGTTCGTGCAGCGTTAAAACTTTCGTATGCTTACTTGGAGTAACGTCCATCGCAGAAAAATGGCCGTCGTACAAATAATTGTCAGTCCATAAAATAAAGTCTGGGCGTGATAAAATTCTCATGACTCAATATTTTCATGGCCAAACAAATTTCATATTACATCCCGAAAATATATTCATATTAGTTCATACCACTTCAAATGATTTAATCTGAAGAAAAAAAATAGAAATCGATTATATCCTGACCGTACGGTGAAAGAATGGAAACTAAACCAGTTGTTTCAATTCATTTGTACAAGAGTGTATTTAACACAGAAACCAGTGTCTCCTGAAAAAAAAAAAAGGAAAACTATATGATTGTAGACAAGTAGCATAGAAAATAATAACGTTATACAATCAAACCAACACAGAAGAAATGTGCTGGTCCCAAACAACACTTTAAATTATATTTCAACCCCGGCACAATCAACGTAAGGTTCCAACAAAAGTAGAACATACATTAATATACATTCAACAGTTAAAATTCAGTTCACAAACACAAACAATAATGAAGCACATGAAAAAATTGAAAAAATTAAGATAGCTATTGGAAAATTAAAGCATAAAAAGCATCAATAGACATTGATACTGGACTTTTGAAAATAGTTTACTTTCTTCTCGAATTCAATACCACGTCTCCCAAATTTGTGAAGGATTTTTGGAATCATTAATGAAAAGAAAATAATGCAGTAAAGAGAAAAAGGGTAGCCATCGTGACCCTCACTGATCTCAGGTAGATCCATTACAGTGACCAGTAATGAACATGATATTAACTTTCATCGTTTTATGAAAGTAAAACCTCCTCCAATTTTTATTTTGGTTTCGTTCTGGTGAAGAATCTATGATAGCGTATAGTATGGTATCAAATAATTTCAATAATTTGTATTCCTACTAGGCTGACCTCAAAACTGCACATGATCATATCAATACAGACTTGTCTTTTTTATCCATTAGAAAAAACCCTCCATGTTTTGAATACATTTAAAGCATCAGTCTTATAGAGGAAGTATTTTCATAAAAAACATGAGTCCCATTAAAATTACAAATCTAATTTAGCAGTACAATTAGAAAATGAGAGCCCTAGTTTACTTAACTGTTTCTAGACTATGCTCTGCGTATTTACCAGCTTAGAGATTCGTACAGATGTTTTGAAGCATACCCTACAACATCCCGAACCAATTAAAAACTAAAAGACATCGATTAAGCTTTCTCTCAAGAGTCAAAATTACTCTATGATGAGCTGAGAATTATGATAAAATTCGCATTCATAGATGTGAAAAGACTGATTCCGAACAAAATATCGACAATCTCTACCAAGAGTTCCAGGAAACAAGACCCCAAATAAAGCTTTTCAAAAAGAAACAATGACCTGGAACAGAAATGAAAACAGCAATGAGGTATACACTGAATCCATCATAAAAAGTCAGGATGTGGAATTAAAAAACATAAAACCCTTCCGATATACGTCTTCAAAGAAGCGGTATTATCAGTGTGGTAGACAAGATTTTGTTTGTTACATGCTCGGAGGTTTTCAAATTGCTAATATTGGAATCAGTCAAAAATAGTTCAATTATCCAAACTTCCTCTTTATCCAACTTTGCTTTCAGAATTTCCAAATTTTGTTTCATTCTTTTCTCTATCTTTGAGGTAATTGTTCAACATTCTATATATAATATCAACTAATTGTCAGAGTCAATTATGACAATTGCAAAATAAGAGAAAAGGACATTGAATATAGTATAAGATGATCTAGAGGTAGTTTTGCCCAATACTGCAAATTGCTACAAAGGCAAAACTTTAACTTGAAAATACAAACAATACACTTAAATAATCTCATAATATCGAGACTTTCATATGGACGTTATGTTACTCAGAAGTGAATAAAATCTTAGCTCTATACAGCCGATTTATCTGATTAATAGTTTAAAAGGGCTTTAAGCGTTTGAAACCTGTAAAAGAGCAAGATTATGAGTCTTCGAAAATTGTCGACTAACGCTACAGAATCCCCAAAAGAAAAAGTACCAGATAATAGAAACAATATGATTTAAGACACAAATATTAACTGGAATAGAAAATAATAACATAAGCTATATATTAACGTTTCGCACTACTTAAAATATTGGCAAGGAAGCCATTATCAGGAGTTGAATAAGTGATGACAGCCACTGAATATTGAGGGACCTAATTTACAAGAAAATTGTTTTAAGTGAGAGATATTATAAATGAGAGTCAATGAATGTCTGGTCAATGAATCCCGAATGTCTCCTAATAATGAAACATATAATATATATATATATATATATATATAGAGAGAGAGAGAGAGAAGGAGGGAGAGGGAGAGGGAGAGGGAGAGAAAGAGATAATGATGTCGTCCGTGAACAGCGAGGATAATTCAAAAAGATATATTAATATAAATTATTAAGCAATAGATATGGATAGAGAGCAACATGCATGATATCTATAAAAAAAATCAACACAAATCTTGTTTATAATAATATATATCACTGATAATACCCCGTTCATAGAAATATATTTTAATTTATAACCAGTTTAGATGATGTGCCGAGTCTTCCTTTAATGCTAAGTCCGCTTCTAAGAGAGTGTGTTGTGCTAGAAAATGTTTCTCTGCAGAATTTATCTTGCATATCTGTTATCTATTAATCCATGTTTAGAATATTGCTAACACATATCGTCTAGTGTTCCTGCTATTTATCTAGAGCCTTTAGATAAAATCCGAAAAATCATCAATATTATTGACATGTTCTAGTTTCTCGGAGATTAAAGCCCTATCATATCGCCTAGATAAATACCTTTAGAGGACAAAACGTGCAGGCTAAGTAAAATTTCACTTATTGTTTCATTTCATAATTTTTGTCTCTTATATATATATATATATATATATATATATATATATATATATATATATATATATATATATATATTACTTTAAACACTGTTCTTAATGGAAACCTGTATTGGAGTAAAATCTCCGTGTGTTTTAAACGGTATTTTTATTTATTTTCGTCTACCGGCCTGAATTTTCGACAAACCTTATTAAAGAAAATAATTAATAATTTTGTTCGAATATTCAGGCTGGCAAATTATAATACATACAATGTTTTAATAAACGCATCATCTACTTAAATATGGGTGTCCCATTAATGTCAAGGTTCAAATGTATGTGTGTGTATGTATAAATTATAATAATATGTAAGATTGTTAAATAAATGATCTATTAATTCTTTAGATATATATATGTGTGTGTATATATGTGTTTGTATGTGTGGAGTGTATGCATGAGAAGGCTATTTCACAGTCACGTGTTTCATTCCGAGAAGAGACTTTTTCAGATGGATATTGTTCATATTGTTGAAATCAGTTTAATATATTGTATGAAGATCGGTTGTATGTTTCCCTCGTTTTTGTAGACATTTATTCGTTTGTTATATATGAATAGGTAATTGTAATTTACGCAGGTTTGCATTTAGACCGAAGTTCTTTTTTTAATGAGAATTTATCTGCTTTTTGAATTATTTCCCATGTGTTCTCGGAAAACACTGTAACACTGCGTATCAAATGTCTTCTGTGTGCTTTTATCTTTCATAATCCATTATCAAAGAATTTTTTCGGATGATAGCACTTTACACCTCCCCCACCATAAAGGGACTCGGTAAGGTTTTTATATTTCTGAAGGTGAATTCACTTGAAACCACACACACACACACACACACACACACACACACACACACACACACACACACACACACACACACACACGCACACGCATATGTCCAGTATGTGATAAAAAAAATTGTTGTCTAATTTACGCAAGAATTAAAGTAATACTGACATCTCATTTATAACACATATTTACTAAAATTAAGCAAAAATTGATTCAAACTACTAAAGAGTAAGTCACCATTGGCTTCAACCACGTCCTCCAAACAACTTCGGAATCTCCTGCATTGTTTGTGGTCGGTCTCCTTGCTTAAGTTGGTGAATGCTGCTTTTGCTGTTTTCTCGGCCACTCATTCATTAGCGCCCCATATATAATAAACACGGCGTTTCAGAGCGGGGAGTTAAGTCACCTGATATAAGGAGTGATGTGATCGAAGAAAGATCTGACTGCCATGATAGATAATTATATATGTATATTACGGAATTTTACGGAAATTTACGAAATGGTATAAACTGATATTTAGCCGTAACTGTTCCTTATATGGCGTAATAATTTGTTTACTTTAGGATACAAACTGGAACAGCTATACATATTAAGAAAAATTGGTAATTTGTGTATTTAAGGCTTAATTTGATCTTGTCTAACGATCACACTTTTTTTGGCCGGGTGGTTAAAACGGATCAATTGTTACTTTTAACTAGTCTATAGGCGTTACAGGTTCGAATCCTACTGAGGGATGCACGTTTTCCTAACAAAATTTCTCAAATATTCAGGCTGGTGTATGTGTATAAAAGTACCGTTTGATTATAGAAACACAGAGTATACATTCAAATACGAGTAACCATTAAAAATGATGTTTAACATATATAAAATAAGGTTCAATATATATATATATATATATATATATATATATATAATTTCAGTAAGGCTTGAGTTGCTTCTTGCGCGAAATATTATCTTTCTTTCTTTTTTTTTTATTGCTTTTTTTCCATGCGCAATACACAGATTGCGTGCGGAAAACTGGGAAAGGAATGAAGAATTTCAATTCTCCACCAACAGGTGTTTTCGTTTCTCGAATATATCAATTTTGTTTATGAAAGAATATCGCGGAAAGGATAACGTCGAAGAGCGGTGCAATCTGTGGAATACGTTATAAGCAAAACCGAAACCTTTCCTCTACAAATGCGGTCCGTTCTCAGACGCAACTCAGATTATTACATCATTTTCCCCATTACCACCAGGAATTTCTCTTCAATATATATGTTAAACAAGGGCCTAAGAAATGTTCTATATGCCTTACAGGAAATTATGATTAGATTGAAATATCTTTTTGTAGGGGTTCCTCAACCACATTATGGTGAATTGGTAATAATACGAACAATATACATTTAGGCGATATATATTCGATTGTCGATTAAGGTCATACTAACCGTTAAAATCCTTAGCACATTTCATCGTTAATTCCAGCAATGAATGCCAGTCTTAATTTCTATATCCTTACATTTCTCTAAGATAACCATTCGTATCACTGCTGTATAGAGTGACGAACAATATACATTTAGGCGATATATATTCGATTGTCGATTAAGGTCATACTAACCGTTAAAGTCCTTAGCACATTTCATCGTTAATTCCAGCAATGAATGCCAGTCTTACTTTCTATATCCTTACATTTCTCTAAGATAACCATTCGTATCACTCCTGTATAGAGTGACGAACAATATACATTTAGGCGATATATATTCGATTGTCGATTAAGGTCATACTAACCGTTAAAATCCTTAGCACATTTCATCGTTAATTCCAGCAATGAATGCCAGTCTTAATTTCTATATCCTTACATTTCTCTAAGATAACCATTCGTATCACTGCTGTATAGAGTGACGAACAATATACATTTAGGCGATATATATTCGATTGTCGATTAAGGTCATACTAACCGTTAAAATCCTTAGCACATTTCATCGTTAATTCCAGCAATGAATGCCAGTCTTAATTTCTATATCCTTACATGTCTCTAAGATAACCATTCGTATCACTGCTGTATAGAGTGACGAACAATATACATTTAGGCGAAATATATTCGATTGTCGATTAAGGTCATACTAACCGTTAAAATCCTTAGCACATTTCATCGTTAATTCCAGCAATGAATGCCAGTCTTAATTTCTATATCCTTACATGTCTCTAAGATAACCATTCGTATCACTGCTGTATAGAGTGACGAACAATATACATTTAGGCGATATATATTCGATTGTCGATTAAGGTCATACTAACCGTTAAAATCCTTAGCACATTTCATCGTTAATTCCAGCAATGAATGCCAGTCTTAATTTCTATATCCTTACATGTCTCTAAGATAACCATTCGTATCACTGCTGTATAGAGTGACGAACAATATACATTTAGGCGATATATATATTCGATTGTCGATTAAGGTCATACTAACCGTTAAAGTCCTTAGCACATTTCATCGTTAATTCCAGCAATGAATGCCAGTCTTAATTTCTATATCCTTACATGTCTCTAAGATAACCATTCGTATCACTTCTGTATAGAGTGAAGAACAATATACATTTAGGCGATATATATTCGATTGCCGATTAAGGTCATACTAACCGTTAAATTCCTTAGCACATTTCATCGTTAATTCCAGCAATGAATGCCAGTCTTAATTTCTATATCCTTACATTTCTCTAAGATAACCATTCGTATCACTCCTGTATAGAGTGACGAACAATATACATTTAGGCGATATATATTCGATTGTCGATTAAGGTCATACTAACCGTTAAAATCCTTAGCACATTTCATCGTTAATTCCAGCAATGAATGCCAGTCTTAATTTCTATATCCTTACATTTCTCTAAGATAACCATTCGTATCACTGCTGTATAGAGTGACGAACAATATACATTTAGGCGATATATATTCGATTGTCGATTAAGGTCATACTAACCGTTAAAATCCTTAGCACATTTCATCGTTAATTCCAGCAATGAATGCCAGTCTTAATTTCTATATCCTTACATGTCTCTAAGATAACCATTCGTATCACTGCTGTATAGAGTGACGAACAATATACATTTAGGCGAAATATATTCGATTGTCGATTAAGGTCATACTAACCGTTAAAATCCTTAGCACATTTCATCGTTAATTCCAGCAATGAATGCCAGTCTTAATTTCTATATCCTTACATGTCTCTAAGATAACCATTCGTATCACTGCTGTATAGAGTGACGAACAATATACATTTAGGCGATATATATTCGATTGTCGATTAAGGTCATACTAACCGTTAAAATCCTTAGCACATTTCATCGTTAATTCCAGCAATGAATGCCAGTCTTAATTTCTATATCCTTACATGTCTCTAAGATAACCATTCGTATCACTGCTGTATAGAGTGACGAACAATATACATTTAGACGATATATATTCGATTGTTGATTAAGGTCATACTAACCGTTAAAGTCCTTAGCACATTTCATCGTTAATTCCAGCAATGAATGCCAGTCTTAATTTCTATATCCTTACATGTCTCTAAGATAACCATTCGTATCACTTCTGTATAGAGTGAAGAACAATATACATTTAGGCGATATATATTCGATTGCCGATTAAGGTCATACTAACCGTTAAATTCCTTAGCACATTTCATCGTTAATTCCAGCAATGAATGCCAGTCTTAATTTCTATATCCTTACATTTCTCTAAGATAACCATTCGTATCACTGCTGTATAAAGTGAAGAACAATATACATTTAGGCGATATATATTCGATTGTCGATTAAGCTCATACTAACCGTTAAAGTCCTTAGCACATTTCATCGTTAATTCCAGCAATCAATGCCAGTCTTAATTTCTATATCCTTACATTTCTCTAAGATAACCATTCGTATCACTGCTGTATAGAGTGACGAACAATATACATTTAGGCGATATATATTCGATTGTCGATTAAGGTCATACTAACCGTTAAATTCCTTAGCACATTTCATCGTTAATTCCAGCAATGAATGCCAGTCTTAATTTCTATATCCTTACATTTCTCTAAGATAACCATTCGTATCACTGCTGTATAAAGTGAAGAACAATATACATTTAGGCGATATATATTCGATTGTCGATTAAGCTCATACTAACCGTTAAAGTCCTTAGCACATTTCATCGTTAATTCCAGCAATGAATGCCAGTCTTAATTTCTATATCCTTACATGTCTCTAAGATAACCATTCCTATCACTCCTGTATAGAGTGAAATCATGGTTATCGGCCAGAAGCACAATGCAGAAAAACAGTGTTTGTATATCCTAATTTTACATTGTTTGGACTGTTGTCCTCATCATTATTGCCATGTTTGTGGTTTTAGTTAAATGGAGATAACTACATGACGTCGGTTAGTGGCATCTCACGCGGAATGAAATTGATATACCCCAGAGACTAAAATAAAAATCCGGTACAAAATTCCTAGCACCTGAAGAAGGCCGGAGTGTACAACGAACGAAACGTTCTAAACAAATCAGTAAAGAACACAAGAGTCCGAACAGTGTAAATATTAGAAATATTACCTAATCTCAAAAGTATTCCAATTCTAGTTTATGCGAGATTCGTTTAATAATGTTTATGTATGCCTGTGTATCCGGGGTGTATTAGAGGGACTGATGCACATTTTTTTATCTCTATCAGTTGCTTGGATGTTGAATGGGCGTGTTTTGTACGTCAGTGAAAGAATTTAGGTTACACCGGTAGTGGTTGTTGACAAACAGATCTTAGATTCTTCAAGGAAAGATTTTATAAAAGTTGGGGATATAAAAAAAAAACAACTAAAAGAAGTGATGCACTGACTGACATTAATTATAAACTCGAACGCTGCTTTACAGACACAGACTTAACCAATGAAAAGCAATCAAAACAAAAACAGAAAATATTAGATTTTTTCTCTTCCTTTCTTCATATTCTGATGAATGTTAAATAAAATCGAAACGTGTTAAATTTATAAATGATACGTATTTGTCTCTCATCCTATCATTCAGTCTCATTCTTATCCATATTTGATCTTAATTCACACACACGCACACACACACACACACACATACACACACACACACACACACACACACACACACACACACATATATATATATTCATATAGATAGGTGTGAGTTTGTGACACTGGGTTTCACACTCTTGCGATTGTCTGACGATCGCAAGAGCATGTAACCCAGGGTCACAAACTCACACCTATCTATATGAATATATCAGGTCTATCACTGATATTGAGCGCTTTCAAATAAGTATCGCGCATATATAATATATAAATAATATGATAGATAGAAAAATTGCACATATATATATATATATATTTATAATTATATACATACACTTTTCACATTATATATATATATATATATATATATATTTACATATTAAAAAATCACAATTGTTGATCGCCTGATCATTTTAGCGAATTGAATTCGCTTAATCGCCTATCCTTAATATTATCTTAAAATAAAAAAAATTATTTACATTGAGCCCTCTGGCTGGATCAATTTTAATATTTAATTTTAAATAATTAATTTTAATAGGAACTTCTTTGGGATTTTACACTGACCCGACATCGCAGCTCAATTACTTCCCTATCGCTTTCTATGCAGTTTAAAACCAGAAAATATTTTTAGATCGTAATTTATCTGTTATTAGAGATAACAATGTTTTCCTGATAAAAGTTCTACAAATTAACCCAGAGTTGTGGAGAGAAGTATTGTTTGAAATAACCTTTCATAACGCTATTTGTGCATAAGTAAATATAATGAACCCAACTGTAATTAGAATTGGGTTCGTCGAATTCCATCTCCGATCCGTTATCCATTACAACCCATTTTCCATTGCATCTAGCGGTATTCCATCAAGGTACTGGTCGGGCTCGATGTTGATTAACTACGGTAATCTTGCGAGAAAACGTGTTTTAATGTGATATGGCTATGAATGTCTGCAGACTTCTTTTTTCAACAACACTGAATAACAGTCGCAAATTAATAACCAGCGTTTGTGCATAAATTATATATATATATATATATATATATATATATATATATATATATATATATATATATAATCATCCGCAGACAGATCTGTTTCGCTGTATCTCAGCTTATCAGTACGGTTAGGCATCCGATTGCTTTTAACCCAGGATAGAAACCCGACCGAATTCGTCAGTCGGCGATTCTACCTCTGAACTCTGGGCGCTTGGTAGAAGGAGGCAGACTTTTATCGTATGATGTATCATACGCCAGTGACTAGGTGCTCTAATTCATTACTTCATTCTTCCAGAGTGCTCAATCAGGATGTGAGAGCGGAAATAGTCATTCCGCAGACAGATCTGTTACGCTGTATGACAGCTCATCAGTACGGTTAGACGTCTGTGTGCAATTATTATTATTGTTATTATTATTTTTGTCTTGCGAAATAATATAAAGAAAGTTTGAACTTGATCAGTGTTAGTTTGTCTCGCATATTCAAAAGAATAAAAAAAATCTCAAACTTTCTCTATCAAAAAATTTCACCTGAAGCCATTCTAATAAATAATCTTCA
The DNA here is from genome assembly GCA_037127315.1 of Ascarosepion bandense. Taxonomy (NCBI): domain Eukaryota; kingdom Metazoa; phylum Mollusca; class Cephalopoda; order Sepiida; family Sepiidae; genus Ascarosepion; species Ascarosepion bandense. The sequence goes on along the minus strand of JBBBDQ010000270.1, from coordinate 229,221 downwards.
AATAACAATTTTACTTGCAATGGAAAAGAAGATCGAGAAATGTCTAAATGTAGTTACATATTTTGGAACAGCTTTCATTTCACGATTAATTTTATTTGCAAAATATGCTATTAATTCAACAAGTCTCTTGGCAAAAATTGCGATCTGTCAATTCATTTCTAATTCACTTAAATCTAGATCTAAAAAATACAGGAAAAAATTAAAACTAAAATAATTCAGAAAAAATAAAAAATGAAAAAACAAAAAATAAAGGAGTTATGTCTTCAGGGATGGATGGAATCTCGACCATGTCCGTTTAGTGTTAATAAAATAAATCAGCGCAAAATATTTAAAACATAATTGTTTTCTAAGTCGATTGCAACCATCTTCTCTAAAATCAGTGCTTATGCGTTTCATGAAAATCTAGATGGTTAAAACGTAGGCCTTAGAATTTTCGGTATGCTGTCAGGCAGGATATACTTGTTATAAACTTTAACACAATTTTTATTTGCTATTCTAGAATAGATGAAAAAAGAAAACATAACAGAGAAATAGATTCCCTCACATTGTTAGGAGAAGTTCCACATCCTATGAAAGGACTCAAAGCCACAAAGCATCAACGACAGCTTTAACGATGTCCGGATTCGAAATAAAAAAAAGAGTTATTTTTTCACCTGTAACGTTACAAATCAAGCGACACCTATATTTTTAAATTAATACTTAACAAAATATATACATTTGAAATTAAAATTTTATAGACTTTCTCTAAAGATCTTGTTAAAGAAACTAAATTTCATTATGGTTTACCATAATGAAATTAGGGATCGGTATATTTTAAAATGACTAAAAGTGAAAAACATTACAGTAACTGATAATGCGAAAAATAAGAAAAATAGTAATGGATGTAGATGACAGAATGTGCTAACCGGTTATCTTTCCTCACACACTAGAACTCGATCGAGGTAAGCAAATTTCCTTGCGTATAATGTCTTATAAGAAATCACGAAGAATAAAAGTCATACGTTTTCGTAATATATTGATCCGCGTATGATTTAATAATAACTTTATATTCAGTCTTAACAACGGTTTTTTTTCTGTCTACATCAGAATGTTTGTTAAGATTTAATAAAAAATTGACGTACTTTTAAAAAATAGAATGTGATCTGTGCAGAACAGAGGACATGCTATGATAACGTTTTGAAATATTTAATTTGCAAAAGATTCATTATTTCTAATTAAAATATAAAAACACGTTTCCAAACAAAAAATATGGGTTTAGATTGTTGTTTTCATCTTTGTTGCCATATTGACGACATTTTGGCCTTTGTACAGATTGACCTTATTTAGGTGATTCAAATTTCAATCTGATCCCTTTATTTCCTTAACCGGGGGTAGGTTTTTCGACTTCCATGAGTCATGTCTTTTCCAGATGTCTCCTTATAAGTCATATTTCTTTAACTCTTGACATTTTTTTTTACCTGGGCTGTAACCAGGTATTGAATACACAGTTTCTTTGGGTCAAGTCCGAGATCTAAACAACAATATTTTCATGGTTTCTGCTCCGATGAACTTAGCTCACAGGTACCCCCTATGAATTTACTCGAGCCATAAGATTAGCTGCTAGGTCCCACCCTTTTACTGTGAAACCAATAAAATGCCAACGCAAATTCTATTCTATCAGCTTCTTTTCTCGCTTTCCTGACTGTGGAATTTCCTTCCGTCTATTGCTACCCCGACAACTACAATCTCCAAGGATTTAAATGTAAAGTCTATAGTCATCTATCTCACTGACTTGCATCTTCTCTCTCATGCTCCTTTCTTTGTCCACTCCACTCTCATCAGTATTATCATCCTTCTTTTATCAACTTTCTGACAACCCCTGTCACCTGTCACTCTATCGCATAACTTTCCTCTTATGTAACCCCCTGCGCACCAGTGGCAGTAAAATGCTTTGCTTGTGGCGATATGATTATATAAAAAAACTCTTTTATCCACTAAGCCGTAATTCTTTGAAGAAGCGTCGTGAATATGGTAACAAAGAGGAGAAAGGACAACAGTCCAAACAAAGTAAATAGTGTAAATATTTATAATACCTCATCTCAGAAATATATAAAAATATAAAATATATAAAAAGATGAGGTAGCACTGCACAAAGAATTTTTTATTTGTCTATACTGATCAGATGAGATATTTTTTTTCCTTATTTAAATTGTTCGGGCTGCATTCCTCAATAAAGGTTAAGCATACCATTCCCAACTATGTAAATAATATAAATAATTTTTTGAAAAATTAAAAACCATAGTTTTACGGAATTTAAGCAACGTTGAGCTTTGTTAGAACCTAGGTGGGTGACCACTCAAAAATAACAGGTGCCTTAAGTTTGAATGTGCAAATGTTGTAATTTTTCATCGCTCGAAATTATAAAACGAACAGTCGAAATATAATCTCAAATGTTTCGCTATATTAATTCACACCCTTGGGAAAAGATACATACACCTGTACTTCACTCAACTATTGTTTAATAAGAAAAACTTACACCCCCTATAAAAATTCTGACTTAAAATGTACTCTAGCTTTTAATAAGCTAAGACGAGTTGGTAAGCCGTAGAAAGCAAATAAAAAATTCATAAAAATTTAGTGACAGTTATATATACACAGGTAAATTTTAGTTAGAGGTTTTAAAATTAATGCATTTTTCGGGGAACATTACTTAACTAGCAGGCCTATATTTTCGCCCTACAATTGAATTTACATTTACTTAGAATTATTTGAATGGTCATAAGTCGAAGTAAATAAAACACTGGCGCTTTATATACCGGTAATCCTGATAAAATGGTTTTCATGGGAAAAGCAATATCTTAGCGGAATAAAGATAAATGCAAATTTGAGATAGAAAAAAATATACATTAATTCTTTATTTACATACAGTATTTGTTGATTTTAATTAGCATACATTGTGGATGAAGTTTTGGTCTTCCTGAAATGACAAAGCCAAAACACTTCAGCTATATAGGAGGCAGGCCCAGGATAAAGAAGCTACCTTAGTTAAGCATGAACAAAAAGGTAAGTTCATATCTAAACCTCCGTATAAGATATTCTATAGTAAATGGTTTTTCCTCACGATCTTGAGTTATCATTGTACAAATGAGAACGAAAACCATTTATTTGTAATAGAATATGTCTACGATGATACCCAATTTTGCAATATTTGACGAAGGTAGGATTACTAGTAATGCTTAATATTAGTAGATGGTTTAGCGCTTTAAGATCTTGGATAGAGAAAAATAAATTATATATAAACAAATCACATTATTAAAAACATGAAAGTATAGTTAGGATAAATAGGTAAAATATTTTTTTAAAAAAAAATGGAATAACAGAATATACTAATCGGTTATCCCTGGTTAGTCATTGAAGCTCCATACAGAAAAGTAATTTTTTTTCTATACAACTGTCTAAAAAACGAATTGTTAGAGAAAAATGATAATAGTCTATTTGTCGGTACCGGAAAAATAGACATTAAGACTATTTTGCCGTTAAATATAAAATGTGTTTTAAAACTAAGAATATATTATATCTGAGATCGTCTGCGTAGTAGGCAGAAAGTGAACAACATGGATTCTGTGTTTTGTGAGAGTTTTCTTTGGTGGGTAAGCATGAACTGTTTTGGCAAGTGAAACATGCCGAAGGGAAAATTTTGCAGTTGCAGAGTCAATTAATGTCTGAAGTGTTTAAAATATTCAGATATTTCTACTTTTTTTAATAATTGATGATGAATAAATAATTTTAAGTTGTTTTTTTTTTAACAACTATTGGTGGAAAATATTTTAAAGTACCTTCATAATTGATGGTAAAATAAGTAAACTTTAAATATGTGTGTTGCTATTTTTAACATTACCTAGCTTCATACTAATAAAATATTTACCGTCATAATAGCTTAAAGATCTATTTTATCGGGACCGGTAAAATAATCTTCAAAGCATGTTTGTCTGTTGGACTGGGACAGGCAAAATAACCTCTTCTATGAAAATAATATATTGAAAATAATCTAGTTTTATAAATTTGGGGTATCTCGGTGTGGTGTAATGATTTGTCTCGCTAGAACCTGTTAAGTAGTGAGTTCGATCCACTCTGGGTACCCCGTTCTTTTGGCTATATACCACAACTAATCATCGCTTAGAAAATTAACAGTTACATTTAGTTTTAATAAATATGATTTGAGAAGGGTTGTCATTTCTTCATAATAATTTCCTCAATTTAGTCTATTATTTATAAATGTTTTTTTTTTATATTTCATTTTTAGTCAGTTGTGCACAAAATATTATTTTTTTCATTTGTCGATCGAATGACCAGCGATAACTGTCTAATCTAAGCTCAATCCGTTAATCTAAGTTAAATGTTCTTTAGTTGTAGTAGTTGTTTTTATTTTAGTTCTTTTGATGATGTCCATTCTTTTTGTTCTACTCACCCCGAATGGATTTTCAACTTATTCTTTCATTTTTTCTTGTGACAATTAGATTCAAGCCATACTTCAATGACTAACAAACCTTACACTGTTTCACTTATAACAGAATCCAAAATTATCGAGACATGTTCAATAATATCTTTGTCGTGAGACCGACTTGAATATCAGTCAGTTAAGTGCCATACGTGATACACGCTTGGGCGATCATGTCTCGAAAGAGACATGACTGACTGGGCAGAAGATTATCCCGCAGTAGGTTGCCATTTCTTTCTGCGGTAGACTGGTTGCCGATCAAGGCTATAGAACCTAATCTGTCCTGCTATTTAACCCATAACTGGAAGGAAGAGACGGATTAATACCTTACACAAGTGTATTTGCGCGTAAGTGAATACAATGGATTCAACTGGAATTCGAACTCGGCTCCCCGTTCCGAGCCGATATCAACTGCACCACAACGACTTGAATATATGAATCTTTTTATAAGCTTTTTAATCTGCTATTTTATCCGTTTTATTTTAACGGTGGGGCATTGAGATTCACTCCACATGATACGGTGCCATTTCTCCCAAATTCTTCGTCATAAATTCTGGCAGTAATATCGCCTACGATATCGATAGGCACATGTTCGAAGTCATATTCTCTTTACACTCCAGTGGTTTTGAATGTTCTTTTGTCCAAGTTTGTCTATCCAACATGTCCTAATATCCGGTACTTTTAATAGCAGGTTGCAGGCAGTTGAAATTAAATTTTCGGTATTAACAATAATCGTACACGATTAAGAAAATTGAACAAGTGACAGTTTACTAAAATTCTGATATCTAGTTCATTCATGGCTTTTTCTGTGGAATCCTGATTTCTTTATTAAGTGACATTTTCCTGGCTGTTTTTCTTGTTATAAGAAACTTACAAATATGCCATAAGGACAGCCCAATATGCCAAATACAGGTCGGAGATACTAGAATCAAGCAGGTACAAAAATTTAAATACCTGGGAAGTTTTATAACAGAAGACGGAATGTGCGACACAGAGGTCTGAAGGCGAATTCTCATGGCGAAGGAAGCATTCCAGAAGTTGATTAAAGTATTAAGAAACAGGACAATTTCGCTAAAAACTAAGAGAGTAATGGATTGCTATTTGTTGTAAGTTCTTTAATATGGCAGTGAATGCTGAACAATATCATCAAAGACGAAGAAAAAAATTAAGCAACTGAAATGTGGTTCTACAGATGAATAATAAGGATATCATGGATCGAGCATGTTAGCAATGATGAAGTTTTGGAAGTGACGGAAACGAAAAGGAAATTAATACTGAGCATCAGGAAGAGGCAGCTGATATTCCTGGGAGATGCAATGAGGAAGGAGGGCTTGGAGAACCTGATACTAGCAGGCCAGATAGAGGGGGAAAAGAGACAGGAGAAAGCAACGGATAACATATTTGAAAGACCTAATCAGGTGGATGATGGAATGAGGGTTGCATGGTGCAAGAGAAGAAGGTGTGCTAAGAGCTACCAGGGATAGGGAGACGTGGAAAGCCATGAGCGCCTACGTCCTGAAAGGACAGGGCACATAGAAGTTTGCGCTACTGCCGGGCATTAATGGACGAAGTCATCGCGACGAAGACGCGACTCTTTCATCTTGATAAATTGATTTTGTGAACATGTTAATTAGACATTTATATCTTCCTGATGGAGTATGTGAAGCACTTTTTGTAATTTAGCCTAAAAAATTCTGTCACTGGTATAGTATGTGGTTTGAAGTATTACACTTATTTAGTAAAATGTTACATAATTGCTTGTTTCAATTACAGATTCTGTTTTAGTATGTTTAGTAACTGGTAGTTAAATAACTGCTGGTAAAAATTAAATATATTAGAATTAAATAAATGTAAAAATATAGTTTCAGTAAATACCCTAACCTGTAAATATACACTCACATTTTCATGGCATGTTCTCTATTCTGTGCTGATCACATTCTATTTTTTAAAAGTACGTCAATCTTTGATTAAATCTTAACAAACTTTCTGATGTAGACAGAAGAAACTTGTTGTTACTATTCAAACTGGGTAGGTGACATACTATACAAGAATCAAAGAGGTAGGCCACATAATATAACAGCACCCTTTATATATTAGGATTTGTTTTAGTTTTGGCTTGAAAGTACTTGTATCGTGATGTAAGCGAAATCTGCGCCTTTGTAATAGTGAAAGAGACTGGCTGGCAACCCTCTGCACCATGCTAAATTTTGCCATCAATTGTTTAATTAATGGATATTGCATATATGGAGAGAAATGTAAAATCTGATGTACACTAGTTATTTAACGTTTAAAATATCAGTCAGTTAAGTGCCATACGTGATACACGCTTTGGGCGATCATGTATCGAAAGAGACTTGACTGACTGAAAGAGACTTGACTGACTGAAAGAGACTTGACTGACTAGATTATCCCGCAGTAGATTACCATTACTTTCTGCAGTAGACTGAATGCCCACTAAGGCTAGAGAACCCAAGCTGTCCTATTATTTAACCCATAACTGGAGGGAAGAGACAGGTTACGGGTATTTGTGCGTAAGTGAATGCAAGAATCTCAACTGGAATTCGAACTCGGCTCCCCGTTTGCTCGTTTTATGCCGATATCTACTGCACCACAACGCACATCTGATTCATTTAAAATGTATTCGGTTTAAAAGATGTGTTCCAAACTAATGCAGAACGGCATGGCTCTTTGCAAATTCCTAATTAGAAGAAAGAGAAGATTAACAAAATATTTATAATTAATGATATTCCAAGAACAATAAACATTTTCAGAAAGGCCTCTGTGTAATTCCAAAACAAATAAAATTGCATTTCATTTCTAATGCTCACTAGAAAGTGTTTTTCAGTAAGTCATATTTGTTCATGTGGGAAGTTCGACGTGGTATAATGGTTATCAAGCTAGTATGGCTAGATTAATTACGAGTAGTGCATTCGATCCCAAGTGGGTGCAACATGTTTTCGTCCTTGCTTCATAATTAAGCTATACTTGCTAAATCCCTATAATGAGTAGCGAGTTCGATCTTCACTGGACGTCCATAAACTACACTTATGAAATTTCTGTTATGAATTTCTACGTGGTTGATTCGCTAGATGAATTACGACTAAATAGTGAGATCGATCCTCATTGGGTGCTTCATATATTTGGCCTTGGGAAACAAATTACGCTTAGAAAATCCAGAGCACTTTGACGTGGTGTAATGGTCAGCAAGCTTGTCTGGTTGGATCAATTACAGAGTAGTGAGTTCGATCCAGACTGGGTGAAAATGGTTTTTGCCTTGTTTCCCCAAATAATCTATGTTTACCAGGTCTTACTGTTGAAGACCTTTGATGAGGTGTAATCGTTAGCATACTTGAGTAGTGGGTTCTATCTTCGTTAGGAGCTCCATACTTTCGGCCTTGTACCAAAGTTAAGCTACGCTTAGAAAATCCAGAGCAATTCGACGTAATGTAATGGTTAGAAACGTTGGATCAACATACGACTGAGTAAATAGTCCTACAGAAGGTTGCTGGTGATACCATGTAGAAAACAACTGAGCAACAACGTTTTTGGACAGGATGGACACAAAAAGGAAACTCAACATTAGGAAAAAAACAGCTAAGGTTTATGGTGCATGTAGCGAGAAAAGGCGGATTTGGAGAATCTGATGCTCACAGGCGAATAAAAAAAGGAGAGACAAGGGAAAGCAATGCGTGATATACTTGATGAACTTGAGCAGATGGATGATGGAACGAGGATTAAACGGGATAAGAGAAGGGATTTTCAGAGATACAAGGGATAGGGAGATATGAGGGTCATGATCGCCTACATCCTGAAGAGACACTGCACAGGGAAGAAGAAGAATGAGTTAGATCTTCACTGGGGGAACAATGATTTCAGTTTTGTGCTGTGTCTAAGGTCTGCCTGGAAAAAATAACATTCATGTTTTTAAATAGAAAATATAGAAAGAGAACGTTCGATTTACTAAAGACAAGAAACGGTTTCTACTGCCAGCTGAATGCTTCTGAAGAGGCATTTTCAAAAAGAAGAAATCCCAGAAAAAAAAACAAACTTAGTAAATTGAGCGATGGCAGTCGTTTTCACTTCCCAATTGGAATATACTCACGTTTGCCGCCAATCGAACGTGTCTAATATCCAACAATTGCGGGACTCTTTATCTAAACGATTATTTTCAAGGAGAGATTCGCAAATACTAATGTCACAAAGTTCGTGTACAATACATTAAGCATTTGCCCTCTCTTTTAATGATGAACAGAAATAAAACATTATATACGAACGAAAGAAGAGAAAAAAACGAGAAATCGAAAGCCATTGAAAAGAGATCCTAACCCGCTGCCCTACGTTACCTTTAAACTGTTGTAGAAAGATATCCAGCTTCAGATGCATTCATAAAGAAGAGGAATGGATTTTTGTCGCACGGTTGGTTATGGGGTGGATTCAACGCACAACAAATTTTGCGGCCCTCTTGAAGTTTTCTTCTTTTTGTACAAATAACACACTTTAAATATGAGTTTAAAAATTTTCCAAGTGGCAGGAATCGTGTTCAGATTAACTGTAGAAAGCACGAATATAGCTTGTTGTCGTTATATCGGCTAGATTTCAAAATAAATCATTTATGGCTATCTGAAATTCATTCGTATGGAGATAACTGAAGTGCTTCTATACTTTCTTTTTGCGATTTTATTTTATTTTTATTTATTTAATTTTCTTTTTTGTTAGACTTGTATTTTAATATTTTTTCACGTGTATGTTGTAAACATTATGACATTTGAATGGGTAATAAGGCAAACATTTCCACTGGAACACTTTTCCACTTAAGTTTCAGCAACTTAGATTTATTTACATCTTTAAGTACTTGTCGTTTCAGCATATGAGGTTCTGTGATTTATGTTAAATAAGGTTGGCACAAGATTTCCTGTTTTGTCTGCTTTTGAAGAAGGCCGAATAAATCCGTTAACATCTTTCGACGGTAGATGAATAAATTCTAAGGATTTTCAGGTTATTTTCTTCGATCGTTCTAATAGATTTAATAGCAGTAGGTAGAGTCATAAATCATTTCTTGTTTAGTTTATCAACGTTGTCCATAAAAATACTAAAATTGATTCCCTAAAACTGAAATTCCTTAAGACTTAAACGAATGCTGGGTGCGGCAGAAATAACTCCTTATGAACCGTCCATATATCTTCTCCTGCATGTGACGTGTCCCTTCAGAACGGAGGCGATCATGGATTTTCACTTGTCCCTGTTGCTTGTGGCACCTCTTGGTATCTCTTCCAACCGCTGCTCCGCCATTCATTTTCTCAAGCCTATCAAATATGTCTCGCGCTCCCCTTTCACTTTCTGCCTTTTCCCTCTTTCCGTCCTGTGAGTATTATTTTCCTGATTCTTTTTTCTCATTATGTGTTCCAGACCGCTCAGATATATACCGCAAATACAAATAAGATATTAGTGTTAAGGGTGTCTACATCACGTTAATGTCAATATTTATTTTGTAAAATATACAAAATTGTGGCACAAGACCAAAAAGGGTAGGGTTAGATGTTGGTACTCACTGAACTATCCTATACCTAGCTAAACACTATCTCGACCCAATCACTCATTACAATTTACACATTCACCACAAGAACCCATCCATCATCTGCCAATCCTTCAAACACCAAAATACCACATATTTACAAGGGGCACCTAAAAAGGGGGAAAACCCCATGACAATAAAAATGCATTTGTATAAAATATAATTTAAAACATTTAATGAAAGATGAAATAATGGGAGGTGAATGAACCAAAAAACAAACATCAATTTAATGTCTTAACATTATGTGGGAGCTATTTCTGTTGCAACCCTCATTTCAATTGTCTTGTTTACTTTTCTCTTCATTTCTTTTCTTGTTCAGTCAAGAAGACGAGTCCACCACACGGAGATGCAAAGTGGGTAAGATGTGTTTATTTAATGGATTCTTCTACTACTCATCTTCAGACACTAACACCGCGTTGTTGTAGATTGCATATCAAAATGAGGTATTCTAACGGTATGTTTTTAGACTAATCTTCTAATGGTATTTTGTAAATAGTGATTGAAGATATTCCTGTAGTAGATTGCCAGCTCTTTCTGTGGTAGACTGGTTACCAACAAAAGCTATATAACCTAGTCTGTTTTGCTAGAGACCATCTCCAAGATATACAGAAGCCAGTCTTTATTGTGGGATGGACGGGTCCTACTAACATTTGTTTATTTTCGTTTGAAAATTAGGTTGTATTTTAATTTTTTGGGGAGGTATTTTATCCCCCTCTCCTCATTTCATTATAATTAAATCTTTTACATATATTTTGTATATTATTTATTTTTGTATATATTAGCTTTTTTACCTCATGTGTTTGTTTTCCCCTTTTTAGGTGCCCCTTGTAAATATGTGGTATTGTGGTGTGTGAAGAATTGGGAGTTGATGGATGGGTTCTTGTGGTGAATGTGCAAATTGTTAATGAGTGATAGAGTTGTGATAGTTTTTAGCTAGGTATAGGATAGTTAGTGAGTACCACCCTTTACCCATCCCATATTAGGCCTTGTGTTCTTGCATCAATAAATATTGTAACCCTCTCCAAGACGGTTCTGAATTCGGATTGGAGACACAGTAGAGTAATGGATAGCAACTAGGATAAAGAAATCGGAGAATTGTGTTGGAATTTCAGTCGAATCCATTCCATTCACTTACATGCTTATATGGACCCATTTCTTTTCACTCCTTCAACCACCTACAGAAACTCCTTCTACTGCTTCTCTTTTTGGATCATCATTTCACCCCAAAGGATTGCAAGAAAACTGTTAAAACTTAGGGTGACTAAATGTGGTTAAGAAAAATAAGAATAAAGAAAAAAAAACGTTGTTAAATAGCGTGAGCAATAAAAAAAACCTTAAATAGCGTGAGCAATAAAAAAAACGTTAAATAGCGTGAGCAATAAAAAAAAACGTTGTTAAATAGCGTGAGCAATAAAAAACGTTGTTAAATAGCGTGAGCAATAAAAAGAACGTTGTTAAATAGCGTGAGCAATAAAAAAACGTTGTTAAATAGCGTGAGCAATAAAAAAAAACGTTAAATAGCGTGAGCAATAAAAAAAAACGTTGTTAAATAGCGTGAGCAATAAAAAACGTTGTTAAATAGCGTGAGCAATAAAAAAACGTTGTTAAATAGCGTGAGCAATAAAAAACGTTGTTAAATAGCGTGAGCAATAAAAAAACGTTGTTAAATAGCGTGAGCCATAAAAAAACGTTGTTAAATAGCGTGAGCCATAAAAAATGTTGTTAAATAGCGTGAGCAATAAAAAAAACGTTGTTAAATAGCGTGAGCAATAAAAAAGACGTTGTTAAATAGCGTGAGCAATAAAAAAAAACAGAAATTAAGACAAAAAATGACGATAGACATTCTATTACAATTTCTGAAGATCAAACTTGACTGGAAAGCATGGAACTTAAATTAGTTCCGCAACAGAAATTACGAGAGAAAAAGTCTATTAGCAAAGAAACAACATTTAAATCTATCCATTTTAACTCTAAAATGATGAAACCTAAATGTCAGTCTAGTACTGCTCTAACATTCAAAGAGTCTAAATTGCAATGAAAATATGTCTAGAAAAGTAATAAGAAAACTAATTTGCGGCAGTGAGGAAGTCGAGATATCAGATTAGCACAGCTTATGTTATTCTTATTATTATTTTCTTTGATGTCGTTTGATTATGCTGATTTTCTGTCGAGTACCAATCAGTGACTTGAGGTCAAAAATGGCCTAAAGACATTTTCCATGCACATGCGTTAGGAAAATGAAGAAAAACTCTACAACATAAATAAATATACAAGAATTTAAAGCTCAGATACAGTCACTTTCTCACCAGCGCAATGTGGCTTCTATGTGTCTCTTCTACAAATACTTTCAGAGCTCACTGTTTCCCCTATATATGAATTTACTCGAGCCCCATGATTAGCAACTAGGTCCCAACATTTTACCGTGAAGCCAATAAAATGTAAACGGAAATTCTACTTTAACAGCTTCTTTTCTCGTACTTCAGGCCTGTGTAATTCCCTTCCATTTACTTGTTTCCCCGATACCTACATTCTCCAAGACTTTAAATGTAATGTGAATAGTCATCTTCTATCTTACTGACCTGCATCCTCTCTCTCATGCTCCTTTCTCCGTCTACTCCATTCAGTATTCTCACCCTTCACTTAACCACTTCCCGACATCCCTTATGACCTGTCATCTTTTCCTCCTATGTAACCCTCTGAACAAAAGTAGCAGTAAAATACCTTGCTTGGGGCGATATGATTATAAAAAAATAAAGATATGCTTGTTATCTTTTTGATTGAATGATATTCTCGTCATCTTTTTAAGATATACACATTTAGCTTTCTCGTCCCTGATAATGTCAGTATATTTACCAATCAAAGTCAAATCCCGAACCAGAGCCGATATTACTGTTGTATTCATATACACTTCAAGACATTTGTATTTTCACAACGTTTTAAAGATTGTCGAAAATAAATTGCAATCTCTGAAATGTACCATGCCAATATGTATATTAAAAACAGAAATAGGTGTTGTTCCAAGGAGAAAAATTGGTATAGATGACAAAAGTGTGAGAAGCCGTGAAAATAGAAGTGAAACTTAGATTTGTTGTTATTATTAATATTATTAATGTCTGCTTTTTGTATGATATATTAAGTGTCTAAAAATGGTATTTTTGTCGTTACAGGTTTTTCGAGTCTAAGTTGACTATTCTCAGGCAAATAAACATATGACTTCACATATAGAGATCTCTTTGGTTTTTGATGGCCAAAGTATCGTGTATAAATAGATAAGTTGAGTGGTGAGCAGGTCAGTGGTTTTCTAATATATATATGTATCCTATCTTCATTCAGACATATTGAATAATATAAACATATTGAGGCTATATTTTTTATACTGATTCTTTCTTGTTGTCTAATGAAATTCTTGATGTTAAGATGAAATTTATCAAGGGAGGTGACGTGATTTTTCAAAATCCAATTACATTCGAATTTTTACAAGATCAGCGTCAGAGGTAATTTACAAAGATAAAGTTATTTAAGTTTGATAAAATCTGCAGTTCGTTATGATGTTAATTAAAAAAAACATGTGCAAACGCGCTCTGTAATTGTTATTTAAAAAAGAAAATAAATTAATCCATTGTAGCCATGGATTATTTTGCAAAACAAGATTTCAATATAAGAGAGCTGACTGAAAATTCCTAGAAATGCAAAATTGCAGGGAAAAAATGAATACATCACGAAAATAATTTTCAAAAATACAAATTTTTGAGGCTCCCCCATATCAAAATCTACCAACCAACACTCAACATATTTTATTACGAGTATATCAGCAATGTATTGAAGTGTATATAACAAAGCTTTAATACCATTTCTATAAACGTTATTCTTAGTGAGAGCCGACTTGTTTGAGTTGATATTCCTGTTCTTTTTTTTTCTTATACAGCCGTAAAATATTTGATTTTTAAAAATCCGGAGAGCAATTAGTATCCGGTACCAACACACACAAAAATAACATTTACATTAATGAGAAATAAAATCGGATTAGCAAATCTATTTAAAATAGCGTTCTTTCGTTGGGGTATGACATAACAACTGACAGTTATATATTCGGAGAAGCCGTGACAAGAGATTTACGTTCACTAAAATCAGCAATTCATCTTTACTTTATAAAGATAGTCTATAAAGGTTAAATTGGTAACGACACGATTTGGCCATAGTATGGCTTGCCTAACTAAAAATGGTCCTTATTTGATTCCTGTTGGGCTGTCGACTTTTAGTAAAGGATAATTTCTCGATATAGTCAAAAGGTTATGATGAAGACTGTTGCATATCGGATTTCAATCCTGGGTTAAAAAGCAATCGGAGTCTAACCGTACTGATGAGCTGTGATAAGCGAAACAGATCTGTCTGCGGAGGACTATATATATATATATATATATATATATATATATATATATATATATATATTTCTTCTGTCACGCACATGGAGACAGAGAAAATAGCGAGTCAGCATCGGTACAATTCATTAGAGAGACAGAACTGAGGCAGGGTCATCCCAGTTTGCTTTACTAGAAGTTTTAAAACTTTGCTACCAGCTATACAAGCTCTTACTTCAAGTTAGCTCTTTAACAGTGCTTTATTATTTTACGATAATTTTGTCGGCGAATAATGAAAATATATATTCTCTATTTGTATAAAACCGTTTTCTCTCTATTTCTTTATATATATATATTCTTTTCAAATAAAACTTCAAAAATTACATGTGTCGTATGAACATTTCTGTAAAATAAAATTGCTTCGTCAGTTGCCGTTTATTATCGAAAATTCTAACCCTCTGGCTGGATTAGTTTTAATATTAATAAGATTAATATTAATAGGATCTTCTTTGAGATTTTAACTACAAGCCACTTTCTGTTTGTATATATATAGATTTGTCATAATTATTTTGCCGTCATTTTGGACGGCAGGGCTACTCTCGTATATAATAGTCGACTACATCTCACTTTTACGATGCTTCCTCACTTTTATGAAGACTCTAAGATATTCTAAATTTCACATAATTATCCAGTTTGTTGAAACTGAAAGAGAGATTCATTTCAAAATTTTAATTACAGAACGTTCGTAATATTTTCAAGTAGAAATATTCTGATGAAAATAAAACAAGAAAACGATGTCACTCGCAATGAAGACGATGTTATAAAGACAAAGTTAATGTGAAATTTATGCTCGATGTTCTGAAGCTACTTTTAGTTCATACAATGGAAAACATGCAAATTGGAGTTCGTGAGTCAATATTACTAAATATTAGCCATTATTTTAAAATTCTTCTTTAGAATGTTCAGCAAGTTTTCAGTCATATCAAGGTCGGCTAGTCAAAGCCATATTTTGTAATGAGTGTCGTTTAAATCCTATTCATTTTGATATGTATTTCCTTTCTTCTGCCAATGCGATGCGAACTTATTATGCTTAAATATAGTTTTCTTCCGAAAAATCGAACTACGAATTCATCTGGGAATTTAAACTCATTCTATTCCAAGACATATCAGCTCTATATAATCTTTAACTCACCATGATTCTGCAACTTCTGCAAAATAAAATGGATATGTCTGTGTTTGTATTTGTATGTTTTCATTATATCGAACAATACTTTTCAGAGACCCTTGTTCATATTTCAAACAAAATCGGGCCACTTATCGATCATGACATGGACTTTTGATGTCCGCAAAAATTTTTTGAATACATTTATTGGTACGGCAGAAACCATTGAAACGCTTGGCATTTACGAACTCTTCTACCCCGAAGACACCTGATGCGAATTCAACCAATATCGAGTAGCTTGCAGATCAAGGTCAGAATCTTTGATATACATAAAATAATCTTCAAACCAATTTACAGGTTTTGTCAAAAATCAACGACGAAAATAATTTCAAGTAGTCTTTTGCGCACTTTTATGCATTTCTTTTAGTCGCTTCCCGCAAACTCAACCAAAATCGAGTCACTGGGAGATCAATCAAAACTTACAGCTGACACTCAGGTTGCTGCAAAAGTTAATGGAAAATGTTACTTATTGCGATCATTTATTTCGATGAAACGCTTAGTTTTATTCGGACAAATTATTTATTGGCAAAAAAAAAGCATGGATCCCGTTTTGCAAATACAACAAAAACCAACACTTACTCCGCACTTTTTAAACTTACGCATCACGGCGTCCTTATACTGGAGATTTTTGAATAAGCACCTGACTTTACCATTTCAACATAACCATAAAAAAACCAAGCAACTCCGGGCTATACAGCTAGTAAAGGATAACAATTCACTGATAACAACATGTGTTAAAAAAGAAATATATTAGATTGTCCCAAAAGTTCAGAAAAAATGAAAAAATTGAAATTTTACTCGCCAAGTAATTTAAGGTTACCAGAAAACACTTGCAAAAAATGAAATTTTACTAACAAAAACAACAAAAATTATTGCACAAAATAAAGACTTTCTGCCATCGATCTGCAAGCTTTCGGATCTAGTCAAAGTACCATTCAGCCGGCTTCGAATCAAAGAATTCTTGAGATGCTTACTCGACTTCATTCAAACGTGTCGAATCGGCGGCCCTTCAGAAAGTGTTGCATTAAGCGGAAAAGGCCGTGATCTGATGGATCACAGTCAGGAATGTAGGGTGGATGTGGCAGAAACTCAACACCGTCCAGCTCTTCAAACTTGTCTTTGGTGTTTCTGGCGGTGTGTGGCTTGGCATTTTAAAAATACAACAAAAACCAACACTTACTTCGCATTTTTTAAACTTACGCATCACGGTGTCCTTATACTGGAGATATTCGAAGAAGCACCTGACTTTATCATTTCAACATAACCATAAAAAAAAACCCAAGCAACACCGGGCTATACAGCTAGTTTCTTCATCAATACAGTACACATTAAAAGCATTTTTTCGTTTATTTTTCGTATATATACATATATTTCGTTTCAGATGATTTATTTCTTCAACATAGGTTCCAAGATAGGTAGCGGAAATAACTCATTTTCAAATGAGAAAGATTCAAAAACTCTACAATATAAATGTATAGGTACTGGTTTAATTTAATCATGACCAAAATCTAATTAACAATAATTATATATATATATAATCATGAACAAACGTTAGATATTTTTATGAACCCATAGGTAATATTATATTTCGCGGCTTTCTCCGCCGATAAGAATGCCGGGAAATATAATTTTGACTATTGGTTTATAAAAATATCTAACTTTTGTTATTAATTATAATACTCTGTTAAATTTAACAATATATTTTAACATTTAGGTCTCTTTGGATTTAATCTACTATGTAATTTACCATACCAAAGATCCTACTTATATATTCTACTTATATATATATATATATATATATATATATATATATAAATGATTGAGCACTCTGGAAGAATGGTAGACTTTGAAAATCAGTAGCTACTCCGGCATGTACTCATTGCTCATTCAATAATGAATTAGAGCACTCTGGCTATTGAGTGTGTATAATGATAATATGCACGCTAAAAAGTCTGCCTTCTTCTACCTAGCGACCATAGCTCAGAGGTAGAATCGGCGACTGACGCCAATTTGGTCGGGTTTCAATCCTGGGTTAAAAAGCAATCGGAGTCTAACCGTACTGATGAGCTGTTATACAGCGAAACAGATCTGTCTGCGGATGACTATATATAATTCAGAATAAGGCATAATAAAATGAGATATATGAATATGTCTTGTACTGTGTTTGTATTTAACGTTACATTTTCTGTAGAAAAAAAAACATTGAAAAAATATTACATTTTCCTTGTATCATATGTCGATATAAGGAAGAGATAACTTTGCCGAATATAAGGTCAGTGTCTCCAAACTGCTCGACAAAAAATTTTTATCAACAGAGATTATAAAACCTCACGTTTTTATCGATACAAAGCCCTCATTTCTTTTATCTCCAAAATACTAAAAATATTCTGTGCTGAGTGATAAATATTTCAGTTAACTGCTTACAGGTTTCGACATCTCTTTATGATTGTCGAGTAAAATGATTAGATTTGTTTGTAAATATAAAAAGAACCTTCAGATTAAAAAAAGTGGCTTTAGAATGAAGAGTATCAAGTAGCCTAAAAATCTGCTAAGTTTTCTCGCCCTTGGTAGGAATTGTTTACCGAATCTTCAAAAATGCCAATATTAATTCCAAGCGTACACATAAATGTTTAATGAAGGAAATGAAAGATAAAAAGTAATATTTTCACCAAGTATCACTTTATTACTATTTTGTGATTGCAGGCATAATACTTGTTTCTTATTTGTTAAGAAATTCTTCATACGTTTTCCAACTGAAGCAATTTAAGATATGGATCAGTTCATAAAATGCATATCATGCAATAATTTTTTTTTTAATCATATCACCACGAGCAAGGCGGTAACGCCACTGATGTGCAGGGGGCTACGTAAGAGTGAAAAGATTGAAAAAGAGAAAGCCGGAAACCACATCCTGAACAGGGAACAAGGGGTGAGACTCTACACCTGTACAATAGACGTGGGTGGAGTGTGAACCGGGTGATAGTTTAGTCTATCTACGCCAATTGAAAAAAAAAAATGAAAAAGAAAAAAAAAAGAAAAGTGAAAAGATTGGAAAAGAGAAAGCCGGAAACCACATCCTGAACTGGGAACAAGGGGTGAGACTCTACACCTGTACAATAGACGTGGGTGGAGTGTGAACCGGGCGATAGTTTAGTCTATCTACTCCAAATGAAAAAAAAAAATGAAAAAGAAAAAAAAAAGAAAAGTGAAAAGATTGGAAAAGAGAAAGCCGGAAACCACATCCTGAACAGGGAACAAGGGGTGAGACTCTACACCTGTACAATAGACGTGGGTGGAGTGTGAACCGGGCGATAGTTTAGTCTATCTACTCCAAATGAAAAAAAAAAATGAAAAAGAAAAAAAAGTGAAAAGATTGGAAAAGAGAAAGCCGGAAACCACATCCTGAACAGGGAACAAGGGGTGAGACTCTACACCTGTACAATAGACGTGGGTGGAGTGTGAACCGGGCGATAGTTTAGTCTATCTACTCCAATTGATTAAAAAATGACAAAGAAAAAAAAAAGAAAAGGGGAAAATCATTTCATGATCAGTTACTAGCCATCGTCTGACGAAGTCCAATTCCTAGTATTGAAACATGATAGCTTCTTTTTAGTGGCGTAAAATGATTTTATTATTATCACTTATATATATATATATATATATATATATATATATATATATAATGGAAAGGGGTTTAAGGATGAACAATCTTCTTTGAGGAAATGTTATTGCTTTGGACGAACTATAAAACTTGTTTCTTTCAACAGTTATATTCAGAAAGACTTCGCTTTTTCAAGCTACATTAATGAATCAGAGCACAGAAATATTCGCCTTTCAGTCATTTTTAAATGATAATATCATGTAAGATTATAATGCCTTCAAGTTTTATTTTGGCCAACATTACCACGACCCAATCTACACTGCAGATTACACACGCCTTGCTTTTTTACACTGATAAATATCCTACACTAAATCATTGGCCCTAAAACACATACACTCTTAAGCTTGTAGAGCATAGCGCATGAATTGACCGCACCCAACAGCAAAACTTCTAAGTACCAAGCCTATAAGAAATCGTATTAACAATCAAACGGAAACAAACGTATGCAGACGCAAATGTCGACAGTATAGCCCATATAGCTGGGAAAAAAAATCGCCTCTCTTCTTTTAGTTAAAATCTCTTTATATCAGGTGAAGAAATCAGAAGTTTTACGGAACGCCAAGTACGCATTCATTATAACAATTTAAATACACAACGGCGCCAAGTCCAGTTGTTCAATTTAACGGGTCACCGACCAGTTTTAGCTAGTCTATAAAATCATCGGGCCAATACTATTAAATAAATTTGTAAATAAATCTAACGAAACGGAAATGAAAGATCATGAAAAAACTAATTTTCTTTCCTTCTTTTTAAATTCGGCTCATAATAGTTATCAGGTTAGAGTATATCTTATATTTCTGGTCTAGTGTTATGTAGAAGGATTTATAATATTCAACATTATCATCAGAAGAAAATCGGTCAATATGTCTAGGATTAAAAAAATCATTTAGGATCTTGGGTTAAATTCTGTGACTATTCTAAATGATGAGGTAGGTTACAAAGTGCAATCAAAAGACTTTCCTGTGCTACATTCAACAGTTGAAATAATTATAAAGAAATTCTAGAATGTACAAGTTGTGGGAAGCCTCAGAGCGTCACCTCTTGTGGATGAAAAGGTCAGCAATCATCAAGAACATTACCTCCGAAGTTAGTTTTACCGGTTTTAATTCATAGAAATATATTTTAAAGCATACCATCGAATTATAATCAGACTGGCTTCTACTGAAAAAGACTGTAGACGATAATAATGCACCAAAACAGACACGCAAGTATTCGTCTAACACTTATTAAATGTAATCCCTGTAAGAATTTGCTGGATTAAACAAAATTTGAGCTTCTTTATCACAGTTATGTTGCTTTTGTTTAGCGATAAAAAATGGTGAAACTTTTAAACCAAATGAGCATCGTTCCGACTCTTAAAAATAAATTGTGTAGTATTAAGCAATATACAGAGTGGTGGAAACGATAACATTTTCACGTGGTTGAAAAGATAACATTTATTTTGTGATTTCATTTTTTTTATAATCGTGTCGCCTCAAGCAAGGCATTTTACTGCCACTGTTGTGCAGGGAGTTATATAGGGGGGGCTATTCTGAGAAAAGTGACAGGTTACAGGGGGTGTCAGAAAGATGATAGGAGAAGGATGAGAATACTGATGAGAGTGAGGTTGACGAAGAAAGGAGCATGGGAGAGAGAATGCAAGGTTGTGAGACAGGAGATGACTATAAGATTAACTTTACATTTAAGTTCTTGAAGATTGTAGCTGCTTGGAAAGCAATTAACCGGAAGGGAATTCCACAGGTGGGAAGTGCGAGAAAAGAAGCTGAGGGATTAAGATTAGCGTTTACAATTTACTAGTTTCACAGTAAAAGTGTCGGACTTAGTTGCTAATCTTGTGACACGAGGAAATCCACATATAAGTGGGTACCAGTGAGATAAGTTCATCGGAGCAGAAGCTGTGAAAGTATTTGTAGAAGAGACAGAGTGAAGCCACACTGCGTCAGTGTTAAAGCGACTGTATCCTAGCTGCCATGTTGGGATCGATCGCATTACAGATTCTTCGATGGATTTTGTCAAGGACACCTAAGTAGATAGCAGGAGCACTAGACCAGACATGGCAGCAGTATTCAATGCACAGGCAGATAGTAGATTTGTATAAGGGCAGGATTGTTTCAGATGGGAAAAACTTCCTGGACCTGCACAGAGAACTGACCTTCTTAGCAGCAGATTCATCTATCGATTCTATATAGTCATTCCACTTGAGGTTTGGTGTGAGAGTTAAACCGAGGAGGCGCAGTGATTTACTCTCAGTGAGACTAGCCTGATCCATGCTTATGGGGGGTAGGAACGATTGTCTGTGAGGGTTATAGATAGCAGCTTCGATTTGGAAATTCACGAGCCATTACTTATCCCAGTATAACAGAGATTGGGCTTCTTTTTCAAGCTCGGCAGTGAGGTTAGCTTTGTCAGCCTTGGCAGATATTGGATCGTGGCGTGAGTAAACTGTAGTGTCGTCAGCGTATATGCCTACTAGTGATTTTATTTCATCGGGGAGATCGTTAATGTAACAGAATTATTACATTGACAATTAAATTTTGTGTACAGTGATACAATAGCGCTTAAGTACTATCAACACAAATACTCACTGTTGCCATCACAATTTATAGAGCTTTGAAGTCTACCCGCCACACTTTGAAAAAGTTTACGCAAGTTTCTTTGTGTATTAATTTCTTATATAGTTTTTCAAACCACGAACACTTCTTGGTTTTTGAATATAAGCTTTGTTCTTGAGTACCCCAAAAAGAAGAAATCCATAAGGGTCAAGTCAGGGGAACGTGCTGGCCAATCGATTAGACCTCTTTGTTTGGTTGGCTGTTTTGTTTTTATGGCAAATCAACCTCGGTGGGTCATTTTTTGCCAACTAAATTTTATTTATTTATTGCTGGTAATACCTTTTTCTTTCAACAATTAATTGTTGTTTTTTTTATATAAGTTTTGTGTTTAGTAATAAATATTTTTTTTTGAGTATCAAGATTCATTGGCATTTTTTTTGTTTTTAAGGGCAGGGTCCCTAAGTCCTACTCTTGTTATTTAACCTATAACTGGAGGGAAGGGACGGTTTAATACCTTTCCCAAGAGTACCAGTGCTTAAGTGAATGCAGGGTATTCAACTGGAATTCGAACTTGGCTCACCGATTTCTCTTTCCGAGCCGATATCCACTGCACCACAACGCACATCCGTCACTAATAGCTGACAGCACCTGGTGTTCCCAAGCGGTCACCCATCTAAGTACTGACCAGGCTCAACGTTGCTTAACTTCGGTGATCGAGCGAGAACCGGTGTAATCAACGTGATAGGCCGTGAAGTGAATAATGTGAAGTGGCACCATCTTGATGGAAATATAATCGATAAAAAACCCTATTCCACCTACTGACTACATACTTTTGCACCTTTCCATAGATGTTCTTCAGCCAGTGAGACTAGTCAGATTTCTTAAGTAGGTGATATCTTAAAGAATAAACAGTATATGCAAGTTCACAACAAAAACCTCATTAAGCCAAAAAAATCAGAAGGGAACATAAATGTACCCTTTCACAAAACAGCGACTTAATACATGTGTTACAATTTATTGGTTTCACAGTAAAAAGGTCAGACTTAGTTGCTAGTCTTGTGACTCGAGTAAATTCACATATAAGGGAGTAACAGTGAGCTAAGTTCATCGGAGCACAATCTGTGAAAGTATTTGTAGAAGAGACAGAGGGAAGCCACACTGCGTCGGTAAGAAAGCGACTGTATCCTACCTGCCATGTCAGGATCTATTGCATGACAGACTCTTCGTTGAATGTTGTCAAGGACACCTAGGTGGATAGCAGGAGCACTCGACCAGACATGGCAGCAGTATTCAATGCACGGGCGGATGGTAGATTTGTATAAGGGCAGGATTTTTTAGGTTGGGAAAAACTTCCTGGACCTGCACAGAGAACTGACCTTCTTAGCAGCAGATTCATCTATGGATTCTATATAGTAATTCCAATTGAGGTCTGATGTGAGAGTTAAACTGAGGAGGCTCGGGCGATTTTCTAAGCGCCGCTTAGATGTGGTACAATGCCGAAAGAAAAGGACACCCAGTGAGAATTAAATTCACTACTCAGTTGTAATGATTCTAGCGGGACAAGCTTGCTAAATATTACACCACGCCGAGGTGCCCAAGAAAAACGCACAGGAATTAGGATGACAATATAATAGAGTGTCTAAGCTAGAGTTCAAAACATATGACAAAGGACATGTCTTCTAGATTTGAGGATGCAGAAACTTTAAAAAAATATGAATGGGCTAGTTAATCTAATATAAATCATGTGTGACCTTACCAGAGACCCGAAATGAAGAAGGAGGGCTTGGAGAATCTAATACTCACAGGATGTATAGAGGGAAAAGGAAACAGAGAAAGTAGAGCGAGACATATTTGATGGGATTGACGAAATGAATAGCAGAGCGGGATTGGAGAAAAATACCAAAAGAAAAATTATCGAGAGCGACAAGAGACAGAGGCAAGTGGAAGTTCATGATCACCTACGTCACGAAGTGAGACGACACATGAAGAAGAAGAATGATTGACATAATCGTTTTTTTTACTTAAAACCAGAATAATATTTTTGGAAAGATAATAACGATTTAGTGATAAAAGTCTTACTATTTAATCCATATCTGTGAAGTATAGGGAAAATCATAGCTTTTCCAAAAATATTTGAGCGTAGGTTTAATAAAACGAACCCAAATGAAATTTAAACGAGGCTCTCCGATTAAAATTTCGCAGCCATTATTCATTATATAAGCCGCATATCAAAATTCACTGCACCTATTTTCAAGCTAAGCAAGTTGATTTCACTGATTGTACTAGAATTGTAGTTACAATGTTATATACTTGTAAGAATTACGTATAATCATATGACATCTATCCAGGACAAAACATTGTTTTCCAAATTTAATCCAAACGTCCCTATCAAATCGTGAAATGATGGTCGTCTTGAATGGGCGTATTTCCAGATACTTTCAAATGGACGCCGGCGTACCTCAAGGCTTTATCCTAGGTCCTACATTTTTCTTGATCTCCATCAATAATTTTCCTGATGTAATCAGTTTGCAAGTAGATATCTAAGCAGATGACACCACAATTTACTCACGTCTCAATAAGAAATCTACCAGAGCTGACTGACGAGATGTGCGTAGTGGTGCAGTGGATATCGGCTCGGAACGCGAAATCGAAGACCCCGAGTTCGAACTGCAGTTGAATTCATTGCATTCACGTACGCGCAAATACCTTTGGGAAAGGTATTAATCCATCTCTTCCCTCAAGTTATGGGTGAAATAACAGGACAGACTAGGTTCTATAGCCTTGATAGACAACCACTCTAACGCACAAACAATAGCAACCTACTGCGGAATAGGTTTTTGACTAATCATTCATGTGTCTTTCGAGACATGATCGCCCAAGCGTCTACCACGTATGGCACTTATATAACTGACCAAAGCTGACAAAGTAAACCATGCTGCTGCTTTAGGAAGGAACGTCCAATCTGTGATGGATTACGATAAGAAGTGCCTCGTAAATTTGAATGTTTTCAAAACGAAGCTACTCTACCTTAAATACCATAGAGAAAAAGGTCTTAACTTCCATCAATATGGACGACGCTAGTATTTCAGAAAGCAACACTCTGCACCTCCTTGAATTTACTCTATCAACCGACTTTTGGTGGAACGTCTACATTGAAGTAATAGCTACATCTATTGCTGAAAGGTTTTGGTCACTGCATCGGCTCATTATGTTTTTTTCATCAGAATCCATTTTGCCTTCCTGTGTCTCTTCTGCAAATACTTTCACGGCTTCTACTCCGATGGACTTAGCTCACAGGTGCACCCTATATACGAATTTACTCGAACCCCAAGATTAGCAACTAGATCCCACCCTCTTACCGTTAAACCAATAAAATCTAACCACAAATTATACGCCATCATCTTCTTTCCTCGCATTTCCCGCCTGTGGAATTCTCTTCCGTTGACTTGCTTCATCAACAGCTACAATCTCCAAGAACTTAAATGTAGTCAATAGTCGTCTCCAATCTCACTAACCTGCATCCTCTCTCTCATGCTCCTTTCTCCGTACACACCACTCTCATCAGTATTCTCATCCTTCTTTTACCCACTTCTTGACAACCCCTATAACCCTCACACTTTCTCATAACGTTTCTCCTATCTAACCCCCTGCGCAGCAGTGGCAGTAAACTGCCTTTCTTGGGGCGATATGATTATAAAAAAAGCATTTATAAAATAACCCGTTTATTGAAAACATTTGGCATATCTGGTCGGGTTGTCCATGCTGTTCATCTCGGGGTTCGCAACAAAATCAAAAAGATTTGCAATGTAATCAATCCTGATATACCAGCTCGACTTCAGTCACTTCCCTACTGACGGTATATGGCTTCGCTTTGTCTTTTCTACAAATATTTTCATGGTTTCTGCTCTGACTAGCATCTTTCCCTGATGCTAAGACCAAGTGAATTTACTTGTGCTACTAGATTGGCAACAGTTTACTGTCGAAACAGTCAAATGTAACCACCACTTCTATTTTATCAATTTCTTATCTTGCATTACCAGAGTATGGAATTATATGGATGGAATCAAACCAAAAGGATTAAGTTGACCTAATTATCACAAGAGATAAAAGAAAATCCAAACAGAGCAGATTATATATGTGATTGAGAGAAAAAGATTATTATTATTCAGACACACACGCCTACAGATGCATATAAGCATTACACTGAATAAATAATTGTTTCCTTTCTAATGTTGTAGGTATGATATTTACAATGAAAATAAAAAAATGTTTTTAAAAGTACCAGTTGTAGCCCAAGTATGACTTAAAGCTAAGATATTTTTCTAATAGATCAACCAGAGATAAAATTAACTCATTCCTAACGCAATAGATTTCAACTGCTAAATTAGTTACATTTACATTCAGTCAGTTAAGTGCTATACGCAAAACACGCTGTAGCGATCATGTCTCGAAAGAAACATGACTGACTGGGCAAAAGATTATGCCGCAGTAGGTTGCCATTACTTTCTGCGGTAGATTGGTTGCCAGCCAAGGCTATAGAACCCAATCTGTCCTGTTATTTAACCCATAACTGGAAGGAACAGAGGGATTAATACCTTTCCTAAGGGTATTTGCACGTAAGTGAATGCAATGAATTCAACTGGAATTCGAACTCGGCTCCCCGATTTCTCGTTCGGAGCTGATATTCACTGCACCACAACGCACATCCGCACAGTTACATTAGGTAGTAAAAAAAAGCAAATATTAGGGGCTGAGAAAACTTGCTAAAACTAATAAAATAAAATAATTGTACTCTTCTTTTCCTTTCGTCATATTTTAACTTCTTCCATGAAAGGAAGAAGTTAAAATATGACGAACTGCTGGAGAGTTGCAGGGTTAAAGGCTGGAGGGCTAGCTGCACTCCTATAGAAGTGGGAACTAGAGGATTTACAGCAAGGTCCTTATGCATGGCCTTAACAGACATTGGAATAGTGGGATTAAAAAAAGGAAAGCACTCAAGTCCATAAGCGAAAGAGCGGAAAAACAGCTAATTGGTTATGGATCAAAAGAGAGAGTGCCTGTATTCCAAAACAAATTGTTACCTAAAATTCTCCTAAATTCTGCGTTTAAATTAATGTTTCGGACGAGCTCATGTACGGTTCGCCTCTAAATGAAAAGTGGCTCTGACTGTCGCCAATCAGAAGCATTGTGCAAGGTTTCGTACCGGGCCTAAACGTAATTTTCCAGTGTCTGAAAGCGCTTATCGAAGATTGGCCAGAAACTGATCATCTCTGGTCGGGTCGGCGCAGTGAGGGGGTATGATGTTGAAAAACCCAAACCCCCTAGTGATCCTCGCGATGACATCACTTACGACACCCTCTAGCGCCCTCATTACGGTGCGTATGTTTGAAATTACTATTTTACTTATAGGCCAAGTAGGTTCAAATCTTTGCATTAAATAAATGTCCTAAGCTCTGATTAACCAATGTATGGACACATGAACAAGCCAACCACTTTAAGCCACAAAAGTATATGTAACAAGATTATGGAATTCCTTTCCATATACTTGTTTACCTGAGAGCTGCAATGCAAATGTTTTAGTGTAACGTCAATTGCCATCATCTATTTTATTGATTCCCATCTTTCTCTTATTCTTACTTCGACATCCCTTGTAACTCGTTCTCTTTTTCTTTCCTTTTCCCTCACTGTAACGCCTTCCGTACCAGTGGCTGTTCTGTCTTGCTTGGGGTAAAATGATTATACAAAAAATCACTAGAGCGTTTAAAACGTATTGGGTTGATGAATGATGCCTAAAAGTGGAATGATGTGTTTTTCAATTGTTTTAACTTGTTTGTGGTATGTGTTTTATTCTATGTATGAGTGTGTATGTATGTGTTTGTGTGTGTGTGAGAGAGAGAGAGAGAGACAGAGAGAGAGAGAGAGAAAGAGAGGGTGAGTTAAAAGGTTAGGCAGATAGAAAGAGGAAAATATAGAGAGTGAAAGATATTTTTCGATTACTATCAAGATGGTCTCTTAAACGAATCATGCAAGTGATTAAATTTAAATTTAAATACTCTATATTCAGGTGAAAACCAATTGCAATGAAGCATCGCCAATCTATAATGACATTGGCCTACTTCTAAAATACTTTTCTAAAATTAATTCATACAGATCTGACGGTTAATCAAAAATGCGTAATTCTTTTAAAAAAGATATACAGTTGCGATTTCTTCAAAATTCATTTATATGAGTTCCAAATCAAAGACATCTCTTTAATTAAATTATTCCCGAAATTTATTTGTCGGATTTGCTTCTTGGAAGAAAAAATAATTTTATAAGATATTCTTTACAAAGGCATGATTTAATAATAAAAAACCTAATTTAATGATTTTACAAGCTTATGAATGAAACAGTTTTTGAAAAACGTCTGTCAGGTGAATATTTATATGGCGAAATCGTGTTAGTTCCTCGGTATATGAAGGGAATAAATTAAGTTACTTTCAAGAAACTTACCTTAAATTATTGTTTAACTACACTTAAGTCATAAGTGCATTTAGGCTTTACTATGTTTGTTCAATAGACAGATATAAATATATTTATTGTATATAATAATAATAATAATAATAATCTGTGACAAATACCCTAAATCAATAAATCTTCCAATCACAAGATGTTCTGTACTTGCACCAAATGAATATAAAAATCGTCACGATAGAGTGGAGTAATATTTACACTTTTCAATGTGCAAAACACTTTGGTAAATATGTAAACAATCACTGGTATGAACATCACTTAGCACCGGTTACATCTGTGAGATTACACCATCTGCACAGACAGGAAAATTGAAGAAAATAAGATGGACAAGAAAAAGAAAAAGACCGAAAAGAAAAAAAAACTTCTCTTTCAATTGATGTGGCTTGTACAGCGGACTGTAACATAGTAACCAAGTAATGTGAAATACTATCAAAGTATGAAAACCTGGAAACTGAAATAGTTAAACATTTGAAAATAAGAATATTACCAGTATATATTAATCTCAGTTGTTTTGATAAGTACTGCGTACACAGTAAACAGAATTCTGTCCATGTAAATCTAGTGGTATTATGGAAGATAGAAAAACAAATGAAAGGTAGCAATAACAACACACCACTACCTGCCTTAGGTCTTTCCGCAGACTTAGTAATTAGTGTGAACATGACAGAAATCGAATTATGATGAAGATAACATGATAGCAATAATAATAATAATAATAATAATAATAATTTACGATAGTATCATATATTTTTTTTATTATATTAATAAATTAATAAATACATGAATAATGCCTGAGCCTTTCAATAAATCAAGTCAACAAAAAGCAGGAGCCAAAATCTACTATTTGTGTAGTTTGAACGCATTCTAAATTCTGATCAGAATCATAGACAATAAAATATCGTTGGAAACAAAGATGATAATAATTTAGGTGATATCTGTCTATCTCTATGGCAGCGAATGCTTGATTATATGAAAGATGAAGAAGGGAAGCAAAGCAACAGAAACCGGTTCTACAGAAAGACGCTGAGAATACCATGGTCCGAACACGTGAGCAACAACGATGTCTTGGAGAGTATCGTTACTAAACGGAAATTTATACTTAACATCAGGAAAAGAGAGTTGAAATTTCTGGAACACGTGATGAGAAATGAAGGTTTGGAAAATCTGATACTCATAGAACATATAGAGGAAAAGAGGTACAGAGAAAAACAGGGAGTGACATATTTTTGTGCTTAAGCAAATAGATGACAGATCCCGGGAGAGACATTGGACAATTAAAGAATTAACAAATATTACAAGCAGAAAAATATAGCTAACGCTTATAGAAAGCATAATGCTGTTAGTGGGTTTGGAGAATTTGACACTCATAGGATATATGAAAGCAAGAGAGAAAAATGTGACATGACGTGGGATATTATGGCTCTCCACAGCTTCCTATCTATTCCTAGCTGTTTCGAATCTTTCCATTTATCCTTTTTACTTTCTGATCTGTCTTCCATTTAAATACTTTTGTTCATGCAGGTTAGACTCCGTCTTTCTTTGTCTCTCTGGCTTTCAATTTACTCTCATTATATATTAGTGTTTAAAAACATGGATTTTAATCAGTACATAAAATATTATCTCAGTTATTACCAATCTAGATTTTTTTCATTTTTTTACTTCAGGCTTATTTTAGCCGATTATTTAAAACAGAAAACTACTTTTATATTGTAAGAAAATAGTTAAAGAAAAATTGTTGCTTTAATTCCTATTGCTTTGCTCATAGATGGAGAGAGATGGTGTGAATTAATAAATTTTGCAAGTGTCTGTAAATGAATATAACGAACCCGACTAGAATTGAAACACGTATCTCCGTTTAGTCATTCTGAGTCTTTGTAAATTACATCTCGCATTCAGGCTAACTGCACCTGCTATTCCGAAGCAATCACCTACATACTTAATAAGGCTCGACATTGATTAATTTCTATGATCGAACAAGAACCAGTTTTTTTTATCGTTATAAAGCCTTAAACCTTTAGCAGTCTGGAATCTTGTGTAAGGTGTATAAGTGTTTGATATCATATTGTATCAAATTCAAGTAAACACAAATTTAAAAGCTGTTATTTCGCAACGTCTCGATATCTGGTTTTATCCCTTGAATGCCAAATATCTGGGAAATCTTACGAAATGAGAAACCTTAACAAATATTTCAGTGAATGAAAACTGATTGAATCGATTCGACATTCAATTTTTTAAAAGCAAATCAAAAACTAAACTCACAAAGATTGCTTTGAACATCTCTAGAGTCTAATTAATTCACTTGCGAGTTTAAACATAACTCACAACAAAGACTTAGATCTGAGTGTTACACGTGCATCTCTCTCAGCCGGTATTTCTCATAAATTTTAGGAAGTATTTCGTAACAAAAATTCAAACTTGCTTGGTAGAGAAACATTGTTTAATTTTACTAAGTGATCAGTTATCCAGTTCACCAAAAATAAGTAAATAAGTGTTGTGGATTCTGGGTGGGAACCGCACAAAATAATGAACAACAACACAGATATTTGAGATAGAAAATCTGTTATATTAAACATAAAGATACAAACTGGAATGCGATTAGTAGGTATATATATATATATATATATATATATAACATTAACATAGTACACTTGGTAATTAATCCAGGTAAATTCCAAAAGAGACGAACTCATGAGAAGTCAATGTTAAATTCATTTATTTAATTTAACAGAGTAATATAATTTATAAAGGGTTTTTGATTATTACTATGGATAATACCTATTTCACCGCTTTGATGTTATTATCGCGGCT
Organism: Ascarosepion bandense; assembly: GCA_037127315.1. Lineage (NCBI taxonomy): Eukaryota > Metazoa > Mollusca > Cephalopoda > Sepiida > Sepiidae > Ascarosepion > Ascarosepion bandense. The sequence continues at coordinate 198,058 of JBBBDQ010000270.1, read as the reverse complement.
CGTCAGACCCAAATGGTACAACAGTAGGCAATCAAAATATCACCCCACAAAAAAAATTATTTTCTTTTATTTAAGTTTACATAGACGCTCACAGGTCCATATTAGAACAGACATTTGTAACTGTTATATATTTGTGGGGTGATATTTGATTTTTTTTTTTAATCATATCACCCCAAGCAAATCGGTAACGCCATTGATGCGCAGGGGGCTACGTAAGAGTGAAAAGATTGGAAAAGAGAAAGCCGGAAACCACATCCTAAACAAGGGATGAGCCTCTTCACCTGTTCAATAGACGTGGGTGGAGTGTGAACCGGGCAATAGTTTAGTCTATCTACTCCAATTGAAGAAAAAAAATAAATAAACAAAAGTGTGAAAAGAGTGGAAAAGAGAAAGCCGGAAACCACATCCTAAACAGGAAACAAGGGATGAGCCTCTTCACCCGTTCAATACATGTGGGTGAAGTGTGAACCTTCTGTTGCGACATTTGGGTCTGACGAGCCGGGATAATAACATCAAAGCGGTGAAATATATATTATCCATAGTAATAATCGAAAATCCTTTATATATATATATATATATATATATATATATATATATATATATATAACAAAAAAAAAATCGTAATTAATCAGGCCGGTAGAAATAAATATACTGTTACATTAAAAAGAGAATATCTACGCAAATATGAGTATCGATTAAAAATAATGTTCAAACAAATAAATTATATATTATTATTATTATTATTATTATTATTATTATTAGTGTTTTGTTTGCCTATGATAATAACAATCCCCCTTTATCGAGAGGAACAAAACGTATAATCTCTGATTTAAAAATATTCTACCTATAAATTTTAATTTTTATTTAACTTTTAAGATTTTTCTTTCCAATTTCAGGTAAAACTTTAGACCAATTCAAATTATAAATAAAACAAATGTATGAAAATAGCATTCCATCATTATAATTTCTATCATAAACAAGGTGAGAATCAAATCTTCATATCCCGGAAGGGTGACGTCATAAGAATTTGATACGTAGTGTATTTCGAGTCGTGCTATATACGTAGGATATATATATATATATATATATATATATATATATATATATATAAATTACGTTTTAGAACATGTACATAATTTTTTCTATATATGTCCTCTTCTCTACAAACATATGGTTGTTTCAATGTTTGGACTCCAACCTATCATCGGGAGAAGGAAAAAGTTCTATACTCACTCGAATATATATATATATATATACAAGTCTTTGAAGTAAAGCCGTGCTGGAATTAATATATCCACGTCGAACTGACCGGTGGTGTGTATGACTACTCTGCCTGAGTTGAGCTCAGAGCCATTATGACTACTGACGCGGTATTCTTTGTGAAACTTCGATATCATACGGATCTCTCAGGATGTCTTACTCTACTCTGCGTTGTTCAATATGACAGGAGTATATGTATACTCAAGTTGAGCCCATTATCATAGAAAATGGGGTGATCCCACAACAAAGAAAGATACTTGTTAATTATTACCCAATTGTTTTGTCTTTCAACCATTTATGCTCTTCTCATTCCTGCTGAAATAAAACACATCCGATCATAATGTAAATGGGCGTTCTAGATTTTCACATTACATGTTTCACTGAATATTTTCTGGATTGGGTCAAGACTAGAAATTGTTCTTTAAATTATTTATACCACCAATTTGGGTACAAATATTAACAACAGTGTTCTTTTAGAAAATGAATACAAACGATGCATATACGCAAGACCAGAAAGAGACAGTTGAGGATTTTAAGGCTCGTAATGAGGAAAGATAGCTTGGAAATTTTGATACTCACAGAACATCCGAAAGACAAAGGGAATGTAGCTTGAGTATATGAGAGAACAGGGTTAAAGAGATAACAAAATGACAAATTTTACAAAGGACAGAGATTTGTAGAAAGCCATGATCGGGAACGTGATCTATGCCCATTGAGGAAAAACATATAAAGCAATATACTAAATTAATTTAAAATGTATAAATTCGAAATTAATTCTTTAAAAAATCCCATTATCAATCAAATATTCTCAAGAAACGACCAAGTATTAATTAGAGATTTCTAGAAAAAAATTCGGCATCGTAAAGGATGTGCGTTGTGGTACAGTGGATATCGGCTCGGAACGAGAAACCGGGGAGCCGAGTTCGAATTCCAATTGAATCCATTGTATTCACTTACGCGCAAATACCCTTAGGAAAGGTATTAATCACGTCTCTTCCTTCCAGTTATGGGTTAAATAGCAGGATAGATTGGGTCCTATAGCCTTGGTTGGCAACCAGTCTACCGCAGAAAGCAATGGCAACCTACTGCGGGATAATCTTCTGCCCAGTCAGTCATGTCTCTTTCGAGACATGATCGCCCAAGCGTATATCACGTATGGCACTTAACTGACTGACTGAAAGGCCAGCATTTATTTATAGATTTCTCCATGAAACAAGTTTATTTTTCACTGTCACATTCTTCAACAGAAGAGCAGAATAATGGGTCATCATCATATTTGTATTAACAACAGGAACTTATCAAATATATTACTGCACCCTAACAATTATGATCGGATGTGTTTTATATATCAGTTTTTTCTGATGAAAACATGTAATATCACACTATATATGTCAATAAAATACTTCATTTTAAAATATGCCATACACATGTAAGTTACAACTGGAATGAAATATTTATTTAATCGTTTCGTCCCAAGCAATGTAATAAAGTTCCTCAGAGGCTGATGTAGGGATTGAAGTAGAATATATATATACAATTTGGTAGAGACTGAGATGCGACACTGTTTACCTAAACATCGTTCTACGCTTTCATCCGATTACTTAGTTCTCATTAGACTAGCATATGTTTTGAATAGTGTTCGGCCATGAAGAAATACGCAGCAGTAGTGACAGGTGAACGAAACTTAATAAGAAAGCATCATTCAGTTGTAAAACAAAAATAAATCAAGCACTTTTTGACAGGGAAAAGATATCGGCTATGCAAGCAATTTGTCTACACGTTTCCAGTGTAATATCCTGTAATGTCTGGCAACCAGTTTTGGCATTGATTTTTTGTGTTACTTCTTTGATCCAATGTGACCTATCAGTGCTGTCCTTTCAACGCATAATTTAGTGACTTCATTACAAATACTGAAGTGTTCAAGACAGTCGATGCCAAAATAGTATATCGATCTTGCTCACATGTCTAGTGTCATAAGCATGATTAAAATATTATATCACAATTATAGGGAAGGACAGGGTAACATGCATGTTGTACAATTTTTCTTTTGTTTTCAATTGCCCATTTCTTTATTTTCTGTGGGGGAAACAAAAGACTATTGTCTCCCTTTAGACGAGATAAGTCTCTTCGGTCACATGACGTTTACTTAGTGATAGTCAGTTTCGTTTGTTAGGCTCGGTCGTCTCAGCACTTTTTGAGGATAAATCTACTTCACCCTAGCAGTTTACAAGTCAATGACGCTGTATTTGGGAATATATCTTCCCCGGATACAGAATAATTGTCTTCTGCTAGACCTCCTCAAGATCGAAAACCCAATATTCACCGTTTCCAGTTCAGGGAATATATCCTTACTTGAGACATACTAGATGAATCCGGTCAGCTTGAAGTTGGCGTTGTCAACATGGCTTCTCCAGAAACACAGAAGAATTATCATATTATACGCAGTATCTTACTTTCGTTCTCCTTTCATTCTGCTTGTGGTGTAGATACATGACATATTCTCTCTCTCTCTTTCTCTCTCTCTCTCTCTCTATATATATATATATATATAGTAGAGACAGAGAGAGAGAAAAAATTCTCACGTCTTAATTATATAAAAGTCTCTCTGGTAATATAACGTTATTGTTATTCTCTTTCCCGTCCGTGAAATACGGTGTTATTATATCCTGGATATAATGATGCCCATAATGGATGAAATTTAAATGGAGAGTAGAACATTCTTACATAGCTCCTTACTTTATATTTACAATCAGAATATTGTGATAGTGTCTACAGACTGTTAGATATTAGCTTTCTTGTTAATAATAATATAGAGCGTGTTTTCTCATTTGAATACGATCGTCAGTGGAAGTCTAAAATCTACTTGAATATACTATACTTATATTTTTATATATGAACTAGCAGTTTAGCCCGGCGTTGCTCGGGTGTAATGAAAGCTTTAAAACTAATCCATGGTTCTGGAGCTCAGACACTTTGGACGTTGGCACGAAAGACTAAAAAGCAATAGTTGTTTCCAGTTAAAGCGAAACTGTAGACTAAAAGAAAAATGAATGGATGTAAGTCAAATTTTTATTTCCTGGTAACGATATCAAATAAGTTTTTTTTCATCGAAAACTGAATTTTGAAGGCTAAATAAGTCCTCTGAGTATATGGTATCATGGTTGAGACTGAGAACTACAGTTATACCTACTTAGAACCAAACTATTATAAAAGGGCTGAAAAAATACAGACGTACAGGCAGATAAACAGACACACACACAAGCATCTTGCCTTATATATATATATATATATATATATATATATATATATATATATATTAATGCAGGTTTCATTGAATAATATAGACAAGTTTTGTCTATTAATTTTGTGTAGGATCCGTTCATACCGTCGGATATACTTGATGGTGATGTCGTTAAAAGACAACAAAAATCACAGTATTTGTTGAATTTTTTATCGGGTCTAAGCTTTCGGCTCACATAAGCCATTATCAAAGAGTAAATATTAAAACACAGTAAACATAGAACATTTAAGCTATTAACAATAAAGATAATTGAATTGAAAATATAAGTCCATCCCTACCGTGGCGGATGGCCGAGACAAAACTTGTCTATATTATTCAATGAAACCTGCATTAATGAAAAAATGCTGCCAAAATACACACAATATATATATATATATACATATATATATTATCGATTTTCTGCACTATTGTAAAAACCGCAACCTTGAAATTTCTGAATATCGTTTCTTATGTCTTTGTCTATGAGTGTATTTAATTTGATTAAAATCGAACCACTCTTTCTATAATCCAATTTTTTCGATTATCGATTTTCGATATTTATCGGGGGTATCTCGACACAAAACCTAGCTAAGAACACTCGCAGACGCTTATAGTATAACTGTGTAAATTTTCAAGAAAATCGGTTCAGCCGTTTCGGAGTCTATAGGTAACGGACACACACACACAATGTTCCATTTATAAATAATTTTAGATGGTTCTGGTTTTGGTTCAGTATTTTTTTACTGGCATTTGAACCCAACACTTTTGCAGATTTTTCAACCTATTACATTTACCCAGTTACATTTACTTTTTTGTTTCTTCTGTGTCAGCTTACTGAAATCGTTGGCACTTGTATAATTTTTTTATTTTATTTATTTTGAATATAATGGAAATTTTTATTAATAATTTCACCCCCAGCAAGGCAATAAAATCACTACGATGTGATTGTGAGATAATATGAGAAAAATATTAAAGAAAGAACAGTAAAAGTACATGAATTATGAAAACGGAATATAATAACTGACTGTATTTAAATTTTTATTGAAAAGAAAATAATGAATGGAATCTTTTGTCCTTCCACACGCCTTTTGTGTAAATATATATATAAAAAATTTATATAATTTTACGGACGTTTTTGGCTGCACCGAGAAGAGTTTTCTATTTCTTATTTACTTCACTTGTTGTTCAAAGTTCTAACAATCATAGACATATTTATTTCTTCTTGCACATTTCCAAACAGTTTTCATATTTCCATTAAGCTCTTAGGCGTCTTTTTTTCTTTTCTCCTTAGCCATTTGGATGGACTTCTTGATCCTGATGTGTTTCTTTCAACTTGTTTTTATTTTTTCATACCGTTTATCGGCATGAAACCTTGTTCATGGTCAGTAAATGTGCTGGTCGTCGATGCATCGAACTGATTTCCTCTTTAGTTCAAAATGGAAAAGGATTCTGTGTGGCCGGCTGCTGATATTGCTGAAATATAGATCTAACATTAATAGATTTCAACCATTTTGCTTGATTTCAAATGTGCTTTTTTTTCTTATCATCTGATTCACAGTATTACTAGTAGTAGCAATATTATTTCCTGTTCAGCGTTTGAATCTGTATATTTTGTTTTTATTTTCATTTATTTCTTTGGAAGTTTCATATATTTCTTTCTTTCTTTTATTTTGTTTTCTTCTCGTTCTCTTTTTATACTTCACCTTTTTTTTATATTTTTTGTGTGTTCATTTATTCCTAAGATTTCTTTTTTCTTTCTCTCTTTCTTCATTTTATTTTTATATTTCATTTTGTTTCTTCATGTTTTTAGGTTTTATTCTTGTTTTTATTTTTATTTTTTATCTTTTCACCTCATTGATTTTTCTCTATTACTACCTTAGAATGTGCATTGTGGTGCAGTGGATATCGACACGGAACGACAAATCGGGGAGCCGAGTTCGAATTCCAGTTGAATTCCTTGCATTCATTTAAGCACAAATACTCTTGGGAAAGGTATTAATCCGTCATTTCTCTCCAATTATGGGTTAAATAATAGGACAGATTGTGTTCTATAGCTTTGGCTATAGAAAGCAATGACAACCTACTGCGGGATAATCTCGTGCCCAGTCAGTCATGTCTATTTCGAGACATGATCGCCCAACGATGTGGCACTTAACTGACTGACATTACTACCTACTTCTTCGTCAGATCATTATTATTGTTGTTGTTGATGCTGAGGCTTGTCAAAGTTTTTATTTATAAAATCAATTGCTTACTATATGTATTATTGCTTTTTTTGTCATATTGTACGTTTTTTCTATTTTTCTTTTGGGCTATTTATCTGTACTATTTTATTTTTCATCCTAGTCTATTCTACTTTAACTTCTTGGCCTTTATTATTAATAATATTAGTTTAGTATTAACATACGGTGGTTAATGTAGCCAACTCCCTTATTTCTTTATGAATTCTGCTACACCCGTCAAAAAGAATCAACAAATGTCAACGTCCATTTCCGATATATCCACTTCAAAGCTTAAAAACATCATATTCCTTTCTGTCAGTTTTGGATACGCATACTTGCGTAGCCACGAAAATCATAAAAAGTTCTTGAATTTGTCTTCATGAAAAGGGTACGTTTCTTTTTGGATATACACATTTGCACGGGCTCACTTTACTATAAATCTTGAGTTACTTACATCCTAACACACACACACACACACACACACACACACACACACACACACACACACACAATATATTTCATATAAGCGATTACAGTAAAAAACATCTTATATAGCTGCACAAAAGCTTTCATGTGTCAGTACTGTGAATTATACTTCATCATGTTATGCTCATAACTGATGATAAAAATGAGTTTGTGGAGATTCATTCCATTTTTCGAAATGTTAACGAGGGGCATAAGGTCAGAATTAAAACTATACTTGTGGGTAGGTCTAGATTAACCAACTAAAAGTCAGATCTACGTTAAGTAAGAAGACAAGTTTTAGAGGGTGGGTTAGGTGAGTTATATTAACATATCAAGATAATCCGGTATTTAGGGTCGTCATAATTGACGATTGTAGGTGATGACATGGTAACAATAAATTAATCATGTATGCAGTCGAATATAGTGTTTACTTTGTAGAATGTTTTTCCGGAAGTTTTTTTAAAGAGGCATGTCAATAAAATAAAAACTGTGGAATATATATGAAGGAGGTTAATAATACTAGATAAATACAAAACATAGCAATATTCTAGTTGAATAAAACAAATGAATTAAGTATCTGTAGATGGTGTATCATTATATATTAATAAAATTATGGCTATAAAATTGTAATATGTAATTGTTTTTATAACAGGAATATTTTAAAACCATATTTTAAGGTAAATACATAGATTTCGTTGGCATGTCACTGTTTATTCCCTTTTTTGTTTTAGTTTAACAGAGGTTCTGCAAAAGAAGAAAACATAACTGATGTAAAGATGTACAAGATCTAGTAGTTTTTAATATATATATATATATATATATATATATATATATATATATATATATATAATATTTAAGAATACATGTAGTACATATACGGTCCTGGGTATGACCGTAAACTGCATTCGGCAGCTAGGCCTCTGATTGGGTGGTTGTAAAGAGCCTGGAACCACCTCTTAATTGCTGTTATTCCAAGGTCCGCCTTGATCCAGGGTGGTAGCACCTGTTACGGTCCCTGGTATGGGTAAATAGTTAACCCCCAAACCGGGGTCAAAATGCTATGAAAGTATTTACAGCAAAACTTTTTTGAATGAAAAATATTACCAACAAAACTTTCTTGAATGAAAAATGTTACCAACAACTGTGATTTGAAATAAAAATACGCTTCTGGCCTTAAATGACACTTTAGATGTTGATAGGTTGTTAAACAGAAACAGACAAACAAACAAAAAAAAACAAAAAACTAGCACATATACAAATGTACCATTCTTCTATTTATTGAATACTGTTACCATATCTGGCTTGGCACTCATGCTATTCACTACGGGTCGATCGACAAAAAAAAAGAAGGAACTGCAATGTTATCGATTCCGATTTGGCAGCTCTTGTTCAGCTGCTGTTTGTTCAACTTTGGGATGTGACTTCCCTCTGTCTTTTTTGCAAACATTTTCACGGTTTCTCCTTTGATAAGCTTGTCTCCCGCGCGCCCGATTTATAAGAATTTACTCGTGCTACTAGACTAGCAAATAAAAACGGTCAAATCTAACCAACTCATCTACTCCTCAGTTTCTTTTCTCTCAACTCCCGCTTTTGGAACTCCCGCTTTTGGAACTCCCGTACACTTGCATTCCTGATAGCTACAATCTCCAAAAGTTTAAGTGAAGCTTCAATTGTCATCTTTTATTAACTTGATTTTCATTTTTCTCTTGTCTTTCTCCAACCCCCGTTTTTTTCTTTGGGCGAATTTCAAATACATACATATATATATATATATAGTCATTCGCAGATCTGTTTCACTGAATCACAGCTCATCAGTACGGTTAGACTCCGATTGCTTTTAACCCAGGATTGAAACCCGACCAAATTGGCGTCAGTCGTCGATTCTACCTCTGAGCTATGGGCGCTCGGTAGAAGGAGGCAGACTTTTTAGCGTGTATATTATTATACACGCCCAACAGCTGAAATACTTTATAACTGCTGTACTTAAATCGATAAATTGAAACCTTTTTATACGCCAATATAAATACATATGTATTAATAAACACACAGTCACACACACAAAGACCGTTACACTTTTGGAATGTTCGCTTCTAACTGCTCCATAAAAGTCATGATCAAAACTATACAGGAGATGTCTATCCTTATTTTCGTGCTTCATTTAGTCTGCGAATTAAAGTACAAAAGATTAAAGCGGACTTATAATTCATTTCGAAATGTTGAAATTTTGGTTTTATTACCCCTTCAGTCTGATTTGCCATTCGTTTACACAAGCTTGTTAATTACATTCCTTTCTTCGCCGTTTCTCTCTGTCCCTCCTGCATTCATTTGATCCTGTGAATGCTGGTAATAACGCCTGTCGCATATATATATATATATATATATATATATATTCTATTTGTAAACGAGTTATTACGCGACCCAGGTTTCTACCATGAGTGAAGATTTCAGGCGATTTTGAATAACTGAATTTTCTGTTTACCGTTTTTATTTTTTAAGAACGCTCATGTAACGGTGTTTTTTTTAACGCTCACGTGGCAGGGATTTTTTTTTTTTTGAACGCTCACGTTTTTGCGTGTTCACAAATTCCCTGCCACTTGAGCGTTAAAAAAAACCGTTACGTTAATAATACGGTAAACGGTAAAATCAATTATTGAAGATCGCCTGAAGTCATCACTCATGATAGAAACTTAGATCGCGTAATAACTCGTTTACAAAGGGAAATGATTCAAAAGTTCTACAATTTAATCGTATTGAACACTTTTTAATAGGAATGAGCACTGGTCTAATCTTATTATAAACAGAAACTATGTAATTAAAGAATAAATATATAAATTGCTTATTTAAACAATATTTATTTTGTTATATATATATATATATATATATATATATATATATATATATATATATATATATATATATTATATATATATATATATGTATATATATATATTTTGTTTATATATATATATATATATGTATATATATATTATGTTTATATATAGATATATATATATATATATATACAAATTGTTTATATATAGATATATATATTTTTTGTTGTTGTTTATATATATATATATTGTTTATATATATATATATATTATATATATATATATATATATATATATATATATATATATATATATATATATATATATATATATATATATATATATATATATATATATATATATATATATATATATATTTTTTATATATATATATATATTGTTTATATATATATATATATATATATTATATATATATATATATATATATATATATATATATATATATATATATATATATATAGTGACCAGATACATGCCGACTTCCAAATTTCGTGAAGGCACTGTTATGTTATCCCCACTAGTCAAAGGTGGTCTTTCATCTAACAACCCTCCCTACATTAATACTATTAACGCTCTATCTCTAACGTGATATCGAACTTTTCACGACAAAAACCTGCTGGCCAAAATCTATTTTTTATCTGTAAACCGCTGAAAAACAACAATCTTAGCAGTAACATTATCACTACTCAACAATATATGTATGGAATCACAAGCACACTTTTTCATGCATAGCATAGCGTTACTACAACGTAAAGGTCACCTAAGAACATAAATACGACAGGCATTTGTGGTATGATACATTTCCTCAAGTAATAGTTCTGTAATGAATACAAATATTCACATATTATATTTGATTAGTGAGTAATTTGTTCTGCTAAAACTCTTCGCAAAATTAGAAAACATTTCAAAAATATTTGTGATGAGCATACAGTTTGCGTTCAACCTTGCAGTGACATCACCTCAATGTCATATTTCTCAACTACAATACAATGAATATGGTGTGTTACAATAATGTTCCCCCGTCAGCTTGCATTAGACTGTCTTTGACCGTTGAATACACCATATATCAGCTTTTAACAAAAAACTATGTTAGCTTCAATGGTAAATTAATGATTTGGTGAACACTCGACTTCTCAACACACGGATATTAGGTGTATACACAGTGACACACATAAGTATTGGATACACGATATTTTCTGTTATAACTCTAGTTTATGTTTGCCATTTTACCTGATATTTGGTAAGTAATATCTCGTAAAATTGTTTTAGTTGTAGGTGGAAGTAAAATTAAAACCTCATGGTTGAATCTATTTTTTATCAAAGTTCAAATTTACCCTATGCAAAAGTATTAGATACGTGACACTTCTTTCAAATTTCTAATTGAAACGTATTTTGAAAGACTTTAAATATTCAAATTTTCGATAGTATTGGAATGTAATCTCTGACCAATCAGAGAAGCACACAATTGCTTGCAAAATAGTGCTACTCTTCATCTGACTTTTTGACGTGCATTCTGCAATTCAAGGATTAAAAATGGCAAAGACTAAAATATTATCCAGAGATATGCGAGATATAATCCTTGAACGTCACAAAGGAGGACAAGTTTACCAAAAAATTAGAAAAGAAAAAAATCTAGCACTAAGTACAGTAGGAAATATCATCAGAAAATATAAGAAGTATGGCGACGGTACAGCAAACCTTACAAGAAATGGAAGATCCATAAAAATTAATGAGAGAACTTCAAGGTGGATCAGCAGAAATGTGCAAAAAACCTTTCATTACTCGTTCTGAAATTAAAACTAATCTTGTGGGTGCTGGAATTAATGTAAGTAAGGATACCATTAGCTGGGCTCTATATCGTACAGGTTTTCATTCAAGATCACCAAGAAAATTGCCTTTACTGAAAACCAAACATGTCAAAGACCGATTAAATTTTGTCGAAACGTTTAAAAGAAAAGTAAGCAGTTTTGGGAAAATTTAATCTGGCCGGATGAAACGAAATTTGAACTATTCAGTAGGAACACAGCGACAAGTGTTTGGCGAAAAAATGGCACTGCCTTCAACAAGCATAATACCATCCCCACAGTTAAGTTTGGGGTGGCTCCATTATAATATGGGGACTCTTTTCATCCAAGGGCACTGGTGAGTTACAAGTTATCCATTGTAGAATGAATGGTAGCGTGTACAGAGAGATTCTAGAGAAGAACCTTCAGAAATCTGCAACTTCTTTAGGACATGGTCGGAATTTCTTGTTTCAACACGACAATGATCCCAAATATACCGCAAAACTTACAAAGGAATGGTATGAAAATAATGTTATTACTATTCTCAATTGGCCAAGTCAGTCTCCTGACTTGAATCCAATTGAGAATTTGCGGAATACTTTGAGAGATAAAGTTCATGAGCGAAATCCACAAAATATCAAGCAATTAGAGGTATTATGCAACGAAGAATGGGGTAAATAACGGTGGATCAGTGTAGAAAACTTGTGGCTAACCCTAACCCTAACCCCTGCCGAGAAAGTGACTGGAAGTAGTGAAACAAAACAGATGCTACGCAACAAAATATTAAATTGATGTATCTAATATTTTTGCATAGGGTAATTTTTAACTTTGATAAAAAAAAAATTGGATTCAACCATGAGTTTTTAATTTTCCTTCCACATTCAACTAAAACAACTTGACGAGATATTTCTTGACAAATATCAGGCAAAATGGCGAACACAAACTAGAGTTATAACAGAAAATAACATATATCCAATACTTATGTGTGTGACTGCATGTGCGTGCGTTTTTGCAACTGAGTTGCGTAAATTTCTCTGTTTAGGATAATGTACACGTAGAGCTTTGATCAAGTCAACCACTTCGTCAGGAAACGGAATAATTTCTTTTAGATGTTTAGGTAGAGTGGTTCAAGTGAAGAGCTCTTCAGATTGTGTGTAATCATATGATATCGGTCAGATAAATTAATGGGATCAACTGCTCTTGAAAGTTCAGTAAGCCCGTTTGTGAATTACACTTCATGTATGTTCGCTTCTAACTACTCCATAAAAGTCATGATCAAAATTACACCCGCAATGGCCATCCTTATTTTCTTGCTTCTGTTAGTCTGCGAATTAAAGTACAAAAGAATAAATCGGACTTGTACTTATTTCGAAATGTTGCAACATTGTTTTTACTACCTCTTCTGTTTCTTTTGCCATTCGTTTACACAAGCTTGTTAAATACATTGCTTTTTTTCGCCGTTTCTCTCCGCCTCTCTTGCCTGCGAATGCTGGTAATAACGTCTGTCGGATTAATAAATAAACACTATTAATTCTTCAGAAAATAATTCTGTTTACGTGCGGATATAAAAACATGTGAGAAAATTTTTAAAGCTCTACTCTATATAGCCTTGTCTGATTTGTTTAGAACATGTCGGATTTAACGACTGTCTCTTCTGTCCAGGAAGACGCAAATTCGGAGCGTGCATATTTTTTTAAAATCTAATTTATCGAATATTCAGGCCGATAAACGAAAATAAATAAACTGTTTAAGAAACAAACTAAAATTCTAAAAAATATGTATATCCACTAAAACAAATGTTTTTATGAAAAAATATAATAGTAAGCAGAAAATATTTATAGGCTGACCACCAAAACCAAAAAAAAAAAATAATTAATAATAACAGAAACTGCAAATTTTTGAATAGAACTGTTAATCACTGGGATTACGCAGAGATGCAGAACAAAACAAAACATTGGTTCTAGCAAAACACAGTCACCCCAATCGCAAATCAAATGACTCACTATCCTGGCTGAGAGAGTGACTTCTGGAGAGACTGATCAGCAGGATATGTGAGGTTGAGTGAACACTGACTTGAACTCCCCAGATTTTTACTTGTAGGGGTATCTCAAGGATAATGTGTAACAGAACAAACCTCAAAATATTGGTGACCTGAAGATAGCCATAACACCACTAATCAAAGAAATCCTCTAAAACGAACGTGTTCGAATAATTGACAATTTTGAGCAACGTTTGCCTCCAGCGCCGCGGAGCCCACTTGAAGAATATTTTGGAAAGATCGTGACTTTTATGCATAGCGATCAAGTTAACTAAAACTTTGAAGAATGATCGTACACAACCTGAAGTGTAAATCCAAGAAGATTTTTTTTTTTAATAACTGGAATTTTGCAGGATTTATTACAATATTTATGGGTTCTGCTTTTTGTGGGTCACCTTGTAATCAGTCAGTTAAGTGTCATACGTGATACCCGCTTGGATGATCATGTCTCTTTAGAGACATGACTGACTGGTTAAAAGATTATCCCGTAATAGGTTGCCATTATTTTCTACGGTAGATTGGTTGTCAGCCAATGCTGTAGAACTCAATTTGTTCTGTTATTTAACCCATAACTGAAGGCAAGAAACGGATTAATACCTTTACCAATGGTATTCGCGCGTAAATGACTGCAAGGAATTCAACTGGAATTCGAACTAGGCTCCAAAATTTCTCGTTCCGAGCCGATATCCACTGCATCACATGTACACAAAAATAATTATAAGAATAAAATTCTTATGGAAGAGCGCGATTTAAGAAAAGAAAAAGGAAAGTCTCAATGTTTGACAATTTTCAACTATATTTCGACAGTTATTTTGTTTTCTTTAAATTATGTTAAAAAATTATATACTAGTATAAAACATCTGGTTTGGTTGGTTTTACGGTATATCAACCTCAATGGATTATTTGATGCCGACCAGATTTTTAACGATAGATTCCTATGAATAGAATATATATTATTTGTAAAAAAATCAGTTTGTAGATCAGATTTCATTCATGTATTTCTGTTCAATAGTACGATGTATTGCTGTATGTATTTTTCCTTCTAAAAGGTCTGTTTAGATACTTTCATAGTGTTTTGACTCCGGTTTGTGGGGTTAACTATTTACCCAGAGTTGAGACCCTAACAGGTACTACCACATGGGTCAGTTGGACCTGGAAACAACAGCAACTAAGAAGTGGTTCTACGCTCTTCTGAACCTCCCAGTCAGAAGATTTGCTGCCGGATGCAGTTTATCGTCATACCCAGGAAGCTATAAAATATAAAAAGATTTTTAAAATGAACGTCTTTGTACAAATCTCGTTTGTCTGAAGAGAAAACGTCTGTATTTTCAATCATTGCATCAAAATAAAACAAAAGCACCGAGTGAGAAGATAATGCAACTGAAACGCAAGTCATTTTATGGTTATCGTTGTTATGTTGGGATTTTTCGTCAGTTGATTAATTACTGAAAGTAATTAATCAAACAGCTTAGTGTAAATCTAATAGAACTCTGCTATCTTTTTATTCATTCCTCTAAATTAGGATGTTTGTAATTTACATACGTAACTATACGGACGGACGAGAAATGGAAACTGCACTGTCCAAATTGAACAGAAACAAAGCAACAGGACCAAACGGTATTGTAACAGAGACGCTGACAGACGGTTTTGTCGTAGGTAAAATCCCAGCAATAGTAATCAAGGAATTTACAACAGTGCCGATATGCCGAAAGAACTAATCAGACTAATTTTTGATAGTACTACCTAAAAATCCAGGAACAAAGGAATGTGAACTCCACTGAACAATTAGCTAAATGAGACAAATAACGGATTCTGAGTCAGCCAGTCAGGTGCCATACGTGATGCACACTTTTGGCGATCATGTCTCGAAAGAGACATGACTGGCTGGGCAGAAAATTATCTTGCAGTAGGTTGCCACTGCTTTCCGCAGTTGACTGGTTGCCAGCCAAGGCTATAGAACCCAATCTGTCTTATTATTTAGCCCATAACTGGAGGGAAGAGACGGATTAATATCTTTTCCAGGGGTATTTGTGCTTAACTGAATGCAAGGAATTCAACTGGAATTCGAACTCGATACCCTGATCTCTTGTGCCGAGTCGATATCCACTGCACTACAACGCACATCGGATTCTTAGTATACAGCAGAATTTGACCAAAGATAAGACAAGAAAAGAGCGGGTTCGTTAAAGGTACCATAACAAGGAACGCGATATTCATGCTCATAATTCTATCTTAAAGTGCAATACAAATGCAGAAGCACCTGCATATGTGCTTTACAAACTATACAAAGGCATTTGATAAAGAATTGTTGAAGGTACTCGACGAACTCGATAATTTTGGGAAATACATTAAGATAGTCAAGAAATTATATTTGCAGCAAACCGCTTGCAGACGGACAGGGAATTTTAGCAGAAATACAAAAACACAAAGGGGCGTAAAACGAGTATGTGTTTTCCAACCGGTTCTATTCAACCTGTACAGAGAAACAATTTTGAGAGATAAAACGTCTTGGTCAGGATTCGTTATTTGTGGCCACAATCTCAACAATATAAAATACGCAGATGACAAAGTGCTGATAGAGGACACGGTAATGAAAATGAGAACCTCCTACAGATGATAGCAAGAGAAAGCGTGAAGATGGGATCATAAACTTCAAGAAAATTGAAGGTATGGTCAACAGCAAAAAAAAAAACAAAAAAAAATCCCAAATTGCCAACTACAGATCGGAGAAACTAAAAGAAAACAAGTAAAGAAATGTCAATACTTAGGAATCATTCTGACAGGGGATGGAAAATGCGATACTGAGATCAGAAGATGCATTGGCATGACCAAGGTGTGGAGGACTTTCCTACAAATGGACTCGTCTACACCTTTCTAATATGGCTAGCAACCCTGAGTAAGAGTCACTGAGTAGTAGACCTGCCTCTGCTACTATTGACACTGTCAGCCCTCTGCCTTCGGGTAGAAGGCGCTCTCTGCTTCCGAGCAGAGAGTACTAACCCAGTCGTGGTTCCGCCGAAGGGTAGAACCACGACTGGGGAAAAATAGACATACATTTTTTGGCCCGGCTATATGGCCGGGAAAACCCACTATAAAATGACCATGTGTCACATCCAGCCTTGCGTGGGAAGGCTAGTAAATACAACTGAGTAGTAGCATTAGAATTAGTGAGTCAGGACGCCTGCAAGAGAAAGTAATCTCCAGTCCACGTTTACATTTGCACTACGTTTTCTGAGAATATACTATTCAACCTTATCCGAGTCTGTGTTATTTTACTATGGCTTATCGGTCATAATACAAGGAGTTCCATGAACGCCTACATTCTAAAAAAAACACGGCACATGTAGAAGAAGAATTATCTTCATGCGTCCTAATGGATATTTATTTAAGAATCGGCACCTTAAGTTCTTCGTCGAAAACGCAGATGTTTTGAATAATATGTTACGCAAGCATCATTGTTGCCATATTGTTTTGTCTGACATTATACATTCGACCAATAACTTTTTTAAATTAAAATTTTTGTTGTGCAACCCATATAAATCAAGTCCGCCTGCATTTGCCAATATTTCTGATATGTTTTAGTATTTATACTACTTATATTGTTCAGACATATATTGTTTACGACGTTTCGACCGTTGAACTCACGAGCCATCTTCAGATGCTGGAAATTTCGAACCAAAACAGATGCTGGAAATTTCGAACCAAAACATTTATTACGATCACTGAGGTTAATAATTCTCGTTCCATGTACGATGCTACTTCTGGTACTCATGTAGTTATCTTCCGTTACCTTAACTCTCTAAATTATTTGTTCACCGCTGCTGTAGCTTGGTATTCAACACACAACACTTTCGATCAAGTTACTGGAACAAACCAACCTCTATATCTACTGGCCCAGACTGTACAACCGCTGAAACTTTGTAAACTTGGCAGTAAAGTTGGAGACAATAATCAGAATAATGTAAATAGTGTAAATCAAATCCAGTTTGATACATTGCACAGCTTATATCAAATTTGGGTTCAATTCTATTGCAAACTTCTGAAGAAATCGTAATGTTTCTCTTTGAATTTGTGTTAAAATTGATTTGATTCGTGTTGCACAACAAACAGGATTTACCACCTTTATGGGTGCATTATGGAATACAGTGTTCCGAAACTAACTGTTTTTAGTATAATCTTGCAATTGTTAAAATTTGTCCTTGATAAAATGTTCTTTGACGCGTTAAAATAAAAAAGTTATTTCATATTTAGACTTTTTCTTAACATCGTTCTGATTATTATGCTTGCTACTGTATTTCTAGCTGTCTTTAGTACTTTCAAAATGCCAGTAAATTTTGGAGCCAGTTGTTGACTAATGATAAACTGTCAGAATTCTTAATTAATTTGATCTGGCTTAAAATTATGGCAATCTTCATTTTTAGCTATTTCGTTAACAATTTGTTTCAGTAACAACTCTTGAAAGCAGTGATTACCATAATGCTAAATGAAATCATTAGCATGCTAATCCTTTATCTCCGTGCAAATTTATCTCATGCGCAACTGTTTGCTCTTTGTTTTTTATTTTCTCTTTTGATAAATGTGATCAAACGACAGTGAAAATAAATATGCGATGAGGTTGAGTGGCAAAATAGTTCGGTCATCAGACGCCTCCTTGAAAACCTTATTCTGATATTTAAAAATTTAACGTTAGATTTTGAACAAACAAAAACAAAAACAGAATATCAAATTTACATGTGCTCGAATAGTGTTCTTTTGTACAAAAGTATCAGAAAATTGTAGAGGTTTTAGCAAACGTTATTGCGTACATTTCCAGAAGAAGGAAAAACAACTAATAAATTATTCTAGGTTTTAAAAATTCAACGCTAACTTTTGAAAAATTGGATCTAAAATTTACATGTTATCAAAAAGTGTTTTTATTTTTTTTTACAAAAATATCACAAAATTGTCGAGATTTTAGCAAATTTTACAAAAGAAAATATCATCAGTAAATTGCAGCTAAAAATACTAGTTCATAGTCGTTCTGTTATTTGAAAGCTTCAACAACAACAAGATGAAGAAAAAAAGTTTTTAAACATGAAACATTGATTCTAAGCGCGCATGCATCCGTCGTATCATTGGCTGCCAGACGCTTTCAAATAATCCTACACGGTGTCGAATGGTTTCGCTGATGAAGCGCCTCTGCATTATCAATGTTTTTTGCACAAATATATTGTTATAGGTACCCATACTGATAATTAAATAAAAGATTAGGGCCGGAGGAAGCTGAGGCATTGAAAACAGTCCTCCTCGTCCATTTTTCATAGTAGATATCATCGCGAACAATGTGACTAAAATGTGTTGAAACCTCTAATGAGTTTTTATATTAGAGGAGGTACACCTTCTATCAGGTCTGGGAGTGTGTTCGAAATAAATATCCCGTAAACAGCTCGTGTTAATCTTTTAGGAAAACACATAGACCTACCAGAGAGTCCAGCCAAC
The DNA here is from genome assembly GCA_037127315.1 of Ascarosepion bandense. Lineage (NCBI taxonomy): Eukaryota > Metazoa > Mollusca > Cephalopoda > Sepiida > Sepiidae > Ascarosepion > Ascarosepion bandense. The sequence goes on along the minus strand of JBBBDQ010000270.1, from coordinate 178,679 downwards.
ACGTTAATCACAAAATGATACTGGTGTTAGCCTGGAGTGTATCCTGTGGTTTCCGATCCGCTCACAAATGTTGGTTGTGTAAATTCGTTATTCTATACTCTTCCAAATGTTGCCTCAAACTTAAATAAGTTGAAAGTGAGAAGCAATGAATCAAGGGTATGTGCAATAAACTATCGGTAAAATTTCTTCCATGGTGAGTGAGCAGTGAGCGAAAGGTCCCGCGCACGTTGCTAATGATTCGAATAAAAAAGCTGTTCTTGAAATATCCTCCATGCGAAATTATGTGATGCAAGACTTTCTTGGGCTACTTGTATGTTGATAACTGGATGGTCTTTGATAGACTCTAGGATGGGTTCTTTGAAGGCATAAGAGCGGATCTTGGTCTTTCTCAATCTGAATATGTTTTGAAAAGAAACCATTTCTTTTACATGACAAAAACACAAAAATATTTACATAATCAGTTACAAGTAAAAGAAAGTGAATACTTGATAATGGCAAAATGCATAGTCGAACACATTTTATATAATTTCTGTTCTGAAAAGGAGAAAAATATAACACATATGAAAAATTATATCAAATCTTGACCTAAACATATTAGCTGTTATTTTTAACAAAACTTGCATAAAAGAGGGATTGCTGCCTAAACACACACAGACACGCGTACATACATATATATGGGAGTAAATTTAAAAAAGAAAACTACGCATGATGTGTCTATTGGCTATTGTTCTCTTTAACAATGGTAAAAAAGAAGGAAGCGATGATTTGTTCATGCCTTTTATACAACGGACTGCATACATGATACGCTGCAGCAATTTGCCACACTTAAAAGAAGCTTAACTCCTTGTAAAACAATGCTGCAAATAAACACAATGTATTGAGTCTAATCCCTGGTAGAATTTCTACTGTAATAGGAAGTTAAAACCAGCATTAACGAAAGGAAAGAAACTTGATAGATAAAGTCATAAGTTTACTTGCCTGAAGAGAGTCAACTTTAGACTCGAAACACGTGTACCGTCACAAACACCATTATGGACACTTAATGTATCATGACATGTATAATAACAACCACAATAAATCTAAACTTTAAACAAAACGTTCACGGCTTCTCATACTTTTTATTCTAGACTATTTTCTCTAATTTTTAATATATATATATATATATATATATATATACACCGAGCGACAGACCGAGAGAGAGAGAGAGAGAGAGAGAGAGAGAGAGAGAGAGAGAGTATGTGTGTGTGTGTGTGTGTGTGTTTAAAAATATTATTTATGGTTTCTGACATCAAAACAATGACATATAAACAGATAGACATATATCCGCAAATTTAAAGAAATTTTATCGTAGATTGTGTTGTGTTGTCATACAGACAGGGTTACATTTGTCAATCGTTTGTATTTGAGGCTAGTCTGTTTTCGACATCTAAAGTGTATAATCGTGATTTAACTTACAATCGAACTATTTAACTGTGATAGAATATCCAAACGTGAGCAGGCATGTAAAATTTTTACATAGGGTCGTGTATACGATCATTTACTGCTAGGCTGTATCAGACTGCGTTTCCAGAACGAAAGCAGCCGATTTATTCAACTTTTGCTGGTTTACTGTAAAGCTGCTGTGACAGGATCTGTGGCACCACAATATATCCAATGTGACTATCTTGAAATTTGGATTGATCAAGACTACAGTTCTTTAAAGGGCATGTATATTCAAAAATATTGTTGGATCGCTGTAATTTAGACCTTGAATGTGAATTATTATTTTCGGCAATTTTTTCTACATACATACATAAAACAATCTATTTATTCAGTTAGAAGTAAAATTTTAAATTCATCTTTGATAGTGGCTAAACGTATAGCTGAAAGCGCTTCGAAAAATAAAATATTCGGACAAATTTTATATAATTTGTTTGAAAAGAAACAAAATTAAAGTTAAAATGAAAAATTATGTAAAATCATATAGTTAAGAAGTTTTTGTACATTACGACACGGAAAATTCTATGTTTTCAGATTGATTCTCTTCATGTTGGATATTGCTTAGGCAAATAAAAACATTGAGTCCTCTTCACCTGGATTTATAAAATACTTATATATATAGTGTATATTTCTAATGAGTGGACGGATAGGTCCGGCTACGATGCTTTGGAGTCTGGATGTGGAAGATAATATCAATCTGCTAAGTGAAAAACATTTACTTATATGAATTCTCTCTCTTTCTTTTTTTTTCTCTCTCTCTCTCTCTCTCTCTCTCTCATATATATATATATATATATATATATATATATGTATATACATGATGGTCGGCTGAAAACTTTTAAATAGAAAAAGGACTAGCGTTGTGAAGTTTTACATTGTTTATTACTAGGTAAAATATAATCTAACTTCCAAGAAAGATAGTAGGGAATTCACATGAAAAGAGGAAAAATTAGATATCGTCGTGTTATGAAGTACCTGCAGATAAAATGTTTAGACTTCAAGTACATTAGCTGAATTTATTGGTGCATTACAAGCTGACACTCTCGTTTAACCAGCAGTGTAAATATGTGAAGCTAAATTTACGAGGGTGCAGGTTTAGTCTTGGAAGCTGATACAGGATTAGACGTCCTGCAAATGCAACCACTGAGAAAAACTTTGGTAGTTTTCACTACACGGTGATCGACGACAGGTGATTGACTATAAATCAAATAGTCAATAGTATTAGCATACTTACTGAGACATTTAATAATATTCTGCACAATAAACTTGGCATGGTGAAGACTTCTACTCAATGGCTGCCATGTCTTTTGACATCTGATCAAAAGCGCACAAGTCTGCACCCATCATGAGAAATAATTTAAGTGTACATAAAAATGTATATACACAATGTTTTTATTAAAAAAACTCCTACTCATTTTTATTTCTTAGGCACTGCAATGTATCGCCCCATGCTAATTAACTTACCTAAATTTTTCACTAGTCTTTTGAATATATATGAATATTGAAAAAGTGATGTTATTTTTACTCTTGTGTGTAAATACTTGTCTCACAATAAAATCCTTACACTTGCCTTGATAAGGTTCTTCACTAGCAGAAATATTTGTTTTCCTTCAGACTTTTTTTTGCTTTCTCTCTCGCTTACACACATACACACACACACACACACACACACACACACACACACACACACACACACACACACACACGAACATCCTGGCTAGAAGCAAGCAGATGTCTAACTGTACTGATGAGCTGTGACACAACAAAATCTGACTGTCCTCTCGCCCATCGATTGAACACTCTGGAGAAATGGTAGACTTTAAAACAGTAGCTACTCACCGCTATCTACGCATCGTTCATTCAGTAATGAATTTGAACACGCTCAGCTATTATGTGTGTGTTCACATTGTATAACACGCAGAAACGTACCTTTTTCCGCCGATAGCTTAGGAGTAAAATCTGCGTCTAATGTAAAATCGGTCGGTGTTCAATCACGGCTTTAAGCAGTTGGGTATCTAGCCGCACTGATGGGCTGTAATACAGCAAAACAGGGCTGTATGCTGATTACTATATGTATATATACAGAATGCGATTGGTAAATTGTTTTCATTTTATATTTAATTTCGCGCATGCGCCTTGTTTTATTCTTTATTTTGTTAACTTCACAGTATAGTGGGGTTAGTTACACATCGATTGTGAGAAAAAAATTGTCGTGACGCAATTCACTTCATTAGAAATTTGGAAACAGCATGATTTACGTCTTGGCATTCTCACCGGAATTTTCAATACGAACATTTCAGAGTGCGTGCTTGTGAATCTGATGATAATGCAAAATATTTAGAAAGATTTGGACGACTATAATGATGATTACGAAGGTACGACTATTCAGAAAAAGCACTCTGTTCCTTCTGACAAAAAAAGAAATCCTGCATGCTGGTAAGAGACTTAGACTCAATATGGAGTGCCTTCATCAGATGGTGCGGATCTTAGTCAAGATGGTAACATCTACAAGAATCTATTCTGTTTTTTTATAACAGTACTCTGGTTGTGGTACAGTGGATATCGGCTCGGAACGAGAAACCGGGGAGCCGATTTCAAATTCCAGCTGAATCCATTGTATTCACTTACGCGCAAATACCCTTGGGAAAGGTATTAATCCGTCTCTTCCTTCCAGTTATGGGTTAAATAGCAGGACAGATTGGGTTCTATAGCCTTGGTCGGCAACCAGTCTACCGCAGAAAGCAATGGCAACCTACTGCGGGATAATCTTCTGCCCAGTCAGTCATGTCTCTTTCGAGACATGATCGCCCAAGCGTGTATCACGAATGGCACCTAAACTGACTGACTCTGAACCATGTCACACAAGCAGGAGAAGTTATTCATGGCTGTCAGTCGTTTTTAACTATTTTGACGGTACATAATTGCTGGGACTTAGTTGCCAAACTAGTAGCACGCGTAAATTCATGTGGTTGGGGAACCAGGGAAAGAGCTCGTCAGATCAGTTGCCATGAAAATGCTTGTAGAAAAGACAGAGGGAAGCTACATCCCATTGTTGAGGAAGAGACTAAAAGTGGGCTGCCAAGTCAGGATCGATTATACTGCTTGGCCTCTTTTGGATTTTGTTCAGATCCTCAAGATGGACAGCAGGGACATTCGACCAGATATGAGAACAGTGTTCAATGCACTGACGAATGGTTGATTTATAAATGTGCAAAATGAATTCTGACTATAAAAACTTCCTTGTCCGACACAGTGACCCAACCTTCCTAGCAATAGATGCAACTATGGATTCTATGTAGTTATTATGCTCTATATTTTTGGGGCACTGCAATGCTTTTTATACAATAATTTATGTTCGATAATTTGATTTATCTCAATCTCACATCAATTTTTTAAAAAATCTTTACTACTTTTTTATCACGATAATTTTATGGAATCGGACATCGTTATTAATAAAATGTAACTTTCTGATGTCGGCTGTGTGCTGTAAATCATATTAAATATATCGATTAGGTAAGTTCCTAGACATCATGATTTTCAACTAATGTAAAACATTTGCCCAAAAACAGTAGATTAAATTTTATTACCCGCACTTTAATATGGACTCATTCATAAAGTTTCACTGATAAATATAAAGGTAAAATTTCATATACTCAAAGATCATTGCACGTTTAATAGGATTTTTATTGCGAAATTTGACAGAAAAGTTTTTGAATTTTTTTTTAAAGCTAAAAAGCAATATACTCATATTTCATTTCTTATCACTGGGAAACAACTAGAAATTACTTTTATCAAATGCCGCTTGTTTTAAAGAGAAAGAAATCAACTTCCACGTGAGTGTCATCTTTCTGTTTCTAGTTTTCATCCCATGTCCCTTCATGATGTAGGCATTCATGACACTGAAGATATTTTTCTTTATTATCTGTGATAATTTTATTACGGCTAATAATGGAGTGGTCTACCGTTACCTTCCCTCAGCTTCGGAATTCAGTAATTTCTATCTATTAGACTGGTTGTTACACATTACTAGATAGTTTATTGCATTTTTTAGTTCATATCTTGACGAGAGATGAGATTGAATCATACATTTCTAAAGGTTTATTTTTACCAAAGCAGTTTTGAATTCATTGTTTATAATTATAGTTTAGACATACAGAAAAATATTAAAAATAGTCCAGCATTCACTGTTATAGAAGAAATTTTAGTTACTGTGAGTTCTGGAAAGCCAGTTCTCAAGCGAATCGAAGCGTCTGTACCAGCTACTATAAAAGTATTTTTTTCTCAAGCGAATCGAAGCGTCTGTACCAGCTACTCTAAAAGTATTTTTTTAAATCGTATCACCCCGAGCAAGGCGGTAACGCCACTGATGTGCAGGGGGCTACGTAATAGTGAAAAGATTGGAAAAGAGAACGCCGGAAACCACATTCTAAACAGGGAACAAGGGATGAGACTCTTAACCTGTTCAATAGACGTGGGTGGAGTGTGAACCGGGCGATAGATAGATCTATCTATGAAAGAATGACTATACGTGTATGAAAAAAATAATGCTTCACCTACAATTCTGCGTATTGGCTTTGAACCATTTCAAACCAGGCATATTAGGACTGGGTAGTTCCGTTAAAGGTATGACAGCAATACCTCGTTTTAGATCTGATACTGATATTATTAAGATAGCGTATAGCAGGTTGGTTTGTTGATTTTTAGCGGATTATCAACTACTCACGAATTCCCATAACACTCCAGAGGGACCACTGTACTGCAGATGTTCTGTGATACAGTAGAAAGAGTATATATTGGGCAAAATAACCCGACGGATCTGAACCCTATCAAAATTGGTTTTGAGTTGGTTGTCACCCAAGGCTATACCTTTCTTACTTTTTTGAATGTTATGAATTCGACTAGAATTCTAACTCGGTTCTCCAGTTCCCCAATTCGAGCCGTTATCAAATACTCTACATTGAAATATTATGGTATTAACTATTAATACAATGAAGCAGCGCATAGTATCTTGAAAGTTTGATTCCAAAGACGACTGGCGGCTCTGCAAATGTGTGTTAAGCAGTAGTAAACTTACGATACCTATTTTGTTCAATAGATTTGAGGTCCTCACAGTCACAGAGGACAAGTTTGAGTGCTTTGCTCGCAAATTCTTCTCCAGCTCTACATTTACCTCGGTTGGCGTACGCATTTCTTGTTTCCCACCTAGAACCGAGGCTAAACTGGTAATTTTCGTAGTGTTGCTTAGATGTGGCACGAGATTGAAAGTAAGGGACACCCAATGAAGATAAATTTCACAAAATAATTTGAATAATTCTAGTGAGATATGCTTGCTAACCATGACACCACTTCGAGGTGACATATAAATAACCGACGTCATGTGGCTTTACTCTGTCTTTTCTACAATTATTTTCATGGCAACTGTTCTGACGAACTTTTTGGCTTGGATTCCCGACCACATGTATTTACGCATGCTACTAATTTAGGATAACGGTATTTACCAACATTCCCACGCAAGGTTAGATGTGACACAAGGTCTTTTTATTGTGGGTCTTCCCTGCCAGATAGCCGGGCCAAAAAATGTCTGTCTATTTTTCCCCAGCCGTGATTCTACCCTTCGGTGGAACCACGACTGGGTTAGTGCTCTCTGCTCGGAAGCAGAGAGCGCTCTCTACCCGAAGGCAGAGTGCTGACGGTGTCATAGAGCCGTCAGTACAATGAAGGATGACGTTCTTATACTATTACCGTCGAAATGCATAGACATAACCACTTCTTCTACTTTAATGGTTTCTCTTTTTACACTTCCGTTGGTGGAATTCTCTTCCGTTTGTTTTATTCCCCGATAGCTGCAATCTCTAAAAGCTTAAATGCAACGTGAATTGCTATCTTTTATCTCATTGATTCCTATTTTTCTGTGATCCTTTCTTTTACATCCCTGTACCTCGTTTTTTTTCTTTCTTACTGCAACCCCCGGCCCACCAGTAGCAGTCCTTAATGAAATAATTATTTAAAAAAATGAAATAATTATTAAATAATTATTTAAAAAAATAAAATAACATCATCTTTCTTTCAGTTAGCGGTGGAATAGAATGACAATTATTGGACATAAATATGTGTTGATATTATCAAGAACAAAAGAGAATCTCTAATGTGATAGGTCCGGACTTGGCAGGTCGACTCCAGACACTTTCTCACCGGTAATATGTGGCTTTCTTCTGTCTATTTTACAAATATTTTCATGGCTTCTTCCCCGCCACAAGAATTTACTCGGGCAACCAAACTGGCAACAAAGTCCTATCCATTTATAGTTTGACCAACCAAATGCAGACAAGAATTATACTCCAAGAGTTTTTTTTTCTCGCACTTCCCGACTGTGGAACTCCCTTCCATATACTTGCTTTCCTGACGGCTACAACCTCCAGAAATTTAAATGCAATGTCAATACCCATCTCTTATCCACTTGACTCTAAGTTCTTTCTCCATCACCCTGTATATCTTTTCCTTTCTCTCTACCTTCGCAAACTATCTTCACACCTGTGTTCCCATCCTTCTCTTGCCATTTCTCTGACACCCTCTGTAACTGCTCCGTCTTTCTCTTCACTCTCATCCTGTCTAAACGTTCACTCTTGCTTGGGTTGAAACGATTAAATAAAAAAGACCATTTGCTTTCTTAGAGCCAATGCACGTGGAAACTTTCCACACAATGATAAGGCCATTATTATTGAGCTCTCTAGTGAAAGGTAATTCAGATAAGGAAAGGTCTTCATTTGGATAGTTTGATTTAGAGGCACCGTTCATTGCAATGTTCTGTTCTGACAATTGTAACTGCGACCCTCAATGTCAGATACACAAAGAGGAATAATTCCCAATTCCTCAATATTCCACTAGAAGAAGTATATTCCACTCTCAGGAATAGTTGGTCTGTGGGTGGGGTTTACCGGCAGGATTTTTCCATGCTCACTACAATCTTGACATCTTCAGGTCTAGTTTTATTTTTCTTTTAAATAAATTCACCCTTAGCATGGCAGTAAAAACAGCTAAGTCACAAATAGTTACTGGGTAAGAAAGAATTTCAAAACAAAATCCTTATGAAAGATAAGACAGAAGCTAATGATTGAGATTTCATTTAGCTTTTTGAAGATTAAAGTTAGTTGAAAAGTATGCTGCTGGGTGGGAGTTCGACTAGCAAAAAAAGAAACTGTTAGCATAGACTACCACTGGTGCGCAGGGTGTTACTAAGGAAGAAATAACAGGATACAGTAGATGCCGAAGTAAGGATAAGAGATTGATGGGAATTAGGACGATGGATGAAATTAGGATAATGGAGAGGTTTTAGGGAGTTGAATAGGACTTAGAAAGATTAAAAATAGCAATTGCTGTTGTATTTAAACTTTTGAAGACTGTCGCTACCACGGAAGCAAGTATACGGTAGGGAGTACCACTTACAGGAAATGCAAGGAAAGAAAATGCTAGAGTATAAATTGCGGTTAAATTTGACTATTTTGCTGATAAAAAGGTGGGACCCAGATGACAATTTAGTAACACAAGTAATTTTAACTAGTCTTCACACGAATAAAAGAAGCTCGTAAGAGTGAAAATGTTTGTGGAAATAACAGAGGGAAGCCACGGTAAGAAAGTAACTGTTGCCGAGCTGCTAAGTCATGATCGATTAGGTTCCAGATCCTTGTTTGGATTTTATCGAGAACCTCGTGATGAATAGCAGGAATATCGGACGTCATATGGCAACAGTATTCAATGCATGGACCAATGGTAAATTTATACTTGCGAAATATGGATTCTGACGAGAAAAATACATTTTCGTATACAAAAGTGACCCAACCTTCTTCGTAGTAGATGCATCTATATATTCTTTGTAGTCGTTCTACTAGAAATCAGTTGAGAAGGTGAAGCCGAGAAGGTACATTTTGCTGCCTTCTAGGAGATTAGCATCAATGGAAGGTAAGAAAGTTTCTTTGTGGTAGTTAAAAGAGAGTAGCTTCGTTTTGGAAGCATTAAAATTTACAAGCCATTTCCCATCCTATTGCTTCACAGATTAGATGTCGTTTTGGTGAGCAGCAGCGAGATATATTTTTTCAGCCTTGGTAGATTTTCGATTGAGATGGTAGTAAATGGTGGTGTCATCTGCATTGATGAAGATCAGGGACATTTTAGGACCTGAGATAGAGCCTTGAGAGACATCCGCATTGTTAAGAAAGGACCTGGAAACTTGTCCGTACAAAACGATCTTCAATTCATGGTTTGATAGAAACGATTGAATTAAATTGAACAACCTACCAGAAATACTGTACCCGTGTAGCTTGCTCAGAAAGCTGAGCAATATGCCAAACACTGACGAACGCTTCTCATCAGGAGTCTGGTATGTAGAACCGCATTTTAGTTGCTTCTTTGAAAGTTTTTCTTTCATCTTTGATGATATTGACCAGAAATTCACTGACATATTGAAGAATAGACATCAAATAGCAATCCAGTATTTTATTCTCTGTTTCTATTGAAATTTTCCTGTCTCTTAATACTCTACTTAACTTCTGGATGCGTCCTTGGCCATTTCAATTCACCTTCGGATCTCAGTGACGCACTTTCCGTGTTTCGTTAAAGCTCTCAAATCAAGAATTCATTTGTTGATAATCAAAACCAGACATAAAAAAATATATTGAATTCATCCATTTAAAAGTTGAAAAATAATTTTAAAAAGTTGAAAATAATTTACACTACCGTCCATAATTATTAGGCCACGCCAGTTTTTTTTTAAATAAATGATGTATTTCATAGTATTTTCGTATTTATTGCCAAATGAAAATAAAATGGTTCATTTGTTATTATTACTTTGCAAAATTTTACGAGACAAGGAAGCAAAGATGAACTCGTCCGAATCTCCCTAAATTTTTTTTCTTTCTTTCATTGATGAAACCGCAATATAGGTAATTATTAAAATGTTCTAAATTCATTTGATGTACATGTTATTGTGCAACATTAACGAAAGAACTATTCTATTTTCATTTACAATTTTTCACTTGATAATAAATATTAAAACATACTATGAAATGCATCATTTTTTTAAACACTGAAGTGGCTTAGTAATTATGGCCGGTAGTATACATCCGGTTTTTATTTGCTTCTTGAGTAGCTTACTTAGAAACAAATGCATTATAATCCGTATTTAATATTTCATTTATTTTCAAATTATGCTTTAGAAACATTTTTATAAGAAAGATCCCATGGTCCATCACTGATTCTACACCATGCCTCTCTTTTTCTTGTGAATATTTAACTAATTCTAACAAGAATATAATTTAGATTTTCTTCAGTTTAAGATAGCTCTATTAATAAAGTTGTATTCCGTGGTTGTTTTTATTGTAAGTGTGCAAACTGATATTCCTAGTCGCCGATATTGTATATCACTTCGTGTTAAGTATGGTGCATCCCAGGTAATTATCGCTGGCTACTCTCAATAACTGATTCTTCTGAGATTTGATCACAATAGCCCTCTCTAGCAGCTCCGAAAGTTCTAAATATATAACCTTACTGTTCACCTCCCATGATTCTTACCGGAAAGGTTCATTCAGCGTGAGAATGATACCTAACAATATAATCTGTAGTCTATAAGCAAAATTATTTTTAGCTACTTATTAAAGGAATTCATTAAAAAAAATAATAAATTGATATTATTGTTATCTGTGGTATGATCCATTTTCCCAATTAATATATCTATCCTGAATACGTATTAGGAATCCCGGTGTGATGTAATGTTTAGCAAGCTTGTCTTGCTAGTACCTGTTACAACTGAGTAGTGAGTTCGATTCTCAGTTTATATCCCAAAATTTCGGCCTCGTGCTACATCTAAGCGGCACTTAGAAAATCAGTTATCCTGAATACGCCAAGTCAGAAGGATTCTGCTGATATTCAATTCAATAAAGCTTTCTCAGACCGTTTCAAGTCTTACCCCACGTCGGTCGTATCTTTGTTGCTAGCCGATTAGAAATCATTTCTCCCCAAGCAAGGCATTCCACTGCCACTATTGCGTTTGGGGTTACATAGGGAGGGGGGTAAATAGGAAGAGTGGTTAGATACAGGAAATGTCAGAAGGGGGGTGATAGATAGTTGGGTGGGTGGGAAGAGTGTTTGAAAGAATGGAAGTTAGTTTGTTAGGAGGTGTCTAATGACCTTACATTTAAACTCCTGGAGATTGTAGCCGTCGGGGAAGCAGTCATGTGGAAGAGAATTTCACAGTCGGGAAGTGCGAGAAAAGAAACTGTTGGAGTAGAAGTTGCGGTTGCATTTTATCGGTTTCAGTGTAAAAGGGTGGGATCTAGTTGCTAATCTAGTATCTCGTACAAATTTGAACCTAAGGGGCACCAGTGATCTAAGTTCATCGGAGCAGAATCCGTGAAAGTATTTATAGAAGAGACACAGGGAAGCCACGTCGCGCCGGTCAGAGAGAGACTGCAGGCGGTCTGCTAAGTCGGTATCGATCACATTACAGACCCTCCGCTGTACCTTGTCTAGAAGCCCAAGGAGAATAGCAGGGGCACCCGACCTGATATGGCAACAGTATTCAATGCACGGGCGGATGGTAGATTTATAAATGTGCAGGATAGATTCAGACGGAAAAAACCTCCGGGCCCTGCACAGAGAACCGACTTTCATAGCAGTGGATTTAGCAATGGATTCAATATAGTCATTCCACTTGAGGTCCGCTGAAAGTGTGAGACCAAGGAGGGAGGCGTAGTGTTTTACTCTCTTTGAGGTAAGCCTGGTCCATGCTAATAAGAGGTAGGTGCGATTGTCTATGATGATTAATTGATAGTAGCTTTGTTTTAGAAGCATTAAAATTTACGAGCCATTTCTTACCCCAGTCCACTACGGATTGGAGGTCCTTTCCAACTCGGCTGCAAGATTAGCTTTGTCGCCCGCACCAGATTTTTGGTCGAGGCGAGAGTAAACTGTGGTGTCATCGGCGTATATACCTACTTGGGATCTTATGGTATCAGGGAGATCATTAATGTAGATCAGAAAGAGCGTAGGACCTAGGATAGAGCCTTGAGGGACCCCCGCCTTCGTATGGTAATTCTGGGAGGCATGTCCGTTTAATACCACTTTCAATGTGCGGTTAGATAGGAATGACTGGATTAGTTCAAACAATTGTCCAGCTATACCATAGCTCTGCAGTTTGCATAGAAGGCCAGCATGCCAAACTCTGTCTAACGCTTTTGTTATATTTAAAGTTAAGGTGATCTGTTATACTTTACTTTTTTTTAAAAACTTTTTCGGAAGATTTATTTTGAATTTTGGTTTTTGCCCAAATAGTCTTTTTTCTTTATTTTTGTTGCTAATGGAGCATCTAGTTTCACTAGGTTATTGATTTAATTTTTGTGTATTCTACTCCTGCAGCTTCTTCTCTCGCACTTCCCGCCTGTGGAACTCGCTCCCGTATTCTTGCTTTCCTGACGGCTACAACCTCCAGAAATTTAAATGTAAAGTCAATACTCATTTACGAACCACTGGACTCTAGCACTCTCCCCACCCCCGTATAACCTACCCTTTATCTCCACCTATGTATCTGTCATCGCACCTGCTTTCTCGGCTTTCTGTTGTTCCTTTCTAACTAGTTTGTACTCCTCACTCTTTTCTAATTAATCTTTTTACATTTCTGTAGCCCCCTGCACATCAGTGGCGTTTCCGCTTTGCTCGGGGTGAAATGATTAAAAAAATACTGCATTTTAACTTTCAATTTTTTTTATTTTTCAATCGCTGTGTGTAAATTTATTTTTCTCGCCTATATTCTCTTTTGTCTAATCTTTTTGGTTATAATTTCTACATGTTATTTTATTGTCAAATATGTTTTTATTTCGGGTTTACGTTGACCGTTCAGCTTAATTGTCAAAAATAAGTTTAAATGTGTTTACTTTTTTATAATTTTTCTTTTGTTGTATTTTTATTTATTTTACTGGTTTAAATTTAGAAAAGTGAAAGATTATATTTCTGCTGTTTCATCAAATGTTTCTTTTTATTTTTTTCAAATTTATCTCTTTTCATATTTCTTTCGTGGTATTTATTTCAATTTTTTTATTTTGCTGGTATTAATTTTTAACATTTAGACCTTTTCCGTTAATTGCGTTGAATAAGTAACTTTATAGATTCATTTTACTTAGTATTTGAGGTTCTTTCCCAGATACTTAGAGAAGTATATGGCCACTTATATGATTCAATTTTGGCAGATACTCAGTGCTTCCTATAACGATCTGAACGGAAATGAAGTTTCGAAATTGTGATGAACTGCAAAGCCTTTACCTCCATCCCCAGCTTTTTGGATGTGAAAGCCAGAAAATGGTGGTCATTGTGAGTGATCGTAAACCAACTTCCTGCAAGTGTTGAGACTGGTCACCTTTCCTCTTCCTACCCAGAGAAGAACTCTGGAACTCTGGACCACGCCGACTAAAATCTTCCTTTGGCTGAGACTGTTATCTTCGTCTTACTTCCCCGGCTTGAATAAATTGGCGAGCACCATTCTTCAAAAACCCTTTGCCTACGACTTGTGTGGCTGCTGAGAAAAGAAAAGGAATGACAGTTCATTGGTAAAAAGCAAAGGATGTTTTTGTCCCCAGAAAGCACTAAAGCAGATGACACACACACAAGCCCACTCCTTCTACCATTTCCAAGGGCGGTTTCTCGGCCACATATACAGAAAAGATCTGACAACAAAGACTCCAATAGGAGCTCAACTATGAGAAGTTTGAAAGATGAAGCAACTAAACTAAGTGTTAAGAAATAAATCATCACAAACATTTGTGACAAAAGGTGATCTTTCTTTCTCAGCACCATCCTCACTTTCTCTCAAAATCCAATCATGGATCCACCATCCAAGAGAAAACGCCCACCCCAACAAAAATAACCACTCTGAAAAGAGTTATCATCACCAAATTTTCAGCAAAAAACAAAAAACAAAAAAACAAAAACAAAAACGACTACTTCTGTACCCACTCTTAATCCATAAGCTTCACATACCACCATGAACTCACCCACAGAATGAGAAAATTAGAAAAGGTAACGAAGTCAACTAAAAGAGAAAAACATCGCCAACACTGGAAAAAAAAGAAAACAAGTGCGTATGTGTGCCAGGTGACATCTAAATAAGCAGATAAAACAATTAGACATAGAAGAAACATTACAGACTTTAAAATTATCTTAAAGAAATCAACAGAAAACGTTGAAGACCCAAAAAATGTTACAAAAAGGTTTTTTGACCGTAGTCATGTCAGGACTGATTTCAGAAGATTTTGGTAATGTTATAAAAGGAAAACTAAGCATTTTATACGATCTTACTATTGACTTCTTTTTTTGTTGACGTCAAAGTCAAAAGATTGAAACAGTTTTTTTTTTCAGGGAGGCTCCCGCATTTTGTTTGCTCCTCTCTTTATAGTCTTAACATTTCTCTTGGATATTAGTGTCATGTCTCTTGATGGTATTATCAAGAGTGACCCGGGTTAAGAACACTGGCAGGCTGTCGGTGTTTTTACCCGAACACGTTTAATGCCGATACCCAACCCTACTGGGACTGATAATGACACTCTGATTAGCTCATGCTTATTTCCAGGGCTTGAGGTCAGTGTTCTACATGTCGATGATCAATTGCAATCTTCATCGTCTAGGGTTGGATGTATTTAAATAACTACGCAAAAAATAAAGGTGTGAATGGATAGTTAACTTTCGGCCTTTGTCAATGTTAAATACAGAGTTTGAGAATTTAGCCAAGATCTTAGCAAACCGTTTGCAGGCTCTTCTTGTCTGGTCTGACAGACTGTGAGCAGAAATTTGCTGTGAAGTGTCAGAATATTCAAGACAAGTTTCATTTGGTACGTTTGATTATCGAGCAAATCGAAAGTGAAATCGTGCTGATCATTGATCAATTTAGATCGATCAAAGACAATTCGATAAAATTGACCATGGTATTAGATGATGTCATTTCGGGCCATACTTTGTATTTGAATTCATTCTTCATTGCCCTATTGGAAGTGAATGGAGTATGATCAGCGCCCTTCGTGTGGTCTCGCAGCATTCGTGAAGGATGCCCGCATTTGCTTTACGATTTTGTGTAGAATCCTTTCCTTCGCAAGTTAAAGGCAAATCCGGTTCTACTCGGAATCTCCTGATGCTATCGTCTCGGTCAGGTACCTTGCCTATACTGATGACATTTCGGTTTTTGTGTCGAGCAGGGCCGAGTTTGACAAAGTCAGCAATGAGATCAGAGGGTACAAGACTGACTTACCAAGAATCAACCGCAATAAATCTACTGACTTGCGGTTGGGCGGAGGGGCAGGGGAAAGTTAGGGGCACAGTTGGTCTGTGGCTCCTGAAGAATCTTTCCTTAAAGGGAGGCGGGAGTATGTGCTTCCATCACATGTCTACTCAATTCTCCTTTACGGATATTCTGTGCTTTCACTCCCGTATTCCATACTTAAATAATTAATTAGGATTTTACTTGCGGAGAGGCAAGACTACGAAGGTATTTTGGAAGATCACTCACGTCTACCCTTCTGAATTATACCTAACTTAGATATTCGTCAATATACGCCTCGCATCGCATTGCATCGCATTTCTAGACCAAATGTGCACGCAAAATGATGGGAATGGCGAATTCTGAAAGAAAGATGTCAGTAAGAACATTTCGTCCCTGGGAAGTGTGCACTTCTGCGTAGAGCAGGCCCACCGTTTGATCCGCGTTAAGTGCTCTTTCTATCGTAAATGCTGGTTAGTTCTCTTTTACGGGGAACGGATTGCCCCTCAACCCTCCAGACTTTATGTCAAGCGTTATTAAGGGGTCCGTTCAAGATGGTGTGATTGTCCAGCTCGGTTTAATGATGCAGTGAACTCGTTCAATATGGCCTTGGGCTCCTGGTTGAAGTGCTTCACTAACGATGAGGCATCACTTACTTCGCTGTTGATGCGAAACGACTGTTCTGTCGGTTTAAATAAAACTTCCTTCAGAGGGCTTGCAAAATTCTCTCAACAACATCTGCTGCTGTGAGTCGGCAGACACAATGAATAACGCCCGTTTTGAAAGTTTATTTCAGGCAACAGGTTTCGCATGCTGCGCAAAAACGTTTTTTGACGCCAGTTCTTTTGGTAGCAATGTAGTAACTTCGTTGGCTAAAGCTGAGCACTATGTGTTTTTCTGCATACTAGATGCTATACGATCGTGATATGAACGACGCAACAGAAGGAACTTTATGGAACCGAGAAGTGTACCTCTTCCCAGGATATGTTGTTCTTTAAACATTAGCTTAAAGTCAAGATCAGGCGGAAAAAACGACGACTTCCTCAATCAAATTTTGTCAAAAGTGGATGAGTCTTGCGCCTAACCTTCGAGTAATAGGATTTAACTTAAATAGTTTGATGCCAGTCAATCATTGGGATATTGGGAAACCCGTGTTAAACATGTGCAACACGTACAAAATATGGTAGTTTGTTTTATTTATTTTGAGGCCAAGGCAACTTAGTTTGGGTATTTATCCTTACTGGCCGCTTTTAGTTTGTACCCATTTTGTTTATGTGAATACGCAATCCTTTTCCTTTTTAAGTGCCCATAAATATCAGTTATCTGGTAGATGTGAGACACTTTGTTATTCGATGGATTTTTCTTTCAGAATTACTGTCCTCTCTGAATGAATATGTAGCTCTATGTGTGGTTGATTGATCGAAATTGGTTTTTATTTCATCCACTATCCGCATTTCTGCCACAATTAAGGTTTGTGGATAGTGGCGGTTATTAATAACTCCATTATATTTAGCTTATTGTATGTCTAGTATTATCGCCCGGTTCACACTCCACCCACATCTATTGAACAGGTGAAGAAGCTCATCCCTTGTTCCCTGTTTCGGATGTGATTTCCGGATTTCTCATTTCCAATCATTTTACTCTTACGTAGCCCCCTGCGCATCAGTGGCATTACCGCCTAGATTGGGGTGATATGATTAAAAATATATTAATTAGAGTTTTCATTTTTACATTTTGTTATTCTATTTCCCGATTATCACAGTCAAATTGTATAGGTGATAATCAGTTAGGACTTCTTAGAGACTTGATGTGTTATAGTATCTGTAGTAAGAACAGTATGTAATATGTTGTATTTTGATGCCATGATTATTATATATTTTGTTTAGGTCAGTGATTGTGGCTAGCTAGGTTTAAGATAAGACAGGTGATGAACAGCATTCCATAACCCTATTTTTGGCCTTTTTATATTTTTACAAAAATAAATAATAGTTCATTAACACGTATTGTCACGAACAATTCTATTATTTAATGAATTTTTTAACCGCCTTGATAATAGCTAATTTACTCTGTCCATAGAAACTTATTATTGACTCCAACACACCTGACACCGAACTAGAATAACTTTAATGAATTTCTTGAGTAAGTATAGCAACGAAAGCTACACTATCTCATCAAATATGTATCAGCGCATGTTTACGTGTTCCGGAACTCTCCACTGTTCTCTCTAAACTCTATAACTACTGCCTTTCTGCTTCTTGCTTTCCTGCCTGCTGGAAGTCTTCCTCCGTGGTTCCTATATATAAAAACATTATAGAACCCTCTGACTCCCCTAATTATCACACTATCAGCCTCTTACCAATCTATGGCAAAGTGTTAGAAGCCATCATCAACGCCGAGGTGGTACAACACCTCACAGCCCACAGACTCATCTCGGACAAACAGTATGGCTTCCGCTTCACCAGGTCTACTGCTGATATGCTCACGACCATCACTGAGTATATACACCAGGCCCTCAACAAAAATGGTGATGCCCGAACTGTTGCCCTTAACATCTTCAAAGCGTTTAACAGAGTCTGGCATGCCGGCCTTCTATGCAAGCTGCAGGGCTATGGTATAACTGGACAATTGTGTGACCTAGTTCAGTCCTTCCTTTCAAAACGTACAATGAGGGTAGTATTGAACGGACAAGCGTCCTAATACTATCACATGTATGTGGGTTTCCCTCAAGGCTCTATTCTAGGTCCCACACTTTTCCTTATCTATATTAACGATCTTCCTGATGTAATAAGATCCCAAGTGGACATATATGCTGACGACATTAAGGTTTACTCTCGTCTCGATCAAAAATCTACCGAGGCTGACAAAGCAAACCTCGCTGGCGAGCTCGAAAAGAACCTCCAATCCCTGGTGGACTGGGATAAGAAATGGCTCGTTAAATTTCATGCTTCCAAAACGAAGCTGCTAGCTAATAACCACCACAGACAATCATTCCACCCTCGTGATCAAAACAAAGGGTTCAGTTCAAAACTTCTTAGCAACCGAAGAAGGCTGGAGTGTACAATGGCCGAAATGTTGCAAACATTGCAATAAAGATGAGGACAAAAGTTTGAACAATGTAAATAATTATGTTCAAATATTTTTCTAATTTCTATAATTTTATGTAAAAATAAAAATAGCTAAGATATTTCTTTTTTCCTTGGCTAGCTTATCTTTTTCCATAAAACAATTGGACAATGTTTAATTGATCTAAGAGTAAAGGGCACTTTATACGAAGCAGTAAGATGTCTATTAACGGTAAATTTATGCTTCGACCTAATATTAGTTCAAAAATATATGCATCAACATCCATCTATTGAAATACAGTTCAGGGTTTCTAAGCCTCTCTTTAAAGCCTGCGGGCTAGCATTACGAGAATGCCGTTCCAAGATTCTTTCAACATTCAAACACCCAATTGTAAACTGGTAGCTACAATATCTAACCGACATATGCAGAAGGTTAAATTATTTATCCAAATCAATGTTACTCGTCTGTTGAGAAAGGTATACTCAAACGAAGCCACTCACACTGGAGAGACCAAGCCTTCGAAGTCCCACCTCAGAACAAAAAGCAAATGGTATATCGGCTATTCCCAAATAATAAACCGGTTTATTTTGCTGGATGGTTACCCTCTGCCAAGAATAAACAAGATGATAGACAAAAAGAGCTCTTTTTAGTACTTTTAACCTCAAAAGTGTCTAACATCAAGTAGTTATAAACCCTAAACATCTTTCGAGGCTATATGTTTCGCAGAAAACCGTTTGGCGTAACTAACAGGTTAGCCAGTTTTCAACGAGTGACAGAGCAAATAGTATCAAGAGAACCTGCAAGGCACCTTGCTTACATAGATAATGCAATTATTTGCAGGAAAAAATGAAGTTTATGGTGGCTGTTAAAAGTACAAGTTTACGCTTAACAAAGACAAATTTTTGATACAAAAATATAAATCTAATTGGGGGCATAATTAGTAAAAATAACATAAAACCCGTTTCAAAACGTCTGAATCCATTACTCAGTCTACTGGTCCCAAAAGATTTACCCTCTTACGCCGTACATTAGGAATGTTCATGCAGAATGCTCATTGGATACTGTATTCGCCCTCCAACAACCGTGTCAAATTTTCCATTATTGTCCATAGCAGAGAAAAAGATTAACGAGTGAATAGTAAAGACAGACGCTTCAGAATTTGTCATAGCTGCTTCTTTAAGAGTCGCAGAGGCCCATAGACTTTTTCTTCCAAACTAGACTTTCTGCAACAGATAAAGATGCCTATACTATTGTTGAATCGCTGAGAAAATGGAAGTATTTGATCGGATTACATTTTAAAATAATTAAAGTTAAGAAGGATGTGCTTTGTGGTGCAGTGGATATCAGCTCTGAACGAGAAATCGGGCAGCCGATTTCGAATTCCAGTTGAATTCGTTACATTCACTTACGCGCAAATAACCTTGGGGAAGGTATTAATACATCTCTTTCCTCTAGTTATGGGTTAAATAATAAGAGAGATTGGGTTCTATAGTCTTGCCTGGCAACCAGTCTAACGCAGAAAGTAATGGCAACGTACTGCGGGATAATCTACTGCCCTGTCAGTTATGGATTTAAAGAGATATGATCGCCCGAGTGTGTATCAGGTATGGCACTTAACTGACTGAATGAAAGTTCAAAAATCAGTCGCATTCATGTTTAAAGCGAAAACGACCAGCTAACTTAAAAATAAGATAACCAGGTAGAGGATGGAACTGTCGTGTTACTTTTTCAGCGTAATATATCGCCCTTGTAGCGAAAACACAGCTGTCTATGTAGCTTTTAGAGTTCTATTACAAGCAAGGTTATAAAATCCACGCAAAGTTATGAAAAAGCCTCACTGAATTATAAATATCCGCATCCGTAAAAAAAAAAAAAACTATTTAATATTTGCTGACAATAATTGACAACTATTCGTAGTTTCCTTTCACGAATACGCTTCCTTGATGTACACTCTACAACTAAAAGTCTAGTTCTAGCAAGAAAGAGAAAGAACCTTGTCATGCTTTTGCAATCCGCGACGGCTTCGCAGACATCAAGGAATGCCTGATCGATTAAAGAGCAGAGTTAGAATTCCATTTGAATTCGTTGTATTCACTTCCGCACAAATACCCTTAGGAAAGATATTAATCCATCTCTCCTCCCCCCAACTATGGGTTAAATAATAGGACAGATTAGGTTATGTAGCGTTGATTGGCAACCACTCTACCACAGAAAGTAATTACAACCTACAGCAGAAAAATCTTCTGCCCAGTCAGTCATGTCTCTTTCGAGACATGATCGCCTAAGCGTTTATCACATATGGCATATAACTGACTGACTAAATATAATAGTTGAAAACATGATTAAGGATTCTACTGGGCATAGAGAGGGGGATCAGTTTTATATTTTTTGAAGTAATAAACTGATCCGCCATAATTACTATTTAATAACCTAATACGTCTCTTCTCCCTCTAGCTATGAGTCAAATAACAGGACAGATTTGGTTCTGTAGCCTTGGCTAACAACAGGTCTACTGCAGAAAGCAATGGCAACCTACTGCAGGATAATCTTCTGCCCAGTCAGTCATGTTTCTTTCGAAACATGATCGCCCAAAGCGTGTATCACGTATTGCAATTAACTGACTGATAGTCCTTGCAGTATAGTTCCAGTATTAACCACGGTTTGGCTCTATTAGGGAAAAAACACATAAGGACGTGGATCAATATGTTCAAAAAACGAGCAATTATGCCGAAGATTAAATATCACACTGGTTTTGTAGTGTGTCTTCCAGTCGAATCATGTTCTATGATGTTGATAAAAAAAGAAAAAAAAGTATATTTACGTTCTCATAAAACCAAAATGATTATATATTGCAACAAAACCAAAACCAGTCGAGGATACGTTTGTCAAGACTCCACCAACCCCGCTTTTTTTCTTTAATGCACAAATAAAGAAAAATGAAAATAATGTTAAAAATGAGTGTAGTTCAACTTCACTTGAAAAAGATTTAATGAAGACTCGTGAAAAATAAATAAATATATAAAAAGCTTAAGAAGCTTTCCTTGAAGCAGTCTTCGTTTACACATAATTCTCGCGATTTTTTTTTCTTTTAGGAGTTACTGGGATTTACATACTGACATACTGTCTTCTGCTACCTGCTTACTCTAATCCATTATTTGTCGTTTTCTTTATTGTAAGCAGCTGTAATTTCTTTGTTTCGTTCTGTCTCTTATTGCTTAGCGTTTGATTATTTCCAGACTTTGATCTACATAAGTTTTGTAAGATTCTCTTTCTGTTGAAGCGATTTTCTTTTTCATCGTCCGTTTTTTTTTTCAATATATTTTATCGCATTTTTGCATTATATTATTTATTTTTCTTCAGTTTTTTTTTTCTAAATATGTTCCTTACTGCTTTCATTTCTCTTTCATGTTTCTTATTGTCCTTTTTCTAATTTATAATTTTTTTAAACGTACGTCCCGGATTTCATCTCTTTTAGTGTACTTATTGCAGTCTTTCGTAAATTCAACGAATATTATTTTCTTTCCTCCATTCCTGTAATTATTTCTAAATTTTCATTTTCTTCTTTTTTTTCGTTCTTTCTTTTATTTCTATTTTAATTTAATAATTTTTCTTCTCTTATTCCGCTTTCTTCAATAACTTGGATAATCTCATGTATTCCTACTTTATCTTGTCTTCTTTCATTCTCGCTAACTTTATGTTCATTCATTTTCTTTTGAGTGTTCTAGCAGTCTTTCTTCTCTCTTTCCTTCTTTCTTCATTTTCTTTCTTTCTTTGCTTATTTTTCTCTTTTTTATCCTGTTTATCCTTAACTCGTACTTCTACTATTATTAAATTAATTTTTATTTGTAATATTAATAATGTCATCACAGTTCGCTTAGTGCTTTTTCGGAAAGCTAGCATAGTTTTTTCTTTATTCTTTTTTTTTCTCTTTTTTTCTTTATTTTCTCTTTTCACTTTTTTCAATATTTTCTCTTTTTTTCTTTCCATTTTTCTTTTTTCTCTTTTTCTTCTTACTCTTCTTTCTGTTTTTTCTTCCTACTCTTTTTCTTTCACTTTTCTTATTTTTCTCTTTTTCTCCTTTTTCTTTTTTCTTCTTACTCTTTTTCTTTTCTCTTTCTTTTTCTTTTCTTTTTTTCTTTTTGTTCTTTTTCTGTTTCTCTTTTCTTCTTTCCCTTTTATTTCATATTTTTCTTTCTCTTTTTCACTTTTCTCCTTTTTTTCTTTTCTCCTTTTTCTTCTCTTTCTCTTTCTCATTTCTTTCCCTTTTTCTTTCTCTTTTCTCTTTCTCTCTTCTCTTTCTACTTTTTGTTCTTTTTCATTTTCTATTTTTGTTCGTTTTCTCTTTTTTTCTTGCCCATCGCTAAATTTGCTTCACAGACGAGTTTTTCTTAGTTTTACTTTTCTTTTTTCGCCAATTCTTTCCTTGTTTTTTTTTTTTCTGTTTTCTTCTCGGTACCTTTAACACTCTTTCTTTCTTTTATTAATTACCTCTCTTTTTTCTTTTTTCGGGTTGCTTTTCGTTTCTTTAAACATCTTATAGTCTTCTGACAACATCTTCATTATTCCGCTCCATTTATTTCCATTCCATGTGATTGGTCGCCCCCTTCCTCTCCAAGTTCTGATCTATTTCTTCTGTATTAATTGCCACCATGGAATCTACCTACACCTCGTGCTTCCGCCATCAATATCTCACTTCTTTCTTTTCACAGTAATCTTTTCTTTGTTTAATTAAATAGCTTAGACGTTGATACAGACGCCTTGTTGCACATGCTTATCTATTCCGCATTAGAACAAGAAATGCATTATGAATTTTTCAGTTGGAAGGCGGGAAATCCTTGAGGGTGAATATTGCTGCTTCACTTTAATATCTGTCTAACAACAGACAACAAGGCCTGTTGTGATGGAGTAAAGGGTAGGGGGACACTTCTTTTAATTACTTCACAAGTCAGCGTGACCACTAAACCAACCTGAAAAAGGATATATATATATATATATATATATATATGAGTGTGTGTAGAGGTTGCGCCAAATATCTGAAGACATATTAATCGAAATAAACAGAAGTCAACCTAACATTATATTACATTCACGGGAAAGAGCCAAATGGAGATGAAATTGAGAGAGAGACACACAGTGAAAGCTGCCTGTATGAAAGATGCCCGGGAAATATATATATATATATATAGTCATTCGCAGACAGATCTGTTTCGCTGTATCACAGCTCATCAGTACAGTTAGACTCCGATTGCTTTTTAACCCAGGATTGAAACCCGACCGAATTGGCTTCAGTCGGCGATTCTACCTCTGGGCTATGGGCGTTCGGTAGAAGAAGGCAGACTTTTTAGCGTGTATATTATCATTATACGCGCCCAATATGTGTGTGTGTGTGTATGTATGTTTAGGCAGTTGAATCACAGTTGCCAGAGAGGGATAGCCATCTCCTTGAAAGTTGCCTCGAAGAGAGAGAGAGAGGGGCCTCTGCATGACAGTTGAAGGGAGAGACAAAAGAGTGAGAGAGGGGGGAACATTCATGATGGTTGAACGCAGAGAGGGAGAGAGGTGCCTGCATAACAATTACTACATGAGAGAGACAGAGAGAGAGAGAATATGTGTCTGTGTGAGAGACAGAGAGAAAGAAAGTTAGCCACCTGAATTAAAGTTGCCTCAGGCAGAGGGAGAAGCAAATGCATGACAGTTGCCACGGAGAGAGAGAGAGAGAGTGATAGAAATGTAGCCACCTGCATGAAAGTTGCGACAAGGAGGGAGAGAGTGATAGAAATGTAGCCACCTGCATGAAAGTTGCGACAAGGAGGGAGAGAGTGATAGAAATGTAGTCACCTGCATGACAGTTGCCACGGAGAGGGAGAGAAAGAGTGTAGATGTTGGGATAATTAGAAAAAAAAGAGTTTAAATTATATTAGTTTTTCAATAAACTTTTCCCTCCTTTAAAATTAAGATTAATGAAAAAAAGAAAAAATATGAAACATTTACAAACTTAGCATGTTTCGCTTTAACTTAAGCTTCGGCAGGAATTTTTAAAAATGAGTTCAAGGAATAAATTATCTGGTAAATTTGAGTTCTGTGATGTTTGTTTTCATTGGCCACTTAGCTTATATATCTTTCATGTCCTGTGGTTTTACCGTGCGTTTTGTGTGTGCACGTGTACAGTTTGTGCCAGGTATCTGAGAACATACCTCCAGCCAGAAATAAATAGAACTACACCTAGCCTAATATTACGCGGCATGCGTAAAAATTTCAGATGAATCCAATGTGTGTTTGTGTGTAGGCTGAACCTGATGTCAGAATACATATCTTTAGGCGGCAATAAATAGAAGTCAACCAACCTAATAATACGCGGTATACGTAAAATTTTATAATGTACATAGCAGTCTCTCCTCTGACACCGGGAATATAATGGTTTATATTTCTCTTGGCACTAGCTTTCAAACACAGTCATTCAAAGATAGCCACCGCCATGAAAGTAAGTAAATGGTATCATGGCTGAGACTAAGAACTACAATTACACCTACTTAGAGCCGAACCCAAAGCAAAAACTAAAATAAACAGGCTAAAAAAATAATACAGACATACAGGCAGATAAACAGACACACACACAAAGATCTTACCTTATATATATATATATATATATATATATATATTATCGATTGTCTGCACTATTGTAAGAACTGCAACCTTGAAACTTCTGGATATCGTTTCTTATGTCTTTGTCTATGAGTATATCAAATTTGATTAAAATCGAACCACTCCTTCTATAAGCCGATCTTTTCGATTATGGATTTTCGATATTTATCAGGGGTACCTAGACACAAACCCTAGCTAAGAACACTCGCAGACGCTTATAGTACAACTGTATAAATTTTCAAGAAAATCGGTTCAGCCGTTTCGGTGTCTATACACACACACACCGACACACACATACACACACTCAGACAAAGTTCGATTCATAAATAAGTTTAGATAGTTGTTATAAAATAAAATAATTGCATTTGCTTTCATAAAGTCTAGAGGACGGAACGAGGCGACAAAGATAAATTTTCCTTTTATCTTTATTCAAATTGTCCTTTTTCAAATATAAGGAGAGCTTGGATAACCTGATACTGACTGGCCAGATAGAAGAAAAGAGAGACAGATGAAGGCAGCGGACAACATATTTGCAGGGCCTGAGCAGGTGGATGACGCAACGGGGGTTGCCAGGAGTCACCGGAGCAAACATACTAAGAGCCACAAGGGATAGGGAGACGTGGAGAACCATGATCGCCTACGTCCTGAAGGGACACGGCACATAGAAGAAAAAGAAAGATTTTACAGGCGCTCGCACGCACACATACACACACACAAACACACAAACACACACATACACCCCCCACATCTATATATATTGCTGTATGCACGCGTATATCTCTTTGTTTAATGAGATGCGTGTTCAGTTGTATTCATGGTTAAGGATATTAGGCATATATTTGTTTAACTACATATTTTTAGAGGCACGTATAGACGACGAAAAAGGCTCTTACTAAATTCATTTATGTCCAGTCAATGCCAGAATGATGTTCCAGTAGGGAATGTCCTACCTGCTTTGATGATCATCTTTCAAAATTCCGCCTTTTCAGTTGGTCAGATGATCGATAAATACTGCCTATGGGAAATATTCTGCCAATCCAATTTCAAAGCAATATGTGTGTATAAAAGTTCAGATATAAATGTATCTTTAAAAAGAGAAAATGAATAAAGACAAAAGAAAAAATTGTCTTATTTACCGATACGTTTTTTCTTCAAATGAATTTTTTAAGGCAAATATCAGTTAATTGTCGTACGTGATACACACTTTGGCCATCATATCTCTTTACAGATATGACTGACTAGGCAAAGGTTTTTCCCGCAGTAGGTTGCCAATATTTTCTACGGTATAGTGGTTGCCAAACAAGACTATATAACCCAATCTCCTCTGTTATTCAACCCATAGCTCGAGGGATAAGTGATAAATTCATACTTACCCAAGTAAGTTTATAAAATGAAATAAAAATATCGCTGTGATTTTAAATATTTTAATTTAAAAATGCTCAAAGTTTCTAAAGGTTAATTAGGAAATTGAAAGGGAATTATTTATAGTGCTATGTGATTAAATTTAATGCCTGACAAACGAAATTGTGTACATGTTTTTAGTGTTTTAGTTGAAATTGTAAAAGTAATTATTATTTATTTTCATTTTAATATGATCTATTATGTAATTATTCTAAATAATAAATTATGATGCAACAATTTTCTTTTACTTAAAAAATATGTCATGTGCCATTGAGGAAAGTAGATATTTAAAACATCTACGTAGCGATACATATTGGTAAGATGTGACAAGTGCAATATAAATAATTTTCCATCTCAGTTGATTATGTTCTTTTTAAGTGTTAGCATTCTTTAGAACGAAGTTGTTGTTGAACATATTTTTGTATTTCTAGATGAGATTAATGCATTTTTATAAGTTGATATGTACTTGATAATCATTCTGTTAAAATATACCTATTTTATAGGTCGGCTAGCCATCTCTGTTGCAGACAACAACTGAGGCATATTCTATTCTGCTCAACGCCAAAACAGTGTAAGTTTGGTTTATACTGCAAACATATCGAGCGGGCTTAAGTTAAAATTTCTTAGAGGTGCGTATTATCTAACATGATTAACAGTTTGAAAAAGACCATTACACTCAAACTCAATATATTGCGATACCCTGCAAGGTCAAACATCGACGAACAATTCAATCACATCAATTTTACTTGTAAGGCTTGGATCAGTACCTTTTCAAAAATGCCACAAGCTGCCATCGCTTAGCCAGGTGAATAACATCAAAAAGTGTCTTTCATGTTAAATGTGCTACGTCGAAATTTGAATACGGAACCCATAGTCAGAAATCGAAAGCCCTAAATATTCGGGTATATATATATATATATATATATATATATATATATATATATATATATATATAAAGAGAGAGAGGGAGAGAGACAGAGAGGGAGAGAATTCCCGAATTAATTTCTGAATATCGTATCTAAACTTGTTAAGGAAAACACCGCAGTTTTTCTAATTCCTTTTCTTGTTCCAGGTACTTTCAATCATATCCAAGGGGTAAATTGCTAAGAGAAAAATTAATGTAGTTTACAGTTGTCAGTTTTTGGTGTACGCGCATGAAATGCGCTGCATCAATGAAAAAATACCGTTATATAAGCGAGGTAACTTAATATATATTTGTTAGTTTTTTCATTAATAAAAAAAAGTTTATATTTACGTATTTAACTAGCAAAAAATATTTTTTGTATTTTAATACTTTGTTATAATTGTATTTTAAAAAATTACAATTTACATATTTTAAAACTTTGCTGTTATCGATTGTTTGTTCTAGGTTTATTTTCGTGCTAGAGTAAACATGTATTGTCGATTAATATTTCTCTAAGTTGTGAATAGAGGTAGGAATATTCTTTTAACTATTGAGTAATCTTGCTTGAATCTGATATATATATATAATGTAATTTTCTTCGATAATGTTGTCGTGTAACCAACATATATGTTTACTTTTTTGTCAGAGATACGATCTGCCAAAAGAAAATTGAAATTGATAGAAAATGTTCTCTTTTGTTGAGAAGTTATTTTGTATGATTAAGTTGATTGTATTTAATTTAGTATTGTATATAAGCAATTATATTTTTTCACTGGGATCAGTGGAAGATATATTATTGCTCATAAGTTGTTTAGGAGTTTTACATCTTGTTTGTAGTAAGAGTTTGATTGCGATATTATCGGTTGATATATTTAAAGTTATATGAGGAAATATTATGTTTTTCTTCGCTACGTTAATATTTCTAATTGCTCATCTGATTTTTTTATCAAGGCTCATGGATTGAAAAAAATCATAATTAATGAGTTTGTTTAATATTTTTTAATTTATTTTAGAAAATCTTATCCATAAAAAAATTATTTTTTTTCAATTCGAGTAGATAGATCTATCTAGCGCCCGGTTCAAACTCCACCCACGTCTATTGAACAGGTTAAGAGGCTCATCCCTTGTTCCCTGTTTAGGATGTGGTTTCCGGCTTTCTCTTTTCAATCTTCTCACTCTGGTTTTTTTTTTCAATTGGAGTAGATAGATCTATCTATCGCCCGGTTCACACACCACCCACGTCTATTGAACAGGTTAAGAGGCTCATCCCTTGTGCCCTGTTTAGGATGTGGCTGCCGGCTTTCTCTTTTCGAATCTTCTCACTTTGGTTTCTTTTTTTTCCAATTGGACTAGATAGATCTATCTATCGCCCGGTTCACACCCAACACACGTCTATTGAACAGGTGAAAATGCTCATCCCTTGTTCCCTGTTTAGGATATGGGTTCCGGCTTTCTCTTTTCCAATCTTCTCACTGTGGTTTTTTTTTCAACTGGAGTAGATAGATCTATCGCCCGGCTCACACTCCACCCACGTCTATTGAACAGGTTAAGAGGCTCATCCCTTGTTCCATGTTTAGGATGTGGTTTCCGGCTTTCTCTTTTCAATCTTCTCACTTTGGTTTTTTTTTTTCAATTGGAGTAGATAGATCTATCTATCGCCCGGTTCACACTCCACACACGTCTATTGAATAGGTTAAGAGGCTCATCCCTTGTTCCCTGTTTAGGATGTGGTTTCCGGCTTTCTCTTTTCCAATCTTCTCATTATTACATAGCCCCTGCACATCAGTGGCCTTACCTTCTTGCTCGGGGTGATACGATTAAAAAAAATGTGTGTGTATTATACAATAAAATTCAGAATCACTTCATATCGAAAATAGTCTACGAGATAAGGGAGAGGAGGCTGGGAGTTACTTCTCTTAAGTTTTCTTAAAAAGAAGTTTTATAAAAAATAAAACCCAAATATTAACCATATTATATTAATTTCGGGTTTCTGGAGTATTAAATGTTAATATAAATTAAAAAGATGAATAAAAATTTGGCGTTAAAATAACATTAAAACATAGATGAAAATATCTAAAGAACATATGGAAAGATAATTGGTAAGACTATATAGCAGAGAAGAGTTTATAAATTATAGACGGTAAGTGTATAGAGATTATAGAGGAGAGAATATCAGATTTAGTTCTACTTTCCAAAGTAGAAGAATTAGATGGGAGAAAATATATGGAAATGTAGTAGCAAATTAAATTATCTTATGAAAATTTGATCTTTTTTTATGCCGATATTTAACACTAATTCATTCCTCTGATTCGACAGTTGAGATTGATATTTTATATTTCATTCTTCTATTTTTTCTTATTTACGCTCTCGCACCCTGATTGAGCAATCTAAAAGAATGGTAAAATTTGAAAAAAAAAAAAAACAGTAGCTACTCTAGCATCTACGCATCGCTCATTCAGTCATAAATTAGAGCACTTTGGCTACTGGCGTATGATACCTGATACGCTAAAAGTCTGCCACCTTTTACCGAGCGCCCATAATTCATATATAGAATCGCCGACTGACGCCAATTCGGTTGGGCTTCAATATTGGGTTAAAAGCAATCGGATGTCTAACCGTACTGATGAGCTGTGATACAGTGAAACAGATCTGTCTGCGGATGACTATATATATATATATATATATATATATATATATATATATATATATTAGTCATCCACATACAGGTCTGTTTCAGTGTATCATAGTTCGTGCGTTTAGCCACATACATTTGCTTCTGGGCAGGCTCGAAACTCGACGAAGTTAGTGTCAGTCGGAGTCACTAAGCAGGGAATCAGAGAAGGTAAACTTTAACATGTTGTATATAAGCAGTGTATACACACGCCAATCACAGAAAGAACTAAATTAATTTCTGAAGTGTAATACATATATCCCCGAAGTGAAAACTATTCTTAAAATTTTCTTCTCGAGAGTTCTCAATCGCAATGAGAGCATCATATATATATATATATATATATATATATATATATATATATATATCAGACATACACATACAAGTCTGTTTCGCTGTATCACAGCTCATCAGCGTGCCTAGACACAGCCACTTGATTCTGGCCGGGAGCGAAATTTGGTGTCAGTCGGAGTCACTAACCCCTAAGTCATAGACGCATAGAATCAGAGAAGGTAAATTTTAACGTGTTGTATATAAGCAGTCTCATATACACGCCAGTCACCGAAAGAACTCGATTCATTTTTTAACAGTAATATATATATATATATATATATATATGTGTGTGTTCCTTCACGATTTCGCTGTATCTCGGAGTTGTAACAAATATATATATATAAATGAAAATTGTGGACAATACGAAAAATAGCGAAAAATCTGCAGAAAGTTGAAAATAATAAAATCTGTTATTTTAATGTAAGCGCTGAAGTATAGAGACTGCGTACAAGTAATCGAGATATAAAAAATAGAGAAAAATAAAGAAATTAACAGGACAGAAAAACTTACTCAGCAACAGGATATATAAAAGCAAAGAACGGAACACTCATATAAGAAAAAGGAAAACACTTTATAGATGGGACAAGTAGAATGGAGATCTATTTCACGACACGAGATCAACCAGCAATACACAAAAATTGTACTGTAATGCAAATCGTTATTTTAGTATATATATTTTTTATAAATAAATATTATTATACAATAAATACAGCATAAAACATCTAATGTTTTTAATGATAGTATATAGGCTTGCAGTACACATAAATAATAAAACAAATATTGCGTCCGTACTTTTCGGTTTTGCGCCTTTCACGGGTGTGAGTGGGGAGTTTCGAAACACATTAACCGCGAAACAGGTTAAGAGGCTCATCCCTTGTTCAATGTTTAGGATGTGGTTTCCAGCTTTCTCTTTTCCAATCTTCTCACTTTGGTTTCTTTTTTTTTTTTTTCAATTGGAGTAGATAGATCTATCTATCGCCCGTTTCACACTCCACCCACGTCTATTGAACAGGTTAAGAGGCTCATCCCTTGTTCCCTGTTTAGGATGTGGTTTCCGGCTTTCTCTTTTCTAAGCTTTTCACTATTACGTAGCCCCCTGCATATCAGTGGCGTTACCGCCTTGCTCGGGGTGATATGATTAAAAAAAAAACGATGCATATATATGAGCTCAATGAGATGTCAGCGTTACAATAATTTTCTGTGTAATTTTGTAATTTGTGACAATTTATTTATAGACAATATATATATTTTGGTACCGCCACTCATTTTTCTATACCTAAATTTAATTTTTAAAAATAATAGATTATCTCCAAGCTTTAAAATTAACTCTAATTGAAAGCCAAGTGATTAAAATTAGTAATTCGAGTCAGCAAAGTACCCTGGTGTATTTTAAACAGAAATTATATTGATCGGAATCAAAAATTTACTAAATTAAAAAAATGTTTTTAAATTTCAAATGTTCCGCCATTTTTCATCGATTGTAAACAGAAGCCAATTTTAGGTTTTAAACAATCTCACAATAAATAAAGTACCCCTCGCTGACACATTACTTTTTTCAAATTACTGAATTTAAACTTACTTTAAGTTGAATTGAAACAAGAATTTCTTGCTTACTGGTTGAAAAATGTTTCAAAAAGCATTTCTCAATTACGGTAGCCTTATTATCACAGCTTTCAACACCTTATCAGCAGCCGACAACTAATGATTTTAACAGTATCCGGCCAAAAGTATGGAAGAAGAATTTGATATAAATCATATTCATAAAAATAGTTTTCTCTTTTTTTTAACTATGTTAAAATTAAAAATTTAACACAGTTTTCATCAATTATCCAATATTTTATGGAATTTTAGTTAGTTTAGCTATGTAGGCTTACGTTTGAATATGTTTTATGAAAAATAAAAATTAAAATAATGTAAAACTTTCTTTTTAAGAAAATACAATTTAAAAACAGAGTGAAAATAACGGCAGTGGTTATTCAATAATTTCTGAAATGTTATGGCATTTGTTAATTTTTATTTTTAATATCTATTTTTCATATTCTTTTATGGTGCGATGGATACATTATCGTTTTAATTACACAAAAGTTAAGGTAATACTTACCATTTATTTTAACAGATATATTTACCACTTTAAGTACTTGCTATGCAGTATTGTGAGCTGTATGACATGCTAGTGCCACATGACGTGTGCTTATACCTGAGTGGCGTCCGACAGAATGCGATATCGGTCTTCTGCGAACCGTAATTTGTAGTGTCAGCAAAGCAGTCGATAAACAGTTAAGATTGTCGGGTGACTCGGCTGCTGTTCAAACTGGAAACGCAATCTGATACAGCCGTGCAACTTCATTTCTATTACTATTCGTATGTCAAAACTACATCTGCCTGCACACGATATGAATACCGTGTTATGGTTAAACGGAACACTTCTCATTTAACTCACTATTACGCACGTTAAACGTTCTAAACACACTAGCTACGAATGAACACGAATGACAAATGTAACCTAGTCTATGTAGAATACTGCGCCATCTACCATAACCATTCTTTAAACTTGATAACGCAAAACCGAAGGATTTGTGGATATGGTTTTTTTTATTATTATTTTAATGGAAGCAATGTGTGTAAAGGTATTTTTGATACATCAACATATATATATATATATATATATATATATATATATATATATATATATATATCCCTTGTCTACATATGCCATATTTCATCAGTAGAAAATCATAGATTATATTGGTAATACAATGAACATTTTTAAAAAGCGTTTTTGCAACCATCTCTCATCTTTACTAATAAGGATAAACAAACTATGGCAACACTTTCTAAATACTTTTGGAAGTTAAAAGAAGAGAACATAACAACTAAATTTAAATGAAAAATTCTCAAACAAGCTAGAATGTCTAGATCGGTGAATGAACCATTTTTTTTTTTGTCTGCAAGAAAAATGGAAAATATTAAGTAGATGAAAAGTGACAAAGTCATGGTATTACAGTAAATTGTAAACATATTAAATAATTAACCTTACAATTATTTTGGGTTTACAAAATCTAAGTTATGAAACTATAGCAATTGCAAACATTTTACAGTATTAAACTTACTATCTTGATAATTTACTTTAACTATATGATCTCTTTTCTTATGTTATTTTATCTGTATTTTCTATTACAAATTGTGATATATTTACTGCCTTAAATTTCAATTTTATTATTAATTTTAATTTAATTTCTTTTAATTTTAATTTTAAATTTAATTTTAAAATTAAAATGTTAATTTTTAATTTTAATTTCCATAATTTTATTTCTCCAATTTATTATATTAGCTATAATGAATTTATATCTTCGTGTTATGTTTTTATATTTCATCTAATTAATGTTTTATGAATAATTTATTTGTGTATGCATTTTCATCATTTTCTTTTTGGTTAATGCCAAATGATTTATCTTGAAATAATATAACCAATGTCTGTATCTGTCTGCAATTCACTTTCGGCCAAAATTTAAATTTTTTCTTTCTTAGCCGTTTCTATTGTCTCTCCCTTTTCTTCTCTCTATACATTTTCTCTTTATTTTTCTTTTCACTTTCTTCCGTTCTACTGTTGTATCTTCAATTTTCCTTCATAAATTTATGATTTTTTTTAAAATACCAAACGATTTGCGCCCAGTCAACTTGTAACCGGTATCAATATCTATCTAGAATTTACTTCCTGCCTATATTTAAAATTTCTCTCTGTTAGCCGTCTTCATTGGCTCTTTCCTCTCACTAATTTCACATTTATTTTCTTCTTTACTTTCTATTTCCTCTGTATATTTCTCTTTCCTCTTTCTTTTTCTTTTCTCGATTTCTCATTTTATTTTCTCATTTTTTCTACCCTCTTGCTTTTTTCCCCACTTTGTTTTTTTATATCTTTTTACCTCGTATATGTTTCTTAAAAATAAATGGAAGTGGTGTTTTTTGTTCAATTTTTTTCAATAAAACGTTTATTACCATCATTATTTACTTCCTATTGAGACATTGTTCTTTCAATGTCGAAACAAAATGTACTATTTTGAAGTAGTTTGTAGTATGTAGTTTGTACATGATCTAAAGTAATAATTAATAATAAATAATCAATGCTCTATTTTTTATATTGTGTACTGTTTTAAATTAATGTTTTGAACGTTGCAATTCTTTTGTACGTTCCTTATTCATTTGCCTATGAGTATGTATCATTTTTCATCTCTGTCCATTTTTTATTCGTACGTGTGTGTACCTTATTTATTATAAATAGCCACATAACATATGGCAAATTTCGCTCTACTGTTATTATATCTACATATGACATATTTTGTTTGTACCTTCAAACACTGCTAAATGCGCGTAGTTTGCCGTATGCCATATTTTATGTTAATGCGTGATTCTCGCTATAATTGTGCATTTATACAATTGGACGTTATGGGATGATAGGCGTTGATTCATTGCATGTATGTGCAGATTTGTTGATATTGCCTGCGGGGATTATACTGTGTAAATACGTATGTTACTGCCGCAAGCCTTTTTACTTATTTAGAACGTAAGGATGCAATATTAAAAAAAATTGATTTTACTGCATTTTAAATGTAATGGAAAATGTGTGTGTGTGTGTGTGTGTGTGTGTGTGTGTGTGTGTGTGTGTGTGTGTGTGTGTGAGTGAGAATATGAGTTAAGAATGGTATTAATTTTGCAGCATTTTAAATATACTAAGAATAATGCATCTATAAACACAATCCCTTAAGGCTTTCCTGATATTTCACATCTGTTTCCTTGGTTATGCACTTAATTCGACGGTAAAACCCAATCAAAATGAACAAACAACATTATGCATTAAACATAAACAAACGCGCACACACACACACACACACACACACACACACACACATATATAGAGAGAGAGAGTGAGAGAGAGAAAGAGAGAGGTGGGTGTGAATCTACAATCACTTTTACACACACACACATATATACATATATATACATAACAAAAAGTACAAATAATATGCATTATATATGTAATGATTGCAACATGCATATATATATATATATATATATATATATATATATATATATATAAACACTCTCTTGAATATATACACACACCGAAGCTTACACCCACACATTGATAGCGATATTAAGCAAAAATAATCCTTTAACAATCTGTGCAGAGATTTTATTGACAATAATAAATGGTTCAATAGAATCAAAAACAAAGATAAGGTGACCTTCATTTAATTCGATATTATAGACTTTTACTTCGGCATATCAAAAAATCTATTGTTGGATAGTTTGAATTTTGCTAAGAACAATCTAACAGTTGCAGATGAGGAATCCAAGGTTATATTCGTCTCTAGAATATCATCATTAACCAATAATAATTCTACATGCATAAAAGCCACGACGATAATTTCGATCAGTGCATTTGATTCTGCTCATATAACAGGTTTCGTAGGAATTTATCTTTTAAACATCCTTAGTTGGATAATGTACTTCAAACTGATCGGTTTTTATAGAAATGAGGGACTTATGGTTATCCTGTAATTGTAATGGTCCAAAATCTTATCAGATAAAAATGAAAGTCGTCAGAGCTTTCAAATTACTTGAATTTAAAATAGAAATTTCATCCAAACTTAAAATAGTCAATTTCTTAGATATTACTTTAAATCAGTAGAATAAAATATTAAAACCCTAAAAAAAATCACAAGCAACAATGAAGCCAAAATTCTACATTAAAGTTTGCGCCAACCATCCCCGCCAAATAATCAAATAATTCTTGTCATTGTAAATGCCAAGATCAAAAGATTATGTTCTAATACAAAAATCTGCAATGAACATAAAACCCTTTACAATAACGCCCGCAAAATAATGGTTGTAGACAGGATGTGTTCTATATAGAATTCTCCAAAGATCCAAATTAAATAAACCTAGAAATAGAAAAAAGACTAAAATCGTTTAAGCTAATATGACTAATATTGTTTAAGCCCACTTTCTGAAACTATCAAATTTTAATATCGGTCAATACTTTCTGAAAGTAAGATTTTTAATAGAAAAAACTTTAAAAATTAGCTATCCTTGCACTAGGAATATTAATAGCATCATTAACTTACATAATAATATACTAGATAAACACTATAACAATTACCAAATAGATAATAAACCCTTCTTTAACTGTACAGTCAAAGACAACTTCCTATATACAAATCCGAAAATATTATATACCATGCAACTACTTCCCTTTCTAAAGACTAAAATGAGAAAAAAGTATACTTTGGTATATCCGTCGGATCCTGGAAACAGGGACTATATAATCATAAGCACTCTTTTCTTAAACCTAACGAAAAATATCAAACCGTTCTGTTAGGGAATTAAAAAATATGCATCTCTCCTTACAGATTGAATGGAAGATTATAGGTAAATCTCAACCCTTAATACCTTCAGAAATAGATGTAATTTATGCTTAGATGAAAAATTAGAATAATCAAATTCAGAAAGACTAACCAACTATTGCTAGTTTCTAAAATGTTTGAATGGCGCGTGTTTTAGAAACCTTTTTTTTATAAGATCCATAAACGTATGATCACACTATACATATTTCTGTCAGAAAAATACTCAGGAATATATTCAGAAACATTAGACTGTGTTTAGATAGATATAGATAGATAGATAGATATAGAGATAGATAGATAGATAGATAGATAGATATAGATAGATAGATAGATAGATAGATAGATATAGATAGATAGATAGATAGATAGATAGATAGATATAGATATAGATAGACAGATATAGATAGATAGATAGATATAGATATTGATAGAGATAGATAGATAGATATAGATATAGATAGACAGATATAGATAGATAGATAGATATAGATATTGATAGAGATAGATAGATAGATAGATAGATAGATAGATAGATAGATATAGATATAGATAGATAGATACCGCAAGTTCGGCTCCAGCTGAGAGAATGCGACAGCGACAGCACATAGCTGACCGCAAGTTCGGCTCCAAGGACTATTGGAGGATTTGTAAACGAGTGCTCAACAATAGGAAATCCTCAATACCGCCTTTAATCCATGGATTTGATGTTCTCACGTCATCTGCGGAGAAAGCTGAGTGCTTTGCCCGCAGATTCTCATCCAACTCCACATTCGACTCGTCCGGAGTGCACCCACCCGACTTCCCTATTAGAACTGAGGCCAAACTGCACGACGTATATATTACCCCGACAGTAGTATCCAGATTAAATTCAAAACTCGTCCCCCATAAGGCGTGTGGAGACGATGGAATCCCGGTGATAGTCCTTAAGAGGTGTGCCCCTGAACTTTCCCCTGTCCTCTCTAAACTGTTTAACTACTGCCTTTCTGCTTCCTGCTTTCCTGCATGCTGGAAATTCTCCTCAGTCGTTCCTGTCTTTAAGAACTGTGGTGAATCCTCGGACCCATCCAACTATCGCCCTATCAGTCTTCTACCAATATTCGAGAAAGTGTTCGAGGCTATAATCAATGCTGAAATAGTTCATCATCTCACCGCCCACAAACAGTTCTCCGACAGGCAATATGGATTCCGATTTGACAGGTCCACAGCTGACCTGCTAACAACTGTAACGGAGTACATGCTACAGGCCCTTAATGAGTCTGACGAGGCTCGCGCGGTTGCTCTGGATATCTCCAAGGCTTTCGACAGGGTTTGGCACCCTGGCCTCCTATGCAAACTACGCGGTTATGGTATTACCGGTCGCCTGCTTGACCTAATCCAATCTTTTTTTTAAATAACCTCAAAATGAAGGTCGTTCTGAATGGGCGTGCCTCTTCGTCCTACAGCACGAATGCTGATGTCCCACAAGGCTCTATCCTGGGCCCAACGCTCTTCCTTATTTTCATCAACGACCTCCCAGATGAGATCAAGTCCCAAGTAGGCATCTACGCAGATGACACTACAATATACTCCCGCTCCAGTAAGAAACCTGTCGTGGCGGACAGACAATCTCGCTGCTGACCTTGAGCGGGATCTACACTCAGTGGTGAACTGGGGCAAGAAGTGGCTTGTCAACTTCAATTCATCTAAGACCAAGCTGTTGTCTGTCAACCATTACAGGCAACCTCTCCTGCTTCCCATAAGCATGGACCAAGCGATTCTCCCGGAGAGTAATACACTACGCCTCCTCGGACTTACCCTGTCCTCAGACCTCAAATGGAAGCACTATATTGAACCCATAGCAAAATCTACTGCTAAGAAGATTGGGTCACTATGTCGATCCAGGATGTTTTTTCCACCTGAATCCATCCTGTATATATACAAGTCAACCATCCGTCCGTGCATGGAGTACTGCTGCCATTTATGGTCAGGTGCCCCTGCCGTTCTCCTCAGTGTTCTTGACAAGCTCCAAAGGAGAGTCTGTAATGTGATTGGTACTGATCTGGCGACTCGTCTGCAGCCACTTTCCCATCGTCGAAATGTGACCTCCCGCTGTCTCTTCTGTAAATACTTTCATGGCTTCTGCTCGGATGAGCTTAAGTCACTGATGCCTCCTCAACAGGTGTTTACCCGTGCAACCAGACTGGCAACTGGGTCCCACCCATTCACAGTCAGGTTAGCCAAACGCAGACGACAATTCTACTCCTGCAGCTTCCTCTCTCGCACTTCACGCCTGTGGAGCTCACTCCCGTATTCTTGCTTTCCTGACGGCTACGACCTCCAGAAATTTAAAAGCAAAGATAATACTCACCTACAAACCACTGGACTCTAGCTCTCTCCCCTCCCCTGTATAATCTTCACGTTCTCTCCGCCCATGTATCTGTCATTGCACCTGCTTTGTCAGCTTTCTATTGTTCATTTCTAACTAGCTTGTACTCCTCACTCTGTTCTAATTAATCTTTCTACATTTATGTAACCCCCTGCACATCAGTGACGTTTCTGCCTTGCTCGGGGTGAAATGATTAAAAAAAAAAAGAAAAGATAGATAGATAGATAGATAGAGATAGATAGATAGATAGATAGATAGATAGATATAGATATAGATAGATAGATATCGATAGATAGATATAGATATAGATAGATAGATATAGATAGATAGATAGATAGATAGATAGATAGATAGATAGATAGATAGATAGATAGATAGATAGATAGATAGATAGATAGATAGATAGATAGATAGATAGATAGATAGATATAGATATAGATAGATAAGTATAGATATATATAGATATATAGATAGATATAGATAGATAGATAGATAGATAGATAGATAGATAGATAGATAGATAGATAGATAGATATTGATTGGATACATGAGTATGCTAGACACATGACTAAAGAGTATGGAATGCATACTTTTATTGATATAACGACAGAACGGGTGGGAAAATGACATTAGTTACGTGTGTAAATAGATGAGAGAATACTTTCTTATTTTGTGTGCCTTATTTTTATGATGATTTACAATATTGTAACAGAAAGTTTGACATCTCATTTTTTCCCAATCATGGAAAAATTTCTCACACGGAAAAAGGAATTGTTATACAAAGATATTTGATATAGATTTTTCACAGTGTGGTTTAATTTCAGATATCCGACTATGAAAAAATATTTGTAATATGTGTACTTAACGAGAATGTTTTTAAAAAATCATTACATATAAATTTAATAGAGGAGCCTAAATAAAACTTATTCTCGCAACAATATTTTTAGTTTGATAATTTGCAGGTTTTCTCTCGTAGATAGATAGATAGATAGATAGATAGATAGATAGATAGATAGATAGATAGATAGATAGATACTAGATAATGAACATACTAGAGATAGATAGATAGATAGATAGATAGATAGATAGATAGATAGATATGAACAGACTGGGATAGATAGATAGATAGATAGATATGAACAGACTGGGATAGATAGATAGATAGATAGATAGATAGATAGATAGATAGATAATGAACATACTGAGATAGATAGATAGATAGATAGATAGATAGATAGATAGATAGATAGATAGATAGATAATGAACATACTGAGATAGATAGATAGATAGATAGATAATGAACATACTTAGATAGATAGATAGATAGATAGATAATGAACATACTGAGATAGATAGATAGATAGATAGATAGATAGATAGATAAGAATAATGAACATACTGATAGATAGATAGATAGATAGATAGATAGATAGATAGATAGATAGATAATGAACATACTGAGATAGATAGATAGATAGATAGATAGATAGATAGATAGATGATAATGAACATACTGAGATAGATAGATAGATAGATAGATAGATAGATAGATAGATAATGAACATACTTAGATAGATAGATAGATAGATAGATAGATAGATAGATAATGAACGTACTGAGATAGATAGATAGATAGATAGATAGATAGATAGATAGATAGATAGATATGAACATACTGAGATAGATAGATAGATAGATAGATAGATAGATAGATAGATAGATAGATAGATAGAACAGACTGGGATAGATAGATAGATAGATAGATAGATAGATAGATAGATAGATAATGAACATACTGAATTAGATAGATAGATAGATAGATAGATAGATAGATAGATAGATAGATAGATAGATAGATGAGCATACTGAGATAGATAGATAGATAGATAGATAGATAGATAGATAGATAGATAGATAGATAGATAGATAGATAGATAGATAATGAACATACTGAGATAGATAGATAGATAGATAGATAGATAGATAGATAGATAGTTAATTAACTTTCAGTGATGCATGAATTAAACATAACAGCCACTGTATGAATAAAACTGTTCATTGGATGAAAATGTAAAGTTTTGTGGAGAATACAATTGCGTAATTTCTTGTTTCAGGTGGTTATGGAAAAACTCACCTATTCCTCAGATAATGAACTCTCCCTCCTATGTTAATAAGAGTTAACAGGAAGATAACTCGAGAAGATCTTGGAAGTACTAGAGTGTTCTTTAGAGTTCTATCGGAGTTCAGTAGAACTACTAGGCAGTTGATATTAATCGGCAGTTAGCCTAATATTAAGGAGTCAGTTTTCAGTGAAAGATTACCAAGTTCCTAACATTTTGGGTGCGTTAATTCGATTAGCAACTGACATAGTACGATTAAGACTTTCAATGCAAAAACTACTCCACAACACAGGTGTAATTTGAAATATTTCATTCTCCAACAGAGAAAAAGCTGTCAAAAAAGTAAAAAAAAATCTTTCGAAGATTATGACGAATGAAAACAAAGCAAATCAAACTACAAACTCTATATGAATAAATTAGTAATCTTCATTTGAAAAAGTTTAATTGTTTATCAGCATATCATCTCTTCATGGGTCATTTAATGCCGACATTTAATTTTTAGGAAGCTTTAAGGACTCGGTCTAATCTACTATTTAAAACATAAACGGAAGAATATGGATTTATGACTTTCCTATGAACATTGGACTGGACTAAAACACGTACGTGAACATTGCTCCAACTCGGCGCGGAAATCTCTCTTTCCAAGTCAATAAACCGTAAGTCTGCTCGAACATCGTGTTTAGTTCAGTTTTGTCAAACCTAGTAGAGCAGTGAGTGCAACAGGTTAAGTTAGGTTTTATACTAATATTCACCAAATGCAGTCAAGGTAGAGTTTCTCCGTTAACAGGATTGTTATGAAATATGTATATGATATGAATAAAAGGGCCAATAGAAAGTGAAGTTTATGAAGATAAATCGATAGATAGCGATGACCGTTAATTTAAAGAGGTTAAGACTGCAATTTCCAGAAAATTTTCATGTGAGAGTGTTTCTCGAATTTGCTTCGGTTGGCAAAAACAAACTTTTTGCGTGAAACTTTCTCCTACATTTTGATCAATGAGGAGATTACGCTTAATTTCACCTAAGAGAAATCGTGAGAGACACTCTAAGTAGAGGATTACTGCTATAGTTATGAAAAAATAAGAGTAAAAATAGGAGTCGTCTCTTAACAGCATATTCTTTCTGTAGATTATTTAATACCACAGAGTTTTTTTTTATTAAATATATGGAAACAATCCTTTAAGTCGTCGGCTGAATCATTCTCCAGTTAACCCTGCAGAGCGGAATTATTCAAATGGTATAATATATGGTATAAACCAATCCCCGTCAAGTAGGCTAGAATAATCTCTACTTTGTCTTCTTAAATAGGTTCTCTAGAGTCAGTCATTTAACCAGGACGGTCATAACTTTACATAACTGACTGGGTAAAGATTTTTCTCGCAGTAAGTCGCGAATTGTCTCTGAGGTAGACTGGTTGCTAACCAAGCCTACGTGTCTTGATATTCAACCCATAGCTGTAGGAAGAAGTGATGAATTCATACCTTTATTTACGAATTTTTTATGAAATCCGTTACGAAATATATATAAATTTTCCTGGTTCGATAAATCTTGAAAATGTGTGTTTAAAAGCATTATTTTCGGCTGTGGTTGATTGTAAGTACTTCGTGGTCGAGCAATCAAGACACTTCAGAACAATTGATGGTTTTCTCTAGGGGACACAGTTTAGAATCCTGCCGGAAGACGCATATTTTCCTTACAAGATGTTTCTGGCCAGTAGATACAAATAAATATACTGTTTAACAATAAAAAAGAAAAAAAAATAGAAGAGATAATCTAAACAAATACGAGTATCCATTACAAATAATCTAAATCTAAACTTATTTATAAATAGAACTTTGTCTCTGTGTGTGTGTGTCTGCGTGTGTCCATTAGCTATAGACTCCGAAACAGCTGAACCGATTTTCTTGAAAATTTACACAGTTCTACAATAAGCGTCTGCGAGTGTTCTTAGCTAGGTTTTGTGTTGTGGTACCCCTGATAAATATCGAAAATCGAAAATCGAAAAAATCGACTTATAGAAGGAGTGGTCCGATTTTAATCAAATTTG
Organism: Ascarosepion bandense; assembly: GCA_037127315.1. NCBI lineage: Eukaryota > Metazoa > Mollusca > Cephalopoda > Sepiida > Sepiidae > Ascarosepion > Ascarosepion bandense. The sequence goes on along the minus strand of JBBBDQ010000270.1, from coordinate 134,959 downwards.
ATACACTCATAGACAAAGACATAAGAAACGATTCAGAAGTTTCAAGGTTGCAGTTCTTACAATAGTGCAGAAAATTGATAATATATATATATATATATATATATATATATATATATATATATATATATATATAAGGCAAGATGTTTGTGTGTGTGGCTGTTTATCTGTTTGTGTGTCCTTTATATAAATCTACAATTTTTATCCGATTCTCACCAAATTTCACACAACTATTCTTTAGGCTGCGTCTGAGCTCCAGGACCATGGATTAGTTTTAAAGGTTTCATTACACCCGAGCAACGCCGGGCTATACTGCTAGTGTTTAAATAAATTAATTGATACCGTTCCAAGTGTATTTGCGCGTAAATGAATGCAACGAATTCATTTGAAATTCGAACACGGCGCTCCGAATTCTTCTTTTGTGCCGATATCGTTTGTAACAGAACGAACCATTCTAGAGCGGTAAGTAATAAAATTGTTGATGTCTAGAAAATTTATTATAATCTGTTAGTATATTTACTACAACATAAGCTTCTTGGAATTCTTTGCATTAAAGTAGATGAAAATATGGGAAAAAAAACATGAACACTTTTTAATAAGAAATATTCCGTCAATGCCCAAGACTATGAGGGCATTTTTAAAGAAAGGTTTTCATTTTTTAAAATTTTATGTTTGGGTAGTAATTTCAGAATTCACTACACCTCTTTAGAGTGAGTGGGGAAGTTTTGCTTAACGGCATATCAAACTCTGTGAGTCATTTAATGCCAAAAAGGTAGGATTTTAAGGTATTTTATTTAATGTTTAATAGGATGTGCGTTGTGGTGCAGTGGATATCGGCTCGGAACCTGAAATCGAGGAGCCGAGTTCAAATTCCAGTTGAATTCATTGCATTCACTGACGCGCAAATCCGTCTCTTCCTTCCAGTTATGGGTTAAATAGCAGGACAGATGGGGTTCTATAGCCTTGGCAGTCATATAGTCTACCGCAGAAAGCAATGGCAACCTACTGCGGGATAATCTTCTGCCCAGTCAGTCATGGCTCTTTCGAGACATGATCGCCCAAGCGTGTTTCACGTATGGCACTTAACTAAGTGACTGATTTAATGTTCGGTTATAGTGAGAAGGTTAATCTAGTCAGATTTTAACTAAAATTTTGTTTTTATTCTTTTTTATTTCAGAAAACTGAAAATGTATTCTAGTTTTGTGTTCAAAAATGTTTTGCTGAGAATTTTTTCCTTCAAAAATGTGTTGTAATAATTTTTTCTTCAAAAATATATATTTTTTATGTCTGTTTTTTGTATATATATTTCTATAAAAGCATATTTATACTTTCATAGTGTTTTGACCCCATTTTGAGGGTTAAATATTTTCCCATAGCTGGGACCCTAACAAGTGCTACCATTGGAACCTGGGAACAACAGAAATTAAGCGGTGGTTGCAAGCTCCTCACAACCTCCCAATGAGAGGTCTAGCTACAAGATGCAGTTTACCGTCATGCCCAGGAACACCTCTTTAGAATGTGTCAGTTTATGGTTGCTTTGAAGTGTATTTAGGAAATTTTAAATTTCAAATGATCATTTTTAAGGATTACTTTGGTTCCATGTCAGCTTTTTAATGTCAAACACAATGTTTGCATTTTATTTAATCTGACATGTCTGACTGCTTAAATACACACAAAATATATATATATATATGCTGTACTCTCAGTACGTTTGAGCTCTATAGAGAGGAATATTTTAAAAAAGCAGTTACCACTTCCGAAATTTATGCATTTCTCTTCAGCGATGAACTGAGTTCATTCGGTGACTGGCGTGTGTATACCCCGCTTATATACAACACGAAAACATTTCCCTTATCTGAATCTATACGCTTATAAGTTAGGGGTTAGCGACTTCTGACTGACACCAAATCGATCGAGTTTCCATCCCGGTGAGAAGCTAGTAGATGTCTAGCCACACTGATGAGCTGTAATACAGCGAAATAGGCTTGTATGTGGATGACGAATATATATATATATATATATATATATATATATATATATATATATATATATATATATATAATTCCAGGTGAAGAGGACTCAAGGTTTAACTATTTTGAGTGCCCCCACATTTATTTTATTATGAACAGTGCTCAATATAATAAATATTATAGAGCTTAATATAATTATATAGTTATGAATTAATTGTACATTGCGGAAATTTCTGTTTCGAGATAGATTCTCTTCATCAGGCAGTGTTTGATGCTGGTTGAACAGATGATTTACATTTAAATACAAATGTCTTCGGTTTGCTATGTATATATGGAATAAGATATACAATTTACATGTGTGTTTCTTTTAACTAATTACAGCGAAGATTCATTTTGGATTTTGGACCCAAAAATACATACTAACTAATTTTTTCTCTTTTTCCTCCCTTTTTTCCTTCTCTTATCTTACGTTTTCCCTTTCTTCTTTTCTCTCCTTAATGGTCAAGATGTCAACCTGCTTTTAACCTAATCTTATCCTTTTCCTTATCTTCCTCTTTTATACATTCTTGCTTAGTTTTATTGTCTTTGATGCGATGTTCCCATTTAGTACCAAGTTTGTCCTTTTCACTTTCTTATCATATTTGGTCTCCTCTTCTAGCAAACAGTATAGGCGTGCTTTTCTAGTTGTAATCTTCTCAAAACCTTTTATCTATAAGAAACATTTTGTTCTTATTTTTATTTACTTCCTGCTATTCTTATCCCATCTTTCTAACATCTACTTGTTTATTGTAAAGTTTTTTATAAAAAGAAAAATTTTAATATAAACAATTTTATGTTTTTATTTTTCTATCAATTAATAATTATAATGCTTATAATGCTTTCCTCTAAATTTCAATAAGTTTCCAACCGTTTTATTATTAAATCAATTCTATCGCCCGGTTCATCTATCTATCTCCCGGTTCACACTCCACCCACGTCTATTGAACAGGTTAAGAAGCTGATCCCTTGTTCCCTGTTTAGGATGTGGTTTCCGGCTTTCTCTTTTCCAATCTTCTCAACTTGTTTTTTTTCAATTGGAGTAGATATATCTATCTTTCGCCCGGTTCACACTCCACCCACGTCTATTGAACAGGTTAAGAAGCTGATCCCTTGTTCCCTGTTTAGGATGTGGTTTCCGGCTTTCTCTTTTCCAATCTTCTCACCTTGTTTTTTTTTTTCAATTGGAGTAGATAGATCTATCTATCACCCGGTTCACACTCTACCCACGTCTATTGAACAGGTTAAGAGGCTCATCCCTTGTTCCCTGTTTAGGATGTGGTTTCCGGCTTTCTCTTTTCTAATCTTTTCACTATTACGTAGCCCCCTGCACATCAGTGGCGATACCGCCTTGCTCAGGGTGATACGATTAAAAAAAATACTTTAAGATATGTGCATTATTTTGTGTTTCCAAATGTTATTTATCATGCTTAATTGCAACATTGTAATGATATAATATTGTACTTGAATATAATTAAAATTGTAATATTATAATACTTTAATATATATATGATTTAATCATTCTTAATATTACTTTTATTACTTAATTGTGATAATGTAATAATTTTAACACATAGATATTTAGTATTTTATTATATACTATTTCATTGAGAGATTCCAACTTTTACTAACTTCCTGTGAAAATGTATTTATTTATTTATAAAAACTTCGCTTTATACTTGTATACATTTTTTCGCGACATTTTTAAACAGAAATATATTGTGTTTTATCAATCATACACCTACTAACGTTACCTACTCATAAACACACACATTCAGAATTTTTTAATATAATCGTATTGCCCCAGGCAAGGCATTATACTGCCACTGTTGTGCAGGGGGTTACATAGAAGAAAGTTATGAGAAGAAATGACAGAATACAGGGGGTGTCAGGAAGTGGGTAAGAGAAGGATGAAAATACTGAAGAAATGAGATGAGAGCATGAAAGAAAGGATGCAAGTTAGTGAGATAGGAGATGACAATTGACTTTACATTTAAATTCTCGGAAATTGTAGCTGTCGGGGAAGCAAGTAAACGGAAGGGAATTCCATAGGCGGCAAGTGCGAGGAAAGAAACTAATGGAGCAGTATTTGTGTTTACATCTTACTGGTTTCATGTAAAAGGGTGGGTGATAGTTGCTAATCTTGTGACTCGCGTAAATTTGTATATAGGGGGCACCAGTGAGCTAAATTAATCAGAGAAGAAGCCGTGAAAGTACTTGTAGAAGAGGCACAGAGAAGGTACACTGCGCTGTATCCGAGCTGCCAAGTCGGGATCGATCACATTGCAGATTCTCCGTTGAATTTCGTCAAGGAGCCGTAGGTGGATAGCAGAAGCACCTGATCCATGATTCTCTCATACACATATATAATAAAAAAAGTAAAGTCGTCTATCGTTTAAGACTTGTATACATTATTTCGCTACAATTTTGTACGCAAAAGTATTTACTTCATCATTCATACACATGCTAACCGGACCTACATATAAACACACTTAATTCGTCTATAGTTTAAATGCGCTTGACACCTGCATTATTTTCTCATACATACGCTTATATTAAAACAAGCATCTATTGCATTTATTATGCATAGAACACACTCTTATAAACATACATAGGTATTTATTATATTTAAAAAATATCATTTATTGCTTTATTACACATGACACGTATCTCACCAATAAAATCAAACCTCAATCAACATACTTTCACTTCAGATATAAAAAAATTGAAAAAAGTAATTTGTCTTAAATCACTGTAGAAGCTAATTAATGTGAAACATATTAATGTGAAATATATTAAAGACATTTCTTCTTACCTGTTCTTTACTTATTTCACACACACATATATATATATATATATCGTCGAAATGTGGCATCCCTTTGTCTATTCTATAAATACTTTCATGGCTTCTGCTCGGACGAGCTTAAGTTCACTGATGCCTCCTCAACAGGTGTTTACTCGTGCAACCAGACTGGCAACTGGGTCCCACCCATTCACAGTCAGGTTAGCCAAATGCAGACGACAATTCTACACCTTCAGCTTCTTCTCTCGCACTTCCCGCCTGTGGAACTCGCTCCCGTATTCTTGCTTTCCTGACGGCTACAACCTCCAGAAATTTAAATGCAAAGTCAATACTCATCTACTAACCACTGGACTCTAGCTCTCTCCCCACCCCTGTATAACCTTCCCTTTCTCTCCACCTATGTATCTGTCATCGCACCTGCTTTCTATTGTTCCTTTCTAACTAGTTTGTACTCCTCACTCTTTTCTAATTAATCTTTTTACATTTATGTAACCCCCTGCACATCAGTGGCGTTTCCGCCTTGCTCGGGGTGAAATGATTAATATATATATATATATATATATATATATATATATATGTGTGTGTGTGTGTGTGTGTGTGTGTGTGTGTGTGTGTGTGTGTGTGTGACCAAGTAAATTAACCTCATTTTACTGCCTGATGATACTGTATTAAAAACCGAGACTTTATATCTATTCAGTTGCAGTAAGCTTTTAATATAATAGTAAGTAGCAGCGGAAAAATACCAGACGACCTATGCAAGTCGATATTTATAGCACTGCCGAAGAAACCAGGCGCTGTGAACTACACAGAACTATGAGCTTAAGGAGCCACATTACCAGACTGATGGTCAGAATCCTGATGAATAGAACGAGAAGCAAAATCAGGCCAAAGATAGGGCAGGAAGAGTGCGGGTTCGTCAAAGACACAGGAACAACGAACGACATATTCATGATTAGGATGCTCTCCGAAAGGGCAATACAAATGAAGAAAGTTTTGTACCTATGTTTCATTGACTATGCGAAGGCATCCAACAAGATAGGACACAAAGAATTGATGGAGATGCTCGGCAGCCTCGACATTTTCGGCAAAGACATAAGAGTAATCAAGAATCTCTACTGGCAGCAAACGGCCTGCATACGGACAGGCAACGATCTCAGTAGATTTACAAAGATAGAAAGAGGCGTAAGACAAGGATATCTTGAGGACCCTAGATGACACGCCAGGATTTGTTGTTAGAGGACACAACTTGAACAACATATGGAACGCAGACGATACGGTGCTGATCGCGGACACAGAAAGTAAACTACAAGACCTCATACAGAAGGTAGAGGTGGAGAGCGACAAAAAAGGACTAAAATAAACTTTACAAAAACTGAGTGCATGGTCATCAGCAAAAGGTACAACCCAAAATGCCAAATAAAGATGGGAATTACCAGAATCAAGCAAGTACAAAAATTTAAATACCTAGGAAGTGTCCTAACTGAAGATGGAAAGTGCGACACGGAGATCCGAAGGCGAATTGGCATGGCAAAGGACGCGTTCCAGAAGGTGAGCAAAATAATAACACACAGGAAATTTTCACTGGAAACAAAGAAAAGAGTGCTGGATAGCTACGTGATGTCAGTTCTTCAATACGGCAGCGAATGCTGGACAATATCATCGAAAATGAGGACATAACTGGAAGCAGCGGAAATGTGGTTCTACAGAAAGATGCTGCGGATATCATGGACTGAGCATGCAAGCAAGGATGTGGTGTTGGAAAGAATGGCAACAAAGAGGAAATTGATACTGAGCATCAGGAAGAGACAACTGAAGTTCCTGGGACACGCAATGAGGAAGGAGAGCTTGGAGAACCTGATACTGACTGTCAGATAGAAGGAAAGAGAGACAGAGGAAGAGAGCAGATAACATATTTGCAGGGCCTGATCAGGTGGTTGATGGAACGTGGGTTGACAGGAGTAACGGGAACAAACATACTAGGAGTCACAAGGGATAGGTGAAACGTGGAGAACCATGATCGCCTACGTCCTGAAAGAACAGGGCACATAGAAGAAGAAGAAATATGTTTCTATGCTTTGCTTTCAGGTTGAGCACTTTTTAAATGTAAATATTTAACTGTGGAATGCACTTCCATAAGTATTAGCCACTTATATATACATATATATATTTGAAATTATTTGTTTGAACATTATTTTTGATCGATATTCATATTTAAGTAGATATTATGTTTATAATCAAACAGTATATATATTTATTTCTACTTGCATGATTATTTACGATAAGTTTTTGTTCCAAAAATGTGTCATTTGACAGAATTCGAATCAGGCCGGTGGAAATAAATATATATACTGTTTAATTATAAACAGAATATCTCCTTAAATACGAATATCGATAAATAATAATGGTCAAACAAATAATTGTCGAATTGTTTATAACTATTTCGTTAATCTTCGTTAACTTCCATAACATATATATGTATATGAGTGAAAGATCAAATGCATATCGACAGGATAATAAAATAATGAACAAATAGGAAATGTATATTAATCTAAACTGTTGCATTTTTATTAAAGACTTCGTCAAAGATTAAGAAAAAACATCAGTACATATACTAAAATAGATAAAATATTATCGATGATTTTAGTGCACGTGACACGTGATTGACCAATGAGAATTCACCCAAACAAAACTGAAAATACCAGAGTTTCTGCCTTGTTGTCTGTTTACTCTCTATCTCGGACAAAACATTTATAAGAGTGACACATGTTAGATTGATATACGTTTTCTGTTTACTCCTCATCGTATCACACGAGCGCGCGCATGTGTGTGTGTTTGTGTGTGTGTGTGTGTGTGTGTGTGTGTGTGTGAGAGAGAGAGAGAGAGAGAGAGAGAGATCCGAGAGGGAATATCAACTTGACGAAACTTTTCCTGATGACGTCTAAGTTCCGATAGAATTTTGCAAAGCAAAGAACTTATGTATTATGTTCACATAAATTTCTTTACAAGTCGCCATTTGACACTGAGCAGCTCAGTCGTCACCAACCAAATGTCAACAAACAGATTTCCTGACACTTCCTGTCTGTTAATAAAACATGTTTAAAATAATGAGTATAGCCTAAATATACGCTCGCCAACACACGCTAATACGCTCGCATACACGCACACACACACACACACACACACACACACACACACACACACACACACACACACACACACACACACACACATGTGCATATTTATTATTGCTATAAACGCGTCTTTAGGATGTGAATAATTTACTTTCTTTAATAGTTAAATTGATAAAAATCGAACCGTTCAAGAAAATAAAAAAGCAGGGATAATTATACATATATGTGTACAAAATAACAAAAAAATGTTTTATAATAATATGAAATATGCATTGAAATAAATACAATTTAAATATCTGGGAAATTTTTTAATAGAAAGCACATTGGGATAGCGAAATATGCGTTAGATAAGTTAAGTAACATATTAAGAAACATGAAAATTTAATTAGAAAAAAAGGAAATAATACCAAACTGCTACGTAATTTTATTCCTCTTATGTGAATGTTGGACAGTCTTCGCGCAGATATAAAAAGAACCATGAAGGAACAGAAATATGGTTTTACAGAAAGATGCTGAGAATGTCATGAACCGAAAATATTAGCAGTGTGAACTTTTGCAAAAAGAACCCTTATACTTGACATCTGAGAGAAAAAATTTAAATTTTAATGAACATAATGAGGAAAGAAGGTTTGGAAAATTTGATACTCAGATATAGTGAAGGTTGACTGGGTCATTCATTACTTTTCTATGGTTTATAAATCATTTGTGTTTTTTTTTAACAAGAAATTATTTTGCGATTGCAAAATTTTATTTTAAATAAGCATTTATTGATAAAAATCTTTTTATTTAACTCATATATGTAGAAGAAAAATTGAATTCATAGATTATCCAAGGATATTTGCATATATGTGAATAAAACCAACCCACCTGGAAGAAGAACTCATCTCTCAAATTCAAATTTCGTAGCCATTATCTATAACACCACTCACATATCCAAGTTTACAGTACCTGGTATTTCTAAATGGTGAACCATCTTGGAACTATCCAGGCTCAACGTTTTTTAACTTCGGGGATCATACGTGAACCGGTGTTTCCACTACCTGAATGCAAGAGTAGAGATAATAAAACAACGCATAACCTATTTTGATATCTTGTCTTAACGAATGGAAGAACCGGATTTCAAAATTTATTAAGACCTACAAAAGACAGGGCATTGTGGAGAACCATTATCGCCAAATCATGAAGAGACACAAAACATATATGATCGGGAAATCTATGACAAATAGGAAAAGTTTTCATTTTATGTGTTTTGTCTGTTAGAAATTCTTCGGACTAAAGAGACGTTTTGCGTTGATGCGATTACATTTTTAAATTACTTTAGTCTGTGCTGTTTCTAGTTTTATTTTCTAAGCTCAACACACACACACACACAATAAAATTAATTCACACCAGGTGTGTCTCTAAAAATACAATTGCGCGGGTTTTCACCCCTTACCAAACCCTTTGGGGTCAAAAACAAGAACGGCGCACCCAAAGGCACGGACATAGTTGAAAACACATCACATGGTCAAAAATATGAATTTTGACCAATCAGGGCTCGATAAAAGAAACATATTTCTCGATTTCCAGGAGCCTCACCAGGAATATAAAAAAACAGTAAAAACGTTCTTCACCAGAGAGAGAGAGAGGAACCAGCAGTTCAGAGAACACAGAGAGAGAATACAGCAGCCCACACAACAGATCGTATCACGCATCAATGAACATTATTTCACCCTCTCTTTCTCTCCACTCGCTCGCAACACATATTTCCTTTCTTTCTTCCATTCTTCATCTTTATACTGACAACTAAAATTTGTCATAAAAAAAACAATTCTTTTATTTTTAGTTTATTTTACCTTATTTGTAGTGTATTTTTCTTGTTATTTATTGTTCGGGGGAATTATACAAGCCCCTACAAGTCCTATGAAGTTCTAAGTAATGAAACGCACCAGAAGAAATCTTTTTACTCTTCGTAATCGATTTCTTTAAAATCGTTCTTGATATATACACACTTGTATATCGTTTTATCATATATCAGTCATAAATATGTTAAATTTTACGGGCTGTACTTTTTCACCGTCAAAATAGTTAAACGTAACCGCTTTTTCTTTTCTAAGAGTTGCTTTTCTCGAACTTCTCCTTTGTGGAAGTACCTACCTTTTGCTTGCTTTCCTGACAGTTACAATCTCCAAAAGTTTAAACTTAACGTCAATTGCCATCTTCTATTTACTTGATTCCCATCCATCTCTTATCTTTTCATCGGCATCCCTTCTACCTTATTTTTTTTCTCTTACTGGTCTTGTTTTGCTTAGGGTAAAATGATTATTAATATATATATAAACGAAGTATTATTCATTTTTTGTGAGATTGATGCATACAATAGCATAAATGAATTTTAAATCGCTTCAAGTGCACTCAGAAAAAAAAAAATCCGGAAATACTTAAACACTCAGTGTTAGCTTCCGTTTATGGGAATATGCATATGTATTTTCAATTACAGTGATGAAATCCATTCGGGTCATTTACAGTATAATTTCCAACAAATATCTTCGTTCAAATAAATGAAATTACATTATGTCTTATTTTCAGTATCTTTTTTCTTCCGTCCGATTCAACCGGATACGATTTTAGCCTTATGTAAATATTTTCAGAGATGAACTTCTGGTTATTTGGTAAGAGCGAACATTTCTCGTTTAAACGCAATTATTCTCGACGGGAAATAACAGCGATCAAATTGACCATATGGAAAAAAAAAATTATGTATATTCTTGAAAAAGTACAGCTGAAACAACAGCGTCATCGTCCTACACACGTTTATCGTTTTAAATTAAGCAGACGACTCTTTGAAATTCCGAAGCGCGTTCAGAGAATCTCAAATAGAAGACTAGATTAAAAAAATGCATATAAACAGTAATATATCAACAGAATGCAGATGATATTGACGATGCATGGATATACCGTATCTGCAGACAACCTTGTGATAATAGGCTTATGGATATACTAGCAGTATAGCCCGCCGCTGCTCGGGTGTAATGAAAGCTTTAAAACTAATCCATGGTTCTGGAACTCAGACTCAGCCTAAAGAATATTTGTATGAAGTTTGGTGAGAATAGGATAAAATTGTGGATTTGTATGAAGGACAGACAGTCAGATAAACAGACACACACACACACACAAACATCTTGCCTTATATATATATATATATATATATATATATATATATATATATTATCGATTTTCTGCACTATTGTAAGAACTGCAACATTGAAACTTCTGAATACCGTTTCTTATGTCTTTGTCTATGAGTGCATCAAATATGATTAAAATCGGACCACCCTTCTATAACCCGATTTTTTCGATTATCGATTTTCGATATTTATCGGGGGTACCTCGATACAAAACCTAGCTAAGAACACTCGCAGACGCGTATAGTACAACTGTGGAAGTTTTCAAGAAAATTGGCTCAGCCGTTTCGGAGTCTATAGGTAACGGATACACACACACACACATACAGACAAAGTTCCATTTATTAATAAGTTTGAATTGTTTGGATCATGTTGAAACAATGGTTCTCGAACAATGTACTGAATTTAAGTAACATTGAGCCGGGGCAGCACCTAGATGCTTGATAGTTTGAATGTGCGAATGGTATAATAGTTAACGATGCGATAATTAGAAATTGGAGAGTCAAGGTCAAATTCCAATCAATTTCGTTATATTCACTTACGCGAATGGCATGAATCCACTTTACAAATGTTAGGAATTCATTTAGTTAGGAATTTTCTCCCCACACTAGCGGTGGATTATTGAGTAAGACTTGTATCAACAATTTATTATTATCATGAATACTTGATTACAATCTAAAAAATAATTGTGGTATAACCGGTTGATAAGCTGTAAAAAATTAATAAGTTAATCATTTTGAAAAGAAGTAAAATTAAATATTGTGCATTATGAAAATTTTAGGCAACTCTTTATGATTCAGTTCCTTAATATCATATTTAAATAAAGACAAACTAATTTCTCTATTCAGTCAGTCAGTTAAATGCCATACGTGATACACGTTTTGGGCGATCATGTCTCGAGACATGACATGACATGGCTAGGAATAAGATTATCCAGCGGTAGGTTCTGCCTAGTCAGTCATGTCAGTCATCTTCTCTCAGTCAGTCATTTTCTAGTCAGCCATCTTCTGCCCACTCAGTCATGTCTGGGCAGAAAATTATCCCGCAGTTGGTTGCCATTGCTTTCTGCAGTAGACTAGTTGCCAGCCAAGGCTATAGAGCCAAATCTGTTCTATTATTTAACCCATAACTGGAAGGAAGAAAAGGAATAATACTTTTCCCAAGGGTATTAGTGCGTAAGGGCATGCAAGGAACTAAACTGTAATTTGAACTCGGCTTCCCAGTTTCTCGTTCCGAGCCGATATTCACTGCACCATAACGCACACCTTGTAATTTCTTTATTACATGACACATAACCTATTAGGTGCGTAGGGGCACCATAGGAACTGTAGCCTCATGATGCCCAAAACCTCTCTAAGATGTTTTGAATTCAGAGTTTCCTTTTCCTAGTCTAGTCGCTAACCAAGCATCTGTCGACCTGCTACTTGTTCATAGAGAAGCGATGGCTTCATAAAATTCCCTGGTGCATTAGCACGTAAGTTACTGTAATGATATCTAATGATACTCGATTTCGTTTCTCTAATTACTCAAGCTGAGTGAGCCGCTACCCATTACTCCACCGTGCGTCAGTATTCGCATTTCGCATATTATTAGTGTAAAAAAAAAGAAAAAAAAACTCACAAACAATTATTTGCTCAAGAAAAGTAAAAGAAAATAAACAATACAAAGATGAAACATTTTTAGAAAATGTTCGCTTTTTGAAATTTCATTATCTGAAAAAAAAAAAAAAAACTACACATACGCACACATATTGCATTGTTAGGTGTGTTACATAACATAGCTACTTCTGAAAAACAACACTCTTCTTCTTCTTCTATGTGCCCTGTCCCTTCAGGACGTAGGCGATCATGGATCTCCACGTCTCCCTATCCCTTGTGGCTCTTAGTATGTTTGCTCCTGTTGCTCCTGGCAACCCCCGTTCCGTCATCCACCTGATCAGGCCCTGCAAATATGTTATCCGCTGCCTTCCTCTGTCTCTCCTTCCTTCTATCTGACCAGTCAGTATCAGGTTCTCCAGGCTTTCCTTCCTCATTGCATGTCCCAGGAACTTCAGTTGTCTCTTCCTGATGCTCAGCATCAATTTCCTTTTTGTTGCCATTCTTTCTAACACTTCGTCGTTGCTTGTATGCTCAGTCCACGATATCCGTAGCATCCTTCTGTAGAATCACATTTCGGCCGCTTCCAGTCCAAACAACACTCATCTTGCTAAAATACAAAGAACATGTACACTACCGGCCATAATTATTAGCCCACCCCATTTTTTAAAATAATGTATTTCATACTATTTTTAGTATTTATTGCCAAATGAAAATAGAATGGTTCTTTTGTTATTATTACTTTGAAAAATTTTGCAAGTCAAGGAATCAAAGATGAACTCGTCCGAATCACCTTAAATTTTCTTCATTCTTTCATTGATGAAACTGCAATATAGGTAATTATTAAATGTTTATAAATTGTTGATGCACATGTTATTGTGCAGTACTAACAAAAGAACCGTTCTATTTTTATTTACAATCATCCACTTGGCAATAAATGCTAAAAACTGTATGAAATACATAATTTTTTTAAAACACTGGGTTGGCATAATAATCATGGCCGGTGTATATATAAAAATATAAACATATAAACAAAAAAGTCGTTAAGCAGTGTATTTTCTCTCTCTCTCTCTCTCTCTGTGCGTATTCTGGCTTCTTCTGCTAGAAGCCCCAAAATTATATAAACCAAAACTCCAACGCATCCATACTCCTTCGCGTTGTCGCTCAATTAACGTCAATCACATCTTTATCGACCATTGCCTTTCAAGTCTTTTTTGTCGCTTTGTGATTTATTGCCTTTGATTTCGTTCATATTTTTGTCGGGTCTTGCCTGTGTTCCCTCTCCTTGATGTCAATCATATTCTTGCAGGGTAAAGGTAATATATTTCAGGTGTAAGTATCTGAAAATAGTTTTAGATATCAGTCAGTTAAGTGCCATACGTGATACACGCTTCGGGCGATCATGTCTCGAAAGAGACATGACTGACTGGGCAGAAGATTATCCCGCAGTAGGTTGCTACTGCTTTCTGCGGTAGACTGGTTGACGACCAACGCTATAGAACCCAACCTGTCCTGCTATTTAACCCATAACTGGAAGGAAGAGACGGATTAATACCTTTCCCAAGGGTATTTGCGCGTAAGTGAATACAATGGATTCAACTGGAATTCGAACTCGGCTCCCCGGCTTCTCGTTCCGAGTCGATATCCACTGTACCACAAATGTTAAATAAAAACATACGATTATAGATGAAAGAGTAGGTGAGTGCCGTCGTAGATGTCAGCGAAATATTTATATCGAGATGCCGTGTTAACTGATGGCAACCTATATACTGATGAATCTAATATTGAGTATCTTGCAATAAGACATAAGAAAAAATGTAATTAAAATATCCTGAGCGTAACAGGAGGGATATATATATATATATATATATATATATATATATATATATATATATAATGGTCCTTATTACAATTGAGAGGTTTCCTTTTAATACACGCAAATAGAAAGTTCGTTATTTAGAGTGTGACATTCCTGAGAAAATAAGAAATCTTACCAGAATTCATTATTAGCGTTCACAATCTTCACACACATACACTGAGGATAGAAAACACAGACAGGAAATTTCAGGGTAGAGTAATGGATCTGGCCCGGATTTATGAATCTGAGAGCCGTGTTCGAATTCCTCTTGAGTTCATTATATTCACTTCCGTGCCAATAGAGAATACCTTGAGAAAAGTTATGAATTCAACTCTTGTCTTCTCAGCTCTTATAGAGATGTACTGAGTTCTATAGCCTTGGTTTGCCGGAGAAGGAAAACTCTGAATTCAAAATCACATGTGGCCGTGGCGAAACTTTCCTGCTGAGGAAAGGGTCGTTCGCTTTGACTCGATGATCATTACTACGGTTGACTATAGAAGGCGGTAAATGAAAGCGATAAAAGAAGATAAATATATGGTTGGTAGCAAAAGAAAGAAACCAAGATCCGAACTAGGAAATGGAGACACCAAAGTCGTTTCTGTTGTCTTCTTCGTATGTGAAGTGATTGTCCATAATTCAACTGAATATCTCAGCGCAGGTATTTAATAACGGTTTCGCATATTTTTTTATTCCAATAAGTGTTTTAACAGAGTACTAATAATAGACAACCAAATCTGAACACACTTTTAAACAGCTAAAATATCTTCGAAAATTCTAATGCCTCTACCATCAAAATGAATGATGTTAAATTCCTATTATTCTCTCAAATTATCTCGAATATTATGACTACACTGAATCCATAGCAGCATCTACTGCTAGGAAATTTGGGTTACTGTCTCGGGCCATGAGTTTTTCTCCTCAGTATCCATTTTGCACATTTGTAAATCTACTATTCATTTGTGCATTGAATACTGTTTCACATCTGCTCGGGTGCTCCTGCTGTTAATTTCGATGTTCTCGACAAAATTAGAGAATCTGAAATATAATTTATCCGGACTTAGGAAATCGACTTCAGTCATTTTCTCACCAAAGTGATTTGATTTCCCTTTGTTTTTTGTTTTTTTTACCAGTATTTCCATGGCAGCTGATCTGACAAGCGTTTTTCTCTTTGTTCCTCGACTACACGTATTTACTTGAGCTGCTAGATTAGCATCTGAGTCCCACTCTTTTACCATCAAAAGAGTTAACTGCATCCGCCTCTTCTACAATCTACAATAGTTAAAATGCAACATCAATTGATCTATCTGATTCTCATCCAACTTTTAACTTTTCTTCTCCATCCCTTGTGCTGTTTTGTTTCTCTCTGTATCTGCCTGCACATAAGTGGTAATCCTGCCTTCTTTTTTTTCTATGTGCCCTGTCCCTTCAGGACGTAGGCGATCTTGGCCTTCCACGTTTCTCTATCCCTGATGGCTCTGAGCACTCCTTCTCCTGTTACACCATGCAATCCTCGCTCCGTCGTCCACCTGGTTACCTGGTTAGGTCCTCCAAATATGTTATCCGTTGCTTTTCCCCTGTCTTTCCCCTGTCTCTTTTTCCATCTATCTGGCCTGTTAGTATCAGATTCTCCAAGCGCCCCTTCCTCATTGCGTGACCCAGGAACTTCAGCTGTCTCTTCCCGATGCTCAGTATTAATTTCCTTTTTGTTTCCATCATTTCCAAGACCTCATCATTGCTCACATACTCGATCCATGGTATTCGCAGCATCCTTCTGTAGAACCACATTTCAGTTGCTTCGTGTTTTTCCTTCATCTTTGATGGTATCGCCCAGCATTCACTGCCATATTAAAGGACGGACAGCACGTACTTGGGGTGAAATAATTACAAAAAGTAAAGCACAGATGTAACAATGAATTCTGGGCAATTTCTTCACATATGACGAAGACACTATAGCCGGAAAATATGAAATACATGAGAGTTCGTATACATGGACAAAATTTACACATACTACGTTTTTGTTACAAACACATAAACATTAAACTATCGTTTTATCCAATGGGTCTCAATTCATAAACTAAATAATTATAAAGCTTGAAAGATTTCTTATTTAACTTTTACGTTAGACCTGATTTATAAAGAACATCAGGTAACATATTTTCACGAGCCGCATATTAAACGTCAAAGACACTCATGTTGCTCGCGATCAGCGCGTTTGGCCACCTCAGGACGACAAAAAAGCTGAGGATAACATTATCTTTATATGTACATAAAGAGGAAGTTTTTAGGATAATCGAAATAAAAAGAACAGTTATATTTTGAATCAGAATTTGCTTGATCTTGAATCTAAATCAAATTCTTGGTCGTTTCGGCTTTGCAGTACAAACACGAATATATGGGGCACTCAGTGAGGGTCAAACTCATTATTCACTCCTAACTGATACTCCAACCAAACAGGCACAATGATATCTGCCTTGCCAATATGTTTTCATTGTAAATGGTGATTTTCTTACATTGTTTTTCAAATAGCTTTTCTTTGTTATTTTTTGTAGAGGTTTTTGTAGTTTTCTTTTTGTGTTCATCGCATCTTTTATCATGTTAAGACTGTGGCTGTCAACAATGTATCTTTCTACGACATCTACTTTTCTCGTATTGGATCACACTATGTGTTGATATGCATATATACATATTTATATGTATGTATATATACATATATGTATATATATATATATATATGTATACACATATATAAATATATATATGTATATATGTATACACAAATATATATATATATATATATATATATATATGTGTGTGTGTGTGTGCGTGTGTGTTTGAAAAAATATATATGTAGGCATATATATAGTTACTGAAAATCGACCGAAGATACCACTCATGGTAGAAACGTAGGTTGCGTATTAGCTCGTTTACAAATGGAATATATATATATATATATATATATATCACAAATAGATAAAAATACGGCAATATGTATACTGATAAAAATAAACCCTTTAAGCTTAAGTAATTCAAGTTTAATTCTCATCAAGCAGATCTTAACTCCAGCATAGAAGGAAACAGTTAAAAAAAGACTCAATTAAACATGCCTTATCAATATATTTTAATAGTAAAATGTATAATAGTGATTTTATAAGCATATAAAAATACTTTGTAGTACAAATCCGCAAGTATGGAGTACCCAGTGATGATCGTACTCATTATTCACCCGTAAATGACCTAGCCAGATCTGCTTGATAGTCATTATATCACGTCGAAATACCTAACGATTTCCTAAGCTAATCCTTGTTGGCGAAAGTATGGATCGAACCCACTGATCAGTCGCAATTTATCCAGTAAGTCAAAATTGCTAGATCATTTTACCTCATTATACCATGTCAAGATGCCCAGAGTAAAAGGTTATAATGGTATATGATATCCGGCAAGAAGGACACGGGAGATTGGATATATTAAGCGTGGAACCACCTATTAATTGTTGTTGTTTCCAGGTGCGACCTAACTTATATTAGCAGCACCTGTTAGGGTCCCAGCTATGGACAAACAGTGAATCCACAAACAAAAACAAAACACTATCAAAGTATAAAATTATATTTTATATTTTAAATAGTAGTAATACATGTTTATATAAAAATACCACCAACACCTACTGATAGTAAAATAACCAACAATAATTTTAATCTGTAGTTAAAAGCATATAAAATAGATTTAGGCATTAAATAAGCCATATACAGTACTGTGTAAAAGTTGTTTTTTTTTAATCATATCACCCCGAGCAAGGCGATAACGCCACTGATGTGCAGGGGGCTATGTAATAGTGAAAAGATTGGAAAAGAGAAAACCAGAGACCACATCCTAAGCAGGGAACAAGGGATAAGCCTCTTCACCTGTTCAATAGACGTGGGTGGAGTGTGAACCGGGCGATAGTTTAGTCTTCTGCTCCAATTGAAAAGAAATGAAAAAAGAGTGAAAATATTGGAAAAGAGAAAGCCGGGAACCACATCCTAAACAGGGAAAAAGGGATCAGCCTCTTCACCTGTTCAATAGACGTGGGTGGAGTGTGAACCGGGCGATAGTTTAGTCTATCTACTCCAATTGAAAAAAAAAAGTGCATGGGAAGAGATTTTACTATGAAAATATGTTGTAAATGATTTAATTATAAAAATGCATTAAAAATTATTATTTTTTTGTCAGTTGAGTTTACGGTTTGTTGGGTTAATCGAATTTTTATAGCGCCAAGTTAGGATCAAACTCACTGTTCAGTATTAATAGACAACTAAGTGAGCTATCTAATCTTCAAATGGTTATGTTTGAGGATGATACGATGGCGAGATAAATATATCTCGACATGAAAAAGAATCACCGTTTAATAAAATCAGATGTTGGGAATTGGCTCTCATATTTGGAAAAATATCTAGCCAAGAACTTTTCAGCACCCACTAATCTAGACACTCACACAAACATTCACTCTCTCTCTCTCCCACACACACACAATATATATATATATATATGTGTGTGTGTGTGTGTGTGTGTATTATAAATTATATTTTAGAACATGTACAAAATCTTTATATATCCACTACAAATCATACATTTGTTTCGACATTGAAACTACAACGTCGAAACAAATGTACGATTTGTAGTGGATATACAATTTTGTACATGTTCTAAAATATAATTTATAATAAATATTCACAGCTCTATATATTATAAATCGAGCACTGTTTTAAATTAATGTTTTAGACGTTGTAAAAAAAAAATTCCCCCCGTTCCTTATTCACTCGGATATATATATATATATATATATATATATATATATATATATATATTGAGCCTCTCATAAACCCAAAAAGAAAAGATACATTTATTTTTTTAACCTACAATGCTGACTATTGCTCTGAGGCATTTGCCCGCCTGTCGCATATTTCTGTCAGCAAATTGTCGGCTGCAGCCTATTTCACAGTTTCTGGTGTATTGGGGGTTATTTGCAAGCCTACTTTGACATGACCGTTTGCAGAGAGCTCACATTTACATCAAGGTGGTGCTCCCAATAAGACACGCTAAATTACCCCTGTTGTAAATCAAATTCAACACTGGCCAGGTTTATCTGCTTTGAAAGTCTCCCAGCACGCTCGCTTATCACTGCCATCTTACTGGCCAATGACAAGCGTTTTCTACACCGAGTCACCTCTAGTGACACATTCTTATTTCTTTGTGTATTTATTTATTTTTTTTTTAATGGAGTTAGGTCTGTTGAAAACTACCCGTTATCAAGTAGAGTGACATTTGTTTATGGACAGAGAATTTGATTTTTTTTTCTCCGTTTTCTGACCCATTTCAAATGAATAAACAAACAAAAAATATTTTATCCCGCGGTTTAGAAGGTTGATAGAAAATGATTAAATAAGAGAAACTGATGACAGATTTGAAATTACAAGATGATATCTTTTTTATTTATTTTGCAAAGTTACTTTAGCTGTCATATCTGACGATATACGTCTTACAATAACACGTACAAAAACCCACGTATATATCCAATATCATAATTCTGATCGCTATATACTGAAATACTTTTAGTGAGTCGACTGCCTATTAACACTTCGTATCTTTATATATATATATATATATATATATATATATATATATATATTTAAAAAAAATTATTCCAAAAGGAAAAGCAGGAAGGTAAGTCCCAAAGACCCGATCCTAATTAATATTAATATTTTAATATTAAAAAATGATCCCGGTGGAGGGCTCAATTTCATTTTGAGTATTGATTGTTGCCGATGAAATGTGAAATCTTTCTTAGGGATTTCATGTTGAAATGATCATCCAACGCTTTTGCACTTTCGAAATTTTATATATATATATATATATATATATATATATATATATATATATATATATATAACTGATTAGTTAGTTTTGGTCGTAATTATAGAAATACCAGTATACACTTGTATTAAAAAGAGGTCAATAAAATTATTTTAGAACATATGAATAGTTTTCATTTGGAAATGAGTTATTTCCGCAACATAGTTTTCAATTTTTCCATAAATTAAGACGATTTACAAAAATTGATTTTACCGTTTTTTAAACGCTAACACAGGATTTTATTTTACGAACGCGCGACTGTAATTTTCAAACAGCCAAAATATTTTCAAAATTAGGGAGGAATTATTCAAATATTTTAGAACACTTTCATCCATGCTTGCATGATCTTATGATTACATCCGGACATACTCCTGTTAATTTATTTAGTAATTTTTTCTTTCTGTGAACAGTTTAATACTAACTTTTTCTCCTAGTTCAATCTGCATACATAGCCAACGTTATATGGTTTGAGTATTTTTACTATTCTCCAAATTATATCAGGGTCTTTAATTATTTTAATTTTCACACGTGGCTAGCCAGTTTGGAACAATGTTTGAGGTTTTCCAGTTTAAATGTAGATTTATGATTATTACATGTGATTTTGAAACTGCGTTTTACTCCGACTGACACCAAATCGGTCGAATTTCGATCGCGGCCAGAAGCAAGTGGTTGTCTAGCCACGCTGATGAGCTGTGATACAGCGAAACAGGCTTGTATGTGGATGATGAATATATTATGCTCTCGTTACGATTGAGCACTTTAGAGAGGAAAATTTCAAATAAAACCAGTTACCTTCTTCCGCGATTTAAGCATTACTCTTAAGCAATAAATTGATTTCTTTCGGTGACTGGCGTGTATATACATCGCTCATATATAACACGCAAAAATTTCGTTTCTCTGACTCCATACGCATATGGCTAAGGGTTTTGCGACTCCGACTGACAACAAATCGATCGAGTTTCGATGCCGGCCAGAAGTATTGTATATCTAGCCGCACTGATGTGCTGTGATATTGCGAAACAGGCTTGTATGTGGATGACGAATATATATATATATATATATATATATATATATATATATATATATACACGTTAAAAGGTCTGCCTCCTTCTACCGAGCGCCCGTAGCTCAGAGGTAGAATTGCCAACTGATGCTAATACTGGTTAAAAAGCAATCGGCTGTCTAACCGTACTGATGAACTGTGATACAGCGAAACAGATCTGCGAATGAGTATATATATATATATATATATATATATAGTATTAAGTTGTTATGTTGCTTAATGCGAAGGTTGCTATTTTTCTAGTGGTTTAGTGATAAAAAAGATATTTTGGATGGTGGGTTTTTGTAAGTAAAGTGCTCTATATAGAGATAAAGCGTTAATAAGCTTAATAGGAAGAAGTTAGTTACTTCATTGATTAGAGTCATAGGGACTTCAAAGTTTCTGAAGCTCTTATCTCTCAGGTATTTTTTGTTATTTTTAGTCTGCTGATGAAAAAAAAAAGCCTTAACCCTCTAGGGCCATTCGTATCATATTTGATACAGTATTTCCCTATAAGGAAACATTTGGTATTTCCCTATAAGGAAACATTTGGTATTCATTGACTGACCAGTCAGTACTGCTTTCATTTGAAATTTATAAAATATTTCTCTTAAAACATTTTTCAGGAAAATATTTCTTTCAAGGCTTGTTTTCATACTGTATCAAATATGATACGAATGGCCCTAGAGGGTTAAATAAAAAAAAGCCACGATGAGCGTCCGAGGAAAATAACATCTATGCCAGAAATTTCAAACCGGCATGCTGTACTGCTTGGTATTTGTACTGGAAGCTCTAATAGAAAGATTTCAGTGTATTTGTGTGCCAATATGTCGACAGTGCGGAGGATTTGGAAATAGTTGGATCTTCTGTTCAGTCAACATCATAGTGTTTGGAGTGATCACTAATGATTGCGATATTATGCTTCCATTCATCTTCCCATAAAGCCAACGACTCAACACAGAAGCCCACATCAAGTGCCTTGAAGAGGTATTATTACTTTGTGTCAAAAGGTTGGATGCTGATATACCTATTTCTGATAAAAAAAAAATTCTGCACCATGACACACATGCAGAAAAAACAAGTACTTGACTCTCAGACAATTTTTGCGATCACAAAACATATTCATGCTAGTTTATGAGTTTGAGTTTGAATTTTGTTTAACGGCATATCAACCTCTGTGGGTTATTTAATGCCAAAAATCTAAGGATTTAAGGTATTTTTTTAATGATCGGTTATTGTGAGAATATTGATTTAGTCCGATTTTGATGAAAAATTCTATTCTATTTTTTATTTTATTTTACAAAACTGAAGATGACTACTAGTTTTGCATTCAAAAATGTATTACTGGTAATTTTTTCCCTTGAAAATGTGTTAAGGTAATCATTTTTTCCCTTCGAAAATGTATATTTCTTTTATAAAGATCTATTTCTAATTATATATTTTTATAAAAGTGTATTTTATACTTTCATAGCGTTCTGACCACAGTTTGAAGGGTAATTAATTGACCAAAAAAAAAAAAATCGGTTTGAAGTTCCAGTCACCTGAGGGGGACCGGAGCGTGCAACAGTCGAAACGTCGTAAATATAACAATAAAGATAAGGACAGCAGTTGGAATAATGGTAATAACTATATTTTCTGTTATGTTATGTTCTGTTTTTTTTTTGTTTTTTTATGTTTTTTGTATGCACGTTTATTTTTAAACTCTTAATTTAATTTTAACAATATCCCCCTGAAGTCAGTTTTTAAAAAATTTTTCATATATTGTGACTATTTTCAATTTTTAAAATTATTAAGATGCTATGGTTTTTAAAATAACGCGGTCGTGTAACGAATTTCTGAATTGGGTCGATAAACAATATGCGATTTTTTTAAAAATTACAATAATTCAGTGTGAATGTTAAAATAAACTCGAGGCGTTTGTTTAAACTGACATCAGGAGTATATTGTTAAAATGAATATAAGGGTTTAAATTTCAGAACATAACAGAAAATATATGTGTGGGTTATTTAAATATATTTAAGTGTTCGTCATGGATGATTGAAGATTTTGGTAGTGAATGACGACAACGGTGAAAAATAAAAATAAAATTTAGTTCAATTTATGAGATTATATTTTGAAAATTTTGAAAGAAAAAAGAATAAGAAAGAAAAAAGAATAAGATTATTATTACGTATTTATATTATTGCTGGATCTCTCCTTTATCTTCTAATTAATTATCAAAGTCGAATAGTAGTGAGATGGCGAATCTCCTTTCATTCAATAGCTACCAACGAATTCATCATTTATCCATCACAGCCAGATTGTGCAGCAACATTTTGTTGCTGTAACAAACTGTTTTTTACGGGGCTGTGTTGTTAGCCCCAAACCACCAAACCTGGAGGACCGGTGGGACCATTCTTGGTCCTTACGTTTACAGCAGCTGGTATTCCCAAATGGTCATTCATTTAAGTACTGACCAGGCTCAACTTCGGTGATCGGACGGGAACCGGTGCATTCAACACGATATAGCCGTAGACAATTAAACGAATTAAGTTAATACCATTTTTTAATCGAATTCACTCCAAACAAGGGAATAAAGCCTCTGAGACACAAGGGATTACTGGGCGTACGAAAGTTAGAAACATAAATATTGCTAAGGAGCAAAGACAAAACAAGAGTAATCAAGAGGACAGTAAAAAATTAGATGCGATCTACTGGCTGGGGTAAAAAGAGTAACCAGGGAAAATGAGTAAAATAACGCGTATTTTGAAAGTCAAGTCCTCGTATTATTTTCTCTAGAGAACTTGATGGAAAAAATGGAAATATATATATATATATATTCATTTGGAAATGAGTTATTTCCGCGACTTAGGTGTCTACTTTTCTGTGTCTTCAGGTGATTTGCAATAACTAATTTTAACGCGCAATTTAAATTTTTAAACAACCAAAATATTTTCAGAATTAGGAGAAGTGGAGAAGTGTAATCATGCCCAAAAATACCTACTCGGATTAAACAATCATGGATCAGAATGTTCTAAGACCCTTAACTGACTTCTTCTAACGTAAAATCCGTTTTAGTAAATCGCCTGAAGAGGCCGAAATATGGAAACCTATGTCGCGGAAAAAACACATTTCTAATTGAAAATATTCAAAAGTTCTACAATATAATTGTATTGAACACTTTTTAATACAACTATGTTCTAGTACAATTTAATTATGACCAAAAACTAACTAACTAATAATAATAATAATAATATATACACAGACACAGACACAGACACACACACAGACACACACACACACACACACATACATATATATACATATATATATGATAGTCCTATTCTAGCAGTCATTAATTTCTAGGCATTGATAATCGCTTTCTTTCAAATTTCAAAATACTGAAACTTGTTCAAATATGTTTTAGACGAAATATAACAAAATTCGATGTGTAATCATTAAACATATCTCCCAACGAACAAGAACGGGTCAGCGTGATGTAATCGTTGGCAGGGTTAATCTGACGAGCTATTTATACTGAGAAGTGAGTTCGATCCTCACCATGTGACACAGAGACAATTTCATATGAAATATTTCTCCCAACGAACAAGAACGGGTCAGCGTGATGTAAGCGTTGGCAGTGTTAGTCTGATTAGCTATTTATACTGAAGAGTGAGTTCGATCCTCGCCAGGTGACACAGACAATTTCATATTAAATATTTCTCCCAACGAACAAGAACGGGTAAGCGTGGTGTAATCGTTGGAAGTGTTAGTCTGATTAGCTATTTATACTGAAGAGTGAGTTCGATCCTCACCAGTTGACACAGACAATTTCATATTAAATATTTCTCCCAAAGAAGAAGAACGGTTCAGCGTGGTGTAATCGTTGGCAGGGTTAGTCAGATTAGCTATTTATATTGAGGAGAGAGTTCGATCCTCACCAGGTGACACAGACAATTTCATATTAAATATTTCTCGAAACGAACAAGAACGGGTCAGCATGGTGTAATCTTTGGCAGGGTTAGTCTGTTCAGCTATTTATACTGAAGAGTGAGTTCGATCCTCGCCAGGTGACACAGACAATTTCATATTAAATATTTCTCCAAAAGAACAAGAACGGGTCAGCATGGTGTAATCGTTGGCAGGGTTAGTCTGATCAGCTATTTATACTGAAGAGTGAGTTCGATCCTCACCAGGTGACACAGAGAGAATTTCATCTTAAATATTTCTCCCAACGAACAAGAACGGGTCAGCGTGGTGTAATCGTTGGCAGTGTTAGTCTGATTAGCTATTTATACTGAAGAGTGAGTTCGATCCTCACCAAGTGACTCAGACAATTTCATATTAAATAATTCTCCCAAAGAACAAGAACGGGTCAGCGTGGTGTAATCGTTGGCACTGTTAGTCTGATCTGCTATTTATATTGAGGAGAGAGTTCGATCCTCACCAGGTGACACAGACAATTTCATATTAAATATTTCTCCCAACGTACAAGGACAGGTCAGCGTGGTGTAATCGTTGGCAGTGTTAGTCTGATTAGCTATTTATAGTGAAGAGTGAGTTCGATCCTCACCAGGTGACACAGACAATTTCATATTAAATATTTCTCCCAACGAACAAGAACGGGTCAGCGAGATGTAAGCGTTGGCAGTGTTAGTCTGATTAGCTATTTATACTGAAGAGTGAGTTCGATCCTCACCAGGTGAAACAGACAATTTCATATTAAATATTTCTCCCAACGAACAAGAACGGGTCAGCGTGATATAATCATTGGCAGGGTTAGTCTGATTAGATATTTATATTGAGGAGAGAGTTAGATACTCACCAGGTGACACAGACAATTTCATATTAAATATTTCTCCCAACGAACAAGAAGGGGTCAGCGTGGTGTAATCGTTGGCATTGTCAGTCTGATTAGCTATTTAGCTGAAGAGTGAGGTCGATCCTCACCAAGTGACACAGACAATTTCAAATTATACATTTCTCTCAACGAAGAAGAACAGGTCAGCAGAGTGTAATCATTGGCAGGGTTAGTCTGATTAGCTATTTATAATGAAGAGTGAGTTCGATCCTCACCAGGTGACACAGACAATTTCATATTAAATATTTCTCCCATCGAACAAGAACAGGTCAGCATGGTATAATCGTTGGCAGGGTTAGTCGGATCAGATATTTATACTGAACAGTGAGTTAGATCCTCACCAGGTGACACAGAGACTATCTCATATTAAATAATTCTCCCAAAGAAGAAGAACGGTTCAGCATGGTGTAATCGTTGGCAGGGTTTGTCTGATCTGCTATTTATTTAGGAGAGAGTTCGATCCTCACCAGGTGACACAGAAAATTTCATATTAAATATTTCTCCCAACGAACAGGAACGGGTCATCGTGGTGTAATCGTTGCCAGTGTTAGTCTGATTAGCTATTTATACTGAAGAGGGAGTTCGATCCTCACCAGGTGACACAGAAAATTTCATATTAAATATTTCTACCAACGAACAAGAACGGGTCAGCATGGTGTAATTGTTGGCAGGTTTAGTCTGATCAGCTATTTATATACTGAGGAGTGAGTTCGATCCCCATCAGGTGACACGGACAATTTCACATAAAATATTTCTCCCAACGAACAAGTACGGTTCAGCATGTTGTAATCGTTGGCATGGTTAGTCTGATCAGCTATTTATACTGAGTAGTGAGTTCGATCCCCATCAGGTGACAAAGACAATTTCATATTAAATATTTCTCCCAACGAACAAGAACGGGTCAGCATGGTGTAATCGTTGGCAGGGTTAGTCTGATCAGCTATTTATACTGAGGAGTGAGTTCGATTCTCATCATGTGACACAGAGACAATTTCGTATTAAATAATTCTGCCAACGAACAAGAACGGGTCAGCATGGTGTAACCGTTGGCAGTGTTAGTCTGATCAGCTATTTATACTGAGGAGTGAGTTCGATCCTCACCAGGTGACATAGAGACAATTTCATATTAAATATTTCTCCCAACGAAGAAGAACGGATCAGCGTGGTGTAATCGTTGGCAGTGTTATTCTGATTAGCTATTTAAACTGAAGAGTGAGTTCGAACCTCACCAGGTGACCCAGGGACAATTTCATATTACATAATTCTCTCAACGAACAAAAACAGGTCAGGGTGGTGTAATCGTTGGCAGGGTTAGTCTGATCAGCTATTTATACTGAGGAGTGAGTTCGATCCTCACCAGGTGACACAGAGACAATTTCATATTAAATATTTCCCCCAACGAGCAAGAACGGGTCAGCATGGTGTAATCGTTGGCAGGGTTAGTCTGATCGGCTATTTATACAGAGGAGTGAGTTCGATCCTCACCAGGTGACAAAGACAATTTCATATTAAATATTTCTCTCAACGAATAAGAATGTGTCAGCGTGGTGTAATCGTTGCCAGGGTTAGTCTGATTAGCTATTCTTACTGAAGAGTGAGTTCGATCCTCACCAGGTGACACACAGACAATATCATATTAAATATTTCTCCCAACGAACAAGGACGGGTCAGCATGGTGTAATCGTTGGCAGGGTTAGTCTGATCAGCTATTTATACTGAGGAATGAGTTCGATCCTAATTAGGTGACACAGAGACAATTTCATATTAAATATTTCTCCCAACGAACAAGAACGGGACAGCATGGTGTAATCGTTGGCAGGGTTAGTCTGATCAGCTATTTATACTGAAGAGTGAGTTCGATCCTCACCAGGTGACACAGAGACAATTTCATATTAAATATTTCTCGCAACAAACAAGAACGTGTCAGCATGGTGTAATCGTTGGCAGTGTTAGTCTGATCAGCTATTTATACTGAGGAGTGAGTCCTATCCTCATCAGGTGACACAGACAATTTCATATAAAATATTTCTCCCAACGAACAAGAACGTGTCAGCATGGTGTAATCTTTGGCAGGGTTAGTCTGATGAGCTACTTATACTGAGGAGTGAGTGCGATCCTCACCAGGTGACACAGACAATTTCATATTAAATATTTCTCCCAACGAACAAGAACGGGTCAGCATGGTGTAATCGTTGGCAGTGTTAGTCTGCTCAGCTATTTATACTGAGGAGTGAGTTCGACCCTCACCAGGTGACACAGACAGTTTCATATTAAATATTTCTCCAAACGAACAAGAACGGGTCAGCATGGTGTAATCGTTGGCGGGGTTAGTCTGATCAGCTATTTATACTGAGGAGTGAGTTCGATCCTCATCAGGTAACACAGAGACAATTTCATAGTAAATATTTCTCGCAACAAACAAGAACGTGTCAGCATGGTGTAATCGTTGGCAGAGTTAGTCTGTTCAGCTACTTATACTGAGGAGTGAGTTCGATCCTCACAAGGTGACACAGACAATTTCATATTAAATATTTCTCCCAACGAACAAGAACGGGTCAGCATGGTGTAATCGTTGGCAGGGTTAGTCTGCTCAGCTATTTATACTGAGGAGTGAGTTCGATTTTCACCAGGTGACACAGACAATTTCATATTAAATATTTCTCCCAACGAACAAGAACGGGTAAGCATGGTGCAATCGTTGACAGGGTTATTCTGATCAGCTATTTATACTGAAGAGTGAGTTCGATCCTCACCAGGTGACACAGAGACAATTTCATATCAAATATTTCTCGCAACAATCAAGAACGTGTCAGCATGGTGTAATCGTTGGCAGGGTTAGTCTGATCAGCTATTTATACTGAGGAGTGAGTTCGATCCTCATCAGGTGACAAAGAGACAATTTCATATTAAATATTTCTCCCAACGAACAAGAACGGGTCAGCATGGTGTAATCTTTGGCAGGGTTAGTCTGATCAGCTACTTATACTGAGGAGTTAGTTCGATCCTCAGTAGGTGACACAGACAAATTCATATTAAATATTTCTCACAACGAACAAGAACGGGTCAGCATGGTTTAATCGTTGGCAGGGTCCGTCTGATTAGCTATTTATACTGAGGAGAAAGTTCGATCCTCACCAGGTGACACAGAAAATTTCATATTAATATTTCTCCCAATGAACAAGAACGGGTCAGCATGGTGCAATCGTTGGCAGGGTTAGTCTGGTTAGCTATTTATACTGAAGAGTGAGTTCGATCCTCACCAGGTGACAAAGAGACAATTTCATATTAAATATTTCTCCCAACGAACAAGAACGGGTCAGCATGGTGTAATCGTTGCCAGGGTTAGTCTGGTCAGCTATTTATACAGAAGAGTGAGTTCGATCCTCACCAGGTGACAAAGAGACAATTTCATATTAAATATTTCTCCCAACGAACGAGAACACGTCAGCATGGTGTAATCGTTGGCAGTGTTAGTCTGATCAGCTATTCATATTGAGGAGTGAGTTCCATCCCCATCAGGTGACACGGACAATTTCATATAAAATATTTCTCCCAACGAAAAAGAACGGTTCAGCATGTTGTAATCGTTGGCAGGGTTAGTCTGATCAGCTATTTATCCTGAGGAGTGAGTTCGATCCTCATCAGGTGACACAAACATTTTCATATTAAATATTTCTCCCAACGAACAAGAACGGGTCAGCATGGTGTAATCGTTGGCAGGGTTAGTATGATCAGTTATTTATTCTGAAGAGTGAGTTCGATCCTCACCAGTTGACACAGACAATTTCATATTAAATATTTCTTCCAACGAACAAGAACGGGTCAGCGTGGTGTAATCGTTGGCAGTGTTATACTGATTAGCTATTTATACTGAAGAGTGAGTTCGATCCTCACCAGGTGACCCAGAGACAATTTCATATTAAATAAATCTCTCAACGAACTAAAACAGGTCAGGATGGTGTAATCGTTTGCAGGGTTAGTCTGATCAGCTATTTATACTGAGGAGTGAGTTCGATCCTCACCAGGTGACACAGAGACAATTTCATATTAAATATTTCTCCCAACGAACAAGAACGGGTCAGCATGGTGTAATCCTTGGCAGGGTTAGTCTGATCTGCTATTTATACTGAGGAGTGAGTTCGATCCTCACCACGTGACACAGAGACAATTTCATATTAAATATTTCTCCAACGAACAAGGACGGGTCAGCATGGTGTAATCGTTGGCAGGATTAGTCTGATAACCTATTTATACTGTGGAGTGAGTTCGATCCTCATCAGGTGACACAGAGACAATTTCATATTAAATAATTCTCCCAACAAACAAGAACGGTTCAGCTTGGTGTAATCGTTGGCAGGGTTAGTCTGATCAGCTATTTATATTGAGGAGAGGGTTCGATCCTCGCCAGGTGACACAGACAATTTCATATTAAACATTTCTCCCAACGAACAAGGACGGGTCAGCGTGGTGTAATCGTTGACAGGGTTAGTCTGATTAGCTATTTATACTGAAGAGTGAGTTCGATCCTCACCAGGTGACACAGAGACAATTTCATATTAAATAATTCTCCCAACGAAAAAAAACGGGTCAGCGTGGTGTAATCTTTGGCAGGGTTAGTCTGATCTGCTATTTATATTGAGGAGAGAGTTCGATCCTCACCTGGTGACACAGACAATTTCATATTAAATATTTCTCCCAACGAACAAGGACGGGTCAGCGTGGTGTAATCGTTGGCAGTGTTAGTCTGATTAGCTATTTATACTGAAGAGTGAATTCGATCCTCACGAGGTGACACAGAAAACTTCATATTAAATATTTCTCCCAACGAACAAGAACGGGTCACCATGGTGTAATCGTTGGCAGTGTTAGTCTGAACAGCTACTTATACTGATGAGTGAGTTCGATCCTCATCAGGTGACACAGAGACAATTTCATATTAAAAATTTCTCCCAACGAATAAGAACGGGTCAGCATGGTGTAATCGTTGGCAGGGTTAGTCTGCTCAGCTATTTATACTGAGGAGTGAGTTCGATCCTCACCAGCTGACACAGACAATTTCATATTAAATATTTCTCCCAACGAACAAGAACAGGTCAGCATTGTGTAATCGTTGGCAGGGTTAGCCTGCTCAGCTATTTATACTGAGGAGTGAGTTCGATCCTCACCAAGTGACACAGACATTTTCATAATAAATATTTCTCCAAACGAACAAGAACGGGTCAGCATGGCGTAATCTTTGGCAGGGTTAGTCTGATCAGCTACTTTAACTGAGGAGTGAGTTCGATCCTCATCAGGTGACACAGACAATTTCATATTAAATATTTCTCCCAACGAACAAGAACGGGTCAGCATGTTGTAATCGTTGGCAGGGTTCGTCTGATTAACTATTTATACTGAGGAGAGAGTTCGATCCTCACCAGGTGACACAGACAATTTCTTATTAAATATTTCTCCCAAAGAACAAGAACGGGTCAGCATGGTGTAATCGTTGGCAGGGTTAGTCTGCTCAGCTATTTATACTGAGGAGTGAGTTCGATCCTCACCAGGTGACACAGACAATTTCATATTAAATATTTCTCCAAACGAACAAGGACGGGTCAGCATGGTGTAATCGTTGGCAGGGTTCGTCTGATCAGCTATTAATACTGAGAAGTGAGTTCGATCCTCATCATTTGAAACAGAGACAATTTCACATTAAATAATTCTCCCAAAGAACAAGAACGGGTCAGCGTGGTGTAATCGTTGACAGGGTTAGTCTGATCTGCTACTTATATTGAGGAGAGAGTTCGATCCTCACCAGGTGACACAGACAATTTCATATTAAATATTTGTCCCAACGAACAAGGACGGGTCAGCGTGGTGTAATCGTTGGCAGGGTTAGTCTGATAAGCTATTTATACTGAAGAGTGAGTTCGATCCTCACCAGGTGACACAGACAATTTCATAATAAATATTTCTCCGAACGAACAAGAACGGGTCAGCAAGGTGTAATCGTTGCAGTGTTAGTCTGATCAGCTATTTATACTGAAGAGTTAGTGCGATCCTCATCTGGAGACACAGAGACAATTTCATATTAAATATTTCTCCCAACGAACAAGAACGGGTCAGCATGGTGTAATCGTTGGCAGGGTTTGTCTGATCTGCTATTTATATTGAGGAGAGAGTTCGATCCTCACCATGTTACACAGATAATTTCATATTAAATATTTCTCCCAACGAACAATAACAGGTCAGCGTGGTGTAATCGTTGGCAGTGTTAGTCTCATTTGCTATTTATACTGAAGAGTGAGTTCGATCCTCACGAGGTGACACAGAAAATTTCATATTAAATATTTCTCCCAACGAACAAGAACGGGTCATCATGGTGTAATAGTTGACAGGGTTAGTCTGATCAGCTAATTATACTGAAGAGTGAGTTCGATCCTCACCAGGTGACACAGAGACAATTTCATATTAAATATTTCTCGCAACAAACAAGAACCTGTCAGCATGGGGCAATCGTTGGCAGGCTAGTCTGATCAGATATTTTACTGAGAAGTGTGTTCGATCCTCATCAGGTGACACAGACAATTTCATATTAAATATTTCTCCCAACGAACAAGAACGGGTCAGCATGGTGTAATCTTTGGCAGGGTTAGTCTGATCAGCTACTTATACTGAGGAGTGAGTTCGATCCTCATCAGGTGACACAGACAATTTCATATTAAATATTTCTCCCAACGAACAAGAACGGGTCAGCATGGTGTACTCTTTGGCAGGGTTAGTCTGTTCAGCTACTTATACTGAGGAGTGAGTTCGATCCTCACCAGGTGACACAGACAATTTCATATTAAATATTTCTCCCAACGAAAAAGAACGGGTCAGCATGGTGTAATCGTTGACAGGGTTAGTCTGATCAGCTATTTATACTGAGTAGTGAGTTCGATCCTCAGCAGGTGACACAGACAATTTCATATTAAATATTTCTCCCAACGAACAAGAACGGGTCAGCTTGGTGTAATCGTTGGCAGTGTTAATCTGAATAGCTATTTGTACTGAGGAGTGAGTTCGATCCTCACCAGGTGACACAGACAATTTCATATTAAATATTTCTCCCAACGAACAAGAACGGGTCAGCTTGGTGTAATCGTTGGCAGTGTTAATCTGAATAGCTATTTGTACTGAGGAATGAGTTCGATCCTCACCAGGTGACACAGACAATTTCATATTAAATATTTCTCCCAACGAACAAGAACGGGTCAGCGTGGTGTAATCGTTGGCAGTGTTAGTCTGATTAGCTATTTATACTGAAGAGTGAGTTCGATCCTCACCAGGTGACACAGAGACAATTTCATATTAAATATTTCTCGCAACAATCAAGAACGTGTCAGCATGGTGTAATCGTTGGCATGGTTAATCTGATCAGCTATTTATACTGAGGAGTGAGTTCGATCCTCATCGGGTGACACAGACAATTTCATATAAAATATTTCTCCCAACGAATAAGAACGGGTCAGCATGGTGTAATCTTTGGCAGGGTTAGTCTGATCAGCTACTTATACTGAGGAGTGAGTTCGATCCTCATCAGGTGACACAGACAGTTTCATATTAAATATTTCTCCCAACGAACAAGAACGGGTCAGCATGGTGTAATCGTTGGCAGGGTTAGTCTCATCAGCTATTTATACTGAGGAGTGAGTTCGATCCTCACCAGGTGACACAGACAATTTCATATTAAATATTTCTCCCAACGAACAAAAACGGGTCAGCATGGTGTAATCGTTGGCAGGGTTAGTCTGCTCAGCTATTTATACTGAGGAGTGAGTTCGATCCTCAGCAGGTGACACAGACAATTTCATATTAAATATTTCTCGAAACGAACAAGAACGGGTAAGCATGGTGTAATCGTTGACAGGGTTAGTCTGATCAGCTATTTACACTGAAGAGTGAGTTCGATCCTCACCAGGTGACACAGAGACAATTTCACATTAAATATTTCTCGCAACAATCAAGAACGTGTCAGCATGGTGTAATCTTTGGCATGGTTAGTCTGATCAGGTATTTATACTGAGGAGTGAGTTCGATCCTCATCAAGTGACACAGACAATTTCTTATAAAATATTTCTCCCAACGAACAAGAACGGGTCAGCATGGTGTAATCTTTGGCAGGGTTAGTCTGATCAGCTATTTATACTGAGGAGTGAGTTCGATCCTCACCATGTTACACAGATAATTTCATATTAAATATTTCTCCCAACGAACAAAAACAGGTCAGCGTTGTGTAATCGTTGGCAGTGTTAGTCTCATTAGCTATTTATACTGAAGAGTGAGTTCGATCCTCACGAGGTCACACAGAATATTTCATATTACATATTTCTCGCAACAAACAAGAGCCTGTCAGCATGGTGTAATCGTTGGCAGGGTTAGTCTGATCAGCTATTTATACTGAGGAGTCAGTTCGATCCTCACCAGGTGACACAGACATTTTCATATTAACTATTTCTCCCAACGAACAAGAACGTGACAGCATGGTGTAATCGTTGGCAGGGTTAGTCTGTTCAGCTGTTTATACTGTGGAGTGAGTTCGATCCTCACCAGGTGACACAGACAGTTTCATATTAAATATTTCTCCAAACGAACAAGAACGGGTCAGCATGGTGTAATCGTTGGCGGGGTTAGTCTGATCAGCTATTTACACTGAGGAGTGAGTTCGATCCTCATCAGGTGACACAGACAATTTCATATTAAATATTTCTCCCAACGAACAAGAACGGGTCAGCATGGTGTAACCTTTGGCAGGGTTAGTCTGTTCCGCTACTTATACTGAGGAGTGAGTTCGATCCTCACCAGGTGACAGAGACAATTTCATATTAAATATTTCTCCCAACGAACAATAACAGGTCAGCGTGGTGTAATCGTTGGCAGTGTTAGTCTGATTAGCTATTTATACTGAAGAGTGAGTTCGATCCTCACGAGGTGACACAGAAAATTACATATTAAATATTTCTCCCAAAGAACAAGAACGGGTAAGCATGGTGTAATCGTTGACAGGGTTAGTCTGATCAGCTATTTATACTGAAGAGTGAGTTCGATCCTCACCAGGTGACACAGAGACAAATTCATATTAAATATTTCTCCCAACGAACAAGAACCGGTCAGCATGGTGTAATCGTTGGCAGGGTTAGTCTGATCAGCTATTTATACTGAGGAGTGAGTTCGATCCTCACCAAGTGACACAGACAATTTCATATTAAATATTTCTCCCAACGAACAAGAAAGGGTTAGCATGGTGTAATCGTTGGCTGGGTTAGTCTGATCAGCTATTTATACTGAAGAGTGAGTTCGATCCTCATCAGGTGACACAGTGACAATTTCATATTAAATATTTCTCCCAACGAATAAGAACGGGTCAGCGTGGTGTAATCGTTGGCAGTGTTAATCTGCTCAGCTATTTATACTGAGGAGTGAGTTCGATCCTCACCAGTTGACACAGATAATTTCATATTAAATATTTCTCCCAACGAACAAGAACGGCTCAGCATGGTGTAATCTTTGGCATGGTTAGTCTGTTCAGCTACTTATACTGAGGAGTGAGTTCGATCCTCACCAGGTGACACAGACAATTTCATATTAAATATTTCTCCCAACGAACAAGAACGGGTCAGCATGGTGTAATCGTTGGCAGGGTTAGTCTGCTCAGCTATTTATACTGAGGAGTGAGTTCGATCCACATCAGGTGACACAGACAATTTCATATTAAATATTTCTCGAAACGAACAAGAACGGGTCAGCCTGGTGTAATCTTTGGCAGGGTTAGTCTGATCAGCTACTTATACTGAGGAGTGAGTACGATCCTAATCAGGTGACACAGACAATTTCATATTAAATGTTTCTCCCAACGAACAAGAACGAGTCAGCATGGTGTAATCGTTGGCGTGGTTAGTCTGATCAGCTATTTATACTGAAGAGTGAGTTCGATCCTCACCAGGTGACACAGAGAAAAATTTCATATTAAATAGTTCTCGCAACAATCAAGAACGTGTCAGCATGGTGTAATCGTTGGCATGGTTAGTCTGATCAGCTATTTATATTGAGGAGAGAGTTCGATCCTCGCCATGTTACACAGATAATTTCATATTAAATATTTCTCCCAACGAACAATAACAGGTCAGCCTGGTGTAATCGTTGGCAGTGTTAGTCTCATTAGCTATTCATACTGAAGAGTGAGTTCGATCCTCACGAGGTGACACAGAAAATTTCATGTTAAATATTTCTCCCAACGAACACGAACGGGTGAGCATGGTGTAATCGTTGACAGGGTTAGTCTGATCAGCTATTTATACTGAAGAGTGAGTTCGATCCTCACCAGGTGGCACAGAGACAATTTCATATTAAATATTTCTCCCAACGAACAAGAACCGGTCGGCATGGTGTAATCGTTGGCAGGGTTAGTCTGATCAGCTATTCATACTGAGGAGTGAGTTCGATCCTCACCAGGTGACACAGACAATTTCATATTAAATTTTTCTCCAAACGAACAAGAACGGGTCATCATGGTGTAATCGTTGGCGGGGTTAGTCTGATCAGCTATTTATACTGACGAGTGAGTTCGATCCTCATCAGGTGACATAGAGACAATTTCATATTAAATATTTCTCCCAACGAACAAGAACGGGTCAGCATGGTGTAATCGTTGGCAGGGTTAATCTGATCAGCTATTTATACTGAGGAGTGAGTTCGATCCTCAGCAGGTGACACAGACAATTTCATATTAAATATTTCTCCCAACGAACAAAAACGGGTCAGCGTGGTGTAATCGTTGGCAGTGTTAGTCTGATTAGCTATTTATACTGAAGAGTGAGTTCGATCCTCACGAGGTGACACAGAAAATTTCATATTAAATATTTCTCCCAACGAACAAGAACGGGTCAGCGTGGTGTAATCGTTGGCAGTGTTAGTCTGATTAGCTATTTATACTGAAGTGTGAGTTCGATCCTCACGAGGTGACACAGAAAATTTCATATTAAATATTTCTCCCAACGAACAAGAACGGGTAAGCATGGTGTAATCGTTGACAGGGTTAGTCTGATCAGCTATTTATACTGAAGAGTGAGTTCGATCCTCACCAGGTGTCACAGAGACAATTTCATATTAAATATTTCTCCCAACGAACAAGAACGGGTCAGCATGGTGTAATCGTTGGCGGGGTTAGTCTGATCAGCTATTTATACTGAGGAGTGAGTTCGATCCTCATCAGGTGACACTGATACAATTTCATATTAAATATTTCTCCCAACGAACAGGAACGGGTCAGCATGTTGTAATCGTTGGCAGGGTTAGTCTGATCAGCTATTTATACTGAGTAGTGAGTTCGATCCTCAGCAGGTGACACAGAGACAATTTCATATTAAATATTTCTCCCAACGTACAAGAACGGGTCAGCGTGGTGTAATCGTTGGCAGTGTTAATCTGAATAGCTATTTATACTGAGGAGTGAGTTCGATCCTCACCAGGTGACACAGACAATTTCATATTAATTATTTCTCCCAACGAACAAGAACGGGTCAGCGTGGTGTAATCGTTGGCAGTGTTAGTCTGATTAGCTATTTATACTGAAGAGTGAGTTCGATCCTCAACAGGTGACACAGAGACAATTTCATATTAAATATTTCTCTCAACGAACAAGAACGGGTCAGCGTGGTGTAATCGTTGGCAGTGTTAGTCTGATCAGCTATTTATACTGAGGAGTGAGTTAGATCCTCACCAGGTGACACAGAGACAATTTCATATTAAATAAATCGACGGACGTAACTTCAGAAAGAAATTTCTTTGTAATAAATTGCTGGAGGTTGAGAAAGAATTAGTGGTGTCGCCTGAGGGTAAGGCTACCCCACCTCTAAAATCGTAAAATAGCATCAAAATCATAAGAGGAAAAATAGTTACTTTAATTGTACCAGTGAGCATTTATTTTTGATAACATACACAGAAAAAACTAAAATGAATTATGTACATACACATCCAGTTAAAATCAATTAGAGTAGATATACTAAACTATCGCCCGTTTCACACTGCACCCACGTCTATTGAACAGGTGAAGAGGCTGATCCCTATTCCCCTGTTTAGGTTGTGGCTTCCGGTTTTCTCTTTTCCAATCTTTTCACTCCTTTTTCTTTTCTTTTTTTTTTCAATTGGAGTAGATAGACTAAACTATCGCCCGGTTCACACTCCACCCACGTCTATTGAACAAGTGAAGAGGCTCATCCTTTGTTCCCTGTTTAGGATGTGGTTTCCGGTTTTCTCTTTTCAAATCTCTTCACTCTTACGTAGCCACCTGCACATCAGTGGCGTTATCGCCTTGCTTGGGGTGAAATGATTGAAAAAAAAATTGCTGGGGCCTTAACAGGTGGTACCAGTCCAGGTCAGGGTGGACTTGGGAACAACAGCAATTAAGAGGCAGTTCCATGCTCCTCACAACCTACGAATCTCAGACCTTGCTGCCGGATGCAGTTTACTGTCAACCCCAGTACCTATGCTGGTTTATGCCGACTTCAAAGTGTTATGTAGTCAGCATTATGATGTCTTTACTCACCATTACTTCTATTACACAACCACTTACAAAATTTCCCACACAGCCATATCTTTGATTATTATGCGTGAAATGCAGCTGAATGGAAGACCAAGAAAAGTCCTTGTAATAGCAAAGATGAACTAAAGGCAAGGATTATGGCAGCATTCACAAACTTAAACACGGAGAGCGCCCAGAAGAGATGCAGGAGATTTCGAAGTCGACTGGAGCCCGAGTGAGAAAACAATGACAATTTTACTGAATAACTTCATATTTTGGTATTTCAATGTATTTTTATGTAATTTTGGTAAATATATCGGTTAAAAAAAGTTGTCAGGCGTATTTTCAATTCAATATTTTGAATTCTCCACCAAGCTGGCTCCAAGCTCTCGGCCCACGAGCCATCTTCAACGAGAATCATCCAAATGTTGGAGAATTCTTGTCTTTGTTTTCTCCTGAGTTTGAGGCCAGGATGCGATGTTTAGAACGGCTCATGATTAAACATAATAGACATTCATTGTCTCTTATATTTAACAGTATGTGTTTGGAGAATATATATATATATATATATATATATATATATATATATATATATATATATATCAATGACATGTACAGATATAATCCATCTTGCCCCCTTCTCTTAACCTAAATGTGTATCTCAATGATTACAAACTGCTGATGAACTAGTTTAGACACACCATATTCGAATCCCCTACAACCACCACTTTCCCCCCAAAATCGTTTCCACCATCAATTTTCAGTTCCACATATCACCCGAAGTGGAGCATTTCGGATCTGAAACATTAAAATTTTTATGCAGTGATATTATGCTTTTATAAACCATTGTAACAACTATTACAATATATATATATATATATATATATTTTAATTCAGATACTTCAATCCAAGGGAAAAAAGCAGGAAAGTAAATTCCAAAAAACCGATCCTAATTAATATTAAAAATTTATTTTAATATTAAAAAATGATACAGGAAGAGAGCTCCATGTAATAAAATATTACAGAGCAAATATATATATATATATAAAGATAAGATAAAAATGAAGAACAAATAGAAAACGTATTACAATCTAACATATTTCACTTTTATTAAAGCTTCGTCAGAGATCGAGACAAATATGAAAAAAAAACAAAAAACACAGTATAATGGCATGATTTTGAATTAGTTTTTAAAGATGAGATGTGTGTCAGGTGGATTAAAGCAATAGATATTTACTTTTTAATGAGTGATGAATATATTTGAACTGTAAAGTGTGTAATAATCTATATATGTGTTATAAACGCTTATCTGTTTAGTTGTACGTTGCTGCCATACATTCATTGCAAGGTGTTTCGTTAAGGGCTAAACGGAAGTTTTCAAATTGATGACCAATTTCTTCTCCTTCTATGTGCCCTGTCCCTTCAGGACGTAGGCGATCATAGTTCTCCACGTCTCCTTGTTCCTGGTGGCTCTCAGTATGTTTTCTTCTGTTACACCTCGGAACCCCCGTTCCGTCAACCACCTGATCAAGCCCTGCAAATATGTTATCCGCTGCCTTCTTCCGTTTCTCTTTCCTTCTATCTGGCCAGTCAGTATCAAGTTCTCCAAGCTCTCCTTCCTCATTGCGTGTCCCAGGAACTTCAGTTGTCTCTTCCTGATGCTCACTATTAATTTCCTTTTCATTGCCATTTTTCCAACACCGCAATGCTCGGTCCACGATATCCGCAGCATCCTTCTTTAGAACCACATTTCCGTTGCTTCGAGTTTTGTCCTCATTTTCGATGATATTGTCCAGCATTCACTGCCGTATTGAAGAACTGACATCACATAGCAATCCAGCACTCTTCTTTGTTTCTAGTGAAATTTTCCTGTGTCTTAGTACTTTACTCAGCTTCTGGAACGCGTCCTTTGCCATGCCAATTCGCCTTCAAAACTGTGTCGCACTTTCCATCACCAGTTAACACTTCCTAGGAATTTGAATTTTTGTACTTGCTTGATTCAGTGAAGTAAACAGATTCTCGAAATTAATTCTATTAACGTTCTATCTCAACTTGATATTGAGAACTTTATGACAAAATAACTTTACTTTCGACCAGTAAACTACACAGAAATTTGTCACTAGGTATCATTAAAATATAACACTAACTACTGGTGTATGATACATTATACACTAAAAGTTTGCCCCCTTCTACTGAGCGCCCATACCTTCAGTGGTAGAATCGCCGACTGACGCCAATTCGGTCGGGTTTCAATCCTAGGTTAAAAGCAATCGGGTGTCTAAACGTACTGATGAGCTGTGATACAGCAAAACAGATCAGTCTGCAGATGACTATATATATATATATATATATATATATATATATATAGAGAGAGAGAGAGAGAGAGAGTGATAGATAGATAGAGAGAGTCATATATGAAATTTTTTATATATATTATTTTTATAATATGTGCGCGAGACTTATTTGAAAGCGCTCAATATCAGTGATAGAGCTAACATATTGAGTTAGATAGGTTTGAGTTTGTGAGCCTGGGTTTCACGCTCTTGCGATGGTTAGACACTGACGATCGGAAGAGCGTTAAATCCAGGGTCACAAACTAAAACCTATCTAACTCAATATATATATATATATATATATATATATATATATATATATATATCAGTTTAAGTGCCCTTTGTGAGAGTGCATCTCTGACAAAAAATGTAAGTACGTATGTTGGTTTTGACGACTATAGCATTATCAAGGCGTCTTACACTTCATTTGTCGTATGTAAGTTCGATTGCAAAATCATGTAAAAATACATTTATGTCCACATTCATAATACAGGAAGATTCTTGGTGGTAACACTAATACCACTACGAAAATAATGAATCAAATGTTCAAATCTTCAAGGCACTTTATATGAAAAGCAAAAACCAAACCAAACACTGAACAGACTTTATTAATAGTGTAGCAGCCACTTGTTGAATAAAATTTAACAAGCATTTAATTCAATATTGCATTTCTACAAATTGTCGATTGTTTTGTAAAAAAATCCATTTTAACAACAGATGAATTTATAATGAAAAGATATATATATATATATATATATATATATATATATGTGTGTGTGTGTGTGTGTGTGTGTGTGTGTGTGTGTGTGTGTGTGTGTGTGTGTAACAGAGTGCGTTTGCGCATGATATTAAAAATCACTATCGCAATGATCACAGTTATAAGTTTGTTTTTGTAATTCCCCCCTGAGGATGCACTCGGAGGAGATCTTGAGTAATTGGGTAGGAAAAACTAAGGCGACTTGATGAAATTCATTTTAGCATGAAGGAAATGATTAGAGAAATTGGAAGATTTATTATAAAAATTATGAATGTTCTTATTATTCGATCAAACGTATATATGTGTGTGCGAACATTTAGATATACAGAGTCAGAGAGAAAGAGATTTAAATCATTTTCGTTTATAGATAAATCACTAAATATACTCCGCTCCTATTGTTGTTTTAGAAAATTTCTGTTTTTCTATGTATGATTTAGAGTTTCGAGTAAACAATAGATGAGTTAAATTTCTTACGACTCGCAATATGTTTACTTGATTTGATATTTTTTTCTTATCTTTGTTGTTTTTTCTTTTTGTTTGTTCGTATTATTTCTCTCCATTCGTTTTGTTTTTATAAAAAACGATGAAAAATTTTAACATTGTGCTTGACGCTGACTTTATATATGATATTTTCCTTTTTATTTTTCTCACATCAGAATTTGCTTTCAGCAATATTTTTTACGCCTATATTAATATACAGATTATCTTAAATTGTTATAGAGATATGGAGGCTTATATTTGTCAGCTTACCAGTTTCGAATTTAACCATAGATATGATGTTTACTAGTTGACAGTGAGGAATCCATTTTCAGAGATTTATCGCCGAATTCTTTTGTTTCATAATCTCGGATGTACTTATGTGGTTCTAGATAACATGTATCGGTTAGAGAATGCGAATGAAAAATCAGGAAACTAATTTCGAATTTCAATCAAGTTAGTTATATTTCATACTCACGCAAAAAAAAAAAATAAAAAAATAAAAAAAAACAGAAAAACTGGTATATGGATGAATCCATCTCTTCTCCCACCATCTATTGGGTTAAATAAAAGTAATGGCTGCTCTATCTTGTAGGTGAAACCAGACAAAAATAATACTATATCAGTGCTAATCGAAGCGTAGAGATATGTAAATATTTAATTTAGCATAAACACCCACTCGCAAACATACGCGCATTCACACAATTACGCAATACGTACACACATATATACAGAACACACACACATACACACACACAGACATATATATATATATATATACATCACTGCAAAAAAGTTTCTAAAGGCATTAAAACGGGAGAAATTCCTAAGAAACAGAAAACTTCATTCATGATTGAAAACAAAACTGATTTCAAGGAGACTGTGACGATTAATCATTCGTTTA
Organism: Ascarosepion bandense; assembly: GCA_037127315.1. NCBI lineage: Eukaryota > Metazoa > Mollusca > Cephalopoda > Sepiida > Sepiidae > Ascarosepion > Ascarosepion bandense. The sequence goes on along the minus strand of JBBBDQ010000270.1, from coordinate 91,622 downwards.
TATATATATATATATATATCCGCAGACAGTTCTGTTTCGCTGTATCACAGCTCATCAGTACTATTAGTCTCCGATTGATTTTATATATATATATATATATATATATATTTGTGTGTGTATTTGTTTCTGCATGTATATTTCTTCAATTATATTAAGTGATTAAAAATTATGCCGAATTAAAAAATAAAATAACACACACACACACACACACACACACACACACACACATATGTATATATATATATATATATATATATATATATATATATATATATATATATATATCCGAGTGGGTACAGAACGAAGAAAGAATTTTTTCCGTCCAAAACATTAATTTAGAGTTTTGCTTTTAACTCCCGAAGTAACATTGGGCACCCAACGTTGAAACAAACATATGATTGTCGAGGACATCTATTTAAAAAAATAATGTACATGTTCTTAAACATAATTTATAATATATATATATATATATATATATATGTGTGTGTGTGTGTGTGTGTGTGTGTGTGTGTGTGTGTGTGTGTGTGTGTGTGTGTGTAAGAACAAGAGAGGGACAAAAAAAGACAAAAAGAATGGTGCGAGATGAGAATTCGACATAATCAGAATTGCGGTACAGTGAGACAGAAAATCGAAACGAGTGAGAAAAATGAATGATTCTTGTAGAAGTATTCATTTATTTTTCATTTCATATTTGCGTATGAAATTGCCGCTTTAATAAAAGCCCTAATAGCATAAAAGACTTAAATGTAGACAATGCGAGAGCACTTGTGAATATCTACGAGAATACAAAGAATATTTCAATATACAATAGTGGATAAATTTCTACTAGGTCATCTATTTCATTTTAGAGTTAAATAGTGCAGTGCTTGTGCAAAGCAAAACTTGGTACTGAGACACGTATCAACATATGTAGCTATATCTAAATCGATTTAATTAGGCGTATTCTAAGGTTTATCAACTTTTTGCAGGTTATGTAAAACCCAAAACGTTTTTAGATTTTAAAAATTTTGTGGGAGGAGAAAATAATGTTTTAGTTATACAACTATTATTAATTAACCTTATAGATGGGGAAAAGTGGTGGATTCACACACGTTCCAGTGATATTTAAGAATAAGTTAATATAACTGAAATAAGAATTATACACTTGATCAACCACACATCCAAGAAAGTAGCACCTAAATGGACATCAATTTAGGTATTGAACAGGATTTGACGTTGCTTAAATTCAGTGACTATACGGGCATGATTAAGATGGTTTTTGGTGATCTGTATCAGCCGATATTATGAAGGTACAGTGAAGTAACGGATAGCGACTCGGATTGAGGTATCCTAGGGCCGAATTCGAATTGCATTCTGAATACATTTACTTATGTGTTAATGCTCTTCGGGAAGACATGAATCTATATTTTCTCCTATAAGTTTTAGGTAAATAGCCGGACATACTGGGTTGAACGAGAAGGTCTAGGAGAAGAATACTCTGAATTCCCAATAAAACTGGTGAGGGTTGGGTCCCGTCAGGCTATCTTGCCAAAGATTGCTTCTATAGCAGCTGAAGAACATATGGTTACCTAAAACTCTAGTGTCCATGGCCGTATCTGACTACAGACACACCGGGCACGGGTCCAGGCCAATCCGTGCAATCATAGTGAAAATCCGGGCAAGGAAAAATGTCTTCGTTAGAAATCAAACTAAACAATTCACGAAGAAAGAAAGAAAGAAAGAAAGAAAAATAAAAAAAAGCATCTGAATGAACGCAGTAAAAGTCTGTTTGCTTATTTATTAATTTTGAGAGAAAAGACTGGTTATGCTCAGAAAGTCTGAACACGATTTCTTACTTTCGTTTACGTTCTGTGCCTAATTTCCATTGGAATAGCCGAAAAAATCGGCAAAAATCATAGTTTCTGGAAACGGATGACACTGATGACGTCATCACATTGTCAACTAATAAATCCGGGCAATTTTCTCTGTTTTTTTTTCTCTGGTGTTTTTTTAGCATCAGCTACGGCCCTGCTAGTGTTCAACGCGACGTATCACAATCAGCCAATAGCCTACAACGTTTTTGAGCGTTACTGAAACGGTAACTGTTTCGGTTCTTAACAAATAAAAGCTATTCGAAAATATATTAAAACGTGTAAGAAAATCATATAGAATGGTTTTAAAAAATACCAGAATATATAGAATAAATAAGAAGTGAATGAATCGAGATTAAAATTATTAAAATAAGAAAAAAGAGAAAAGAACGAATATAATAATAATAATAATAATAATAATAATAATAATAATAATAGTAGAAAAGATCAACGAAAGTTTCATTAACGACGTTGCCTTCCGGTAACATGACGTCGAGGATCCTTGTTAATTGCGTTCCCTGAAAGCCTTAATTGGCTCTGATTGAGAGATGAAAGGAAATGTGTTTCCATCACTAGAGGATTTGCCCTAAATGGGTGAATATTTTATTGCGTGTTCAATTGTTTTCTAAAAAGAAGAATAATTATAACTTTGAATTTATGACGCATATCTCTATAAATCTCACAAGAAATCGATACGATATGCATCGCAATCATTCAACAAACGTACGCAAAATAAGACAAATACACAAAGACACACACACACACACACACACACACACACACACACACACACACACACATATATATATATGTATATATATATATAATGATTATTATTATTACATTAGACGTTATATTTCAGTGTGTACACATGTTTGAGTAAATGCTCTGTTTGCATTAACAGTAAGAACTTCATTTATCGGCCTGTTCATTCGATTTTCTAAATAAAGACATGTTTTCTTAAGACACTCGAACGTTAAAACCGATAAATGTAATTCATGGCGCTAGAAGAAAAATAGATTGTATATTCAAACATATGCTTTCCCTGATATGTAACTTTTAAACGTATGCAAAATAATGTCAGATTAAAAATAAAATTGATTAATATCCTAGGAATATATATATATATATATATTTTTTTTATAAGCGTTTCACCCCGAGCAAGGCATGTCACTGCCACTACTGTGCAGGGGGCTACGTAGAGTGGAGAAAGGCTGATTAAATATAGGAAATAACAGAGGGTGGGTGATAGGCGGGTGAGGATACCGAGAATGAGGGTTGGGTAGATGAGAGTGTTGTGAGAATAGTTGGGAGTTAGTGTGATAGGAGGTGTCTATTGACCCTACATTTAAACACCTGGAGATTGAAACTGTCGGGAAAGCAGACTTGTGGAAGGGAGTTCCACAGGCGGGAAGCGCGAGAAAAGAAGCTGTTGGAGTAGAATTTACGGTTACATCTTATTTGTTTAACTGTAAAAGGGTGGGACCTAGTTGCTAATCTAGTATCTCGTGTAAATTCGTGCTTAGGCGGCACCAGTGATCTAAGCTCATCGGAGCAGAAGCCATGAAAGTACTTGTAGAAGAGGCACAGGGAAGCCACATCACGCCGGTGTGAGAGCGGCTGCAGCCGGTCTGCCAAGTCAGTATCAACCACGTTACAGATCCTCCTTTGTATTTTGTCAAGAAGCCCAGGGAGAGCAGCAGGGGCACCCGACCAGATATGGCAGCAATATTCAATACACGGGCGTATGGTAGATTTGTATTTGTGCAGAATGGTTTCGGGTGGGAAAAATTTCCGGGCCCTGCACAGGGAGCCCACTTTCATAGCAGCAGATTTGGCAATGGATTCAATATAGTCATTCCATTTGAGGTCCGCCGAGAGTGTAAGGCCAAGGAGGCGTAGTATTTTACTCTCTGGGAGGCTAGCCTGTCCCATGCTAATGGGAGGTAGATGCGATTGTCTATGGTGGTTAGTTGATAACAGCTTTGTTTTGGAGGCATTGAAATTTACCAACCATTTCCTACCCCAGGTCACTACGGATTGGAGGTCCCTTTCAAGTGCGGCAGCGAGGTTCACTTTGTCGTCCAGACCTGGTTTCTGATCGATGCGGGAGTAGATTGTTGTGTCGTCGGCATACATGCCAACTTGGGATCTAATGGTGTCGGGGAGATCATTAATGTAGATCAGAAATAGCTAAAAGTCTACCTCCTCATACCAAGCGCCCAGAGCTCAGAGGAAGAATCGCCGACACCAATTCGGTCGGGTTTCAATCCTGGGTAAAAGCAATACCGTACTGATGAGCTGTGATACCGTGAAACAGATCTGTCTGCGGATGACTATATATATAAATATATTTTTTTTTATCGTATCACCTCGAGCAAGGCGGTAACGCCACTAATGTGCAGGGGGCTACGTAATAGTGAAAAGATTGGAAAAGAGAAAGCCGGTAACTACATCCTAAACAGGGAACAAGGGATGAGCTTCTTAACCTGTTCAATAGACGTGGGTGGGTGTGAACCGGGCGATAGATAGATCTGTCTATGAAAGAATGACTATACTTGAAGACGGTGAGGATAATCGAAAGATTTTATCTGATTAATATAGTCTCCGGCTGTTCATGGTCAAAGAAGGACATATTTGGGATCTGCCAAGGCCAGTTTTAAACATGGAGGAAATAACTATAAGTCTACATATAAACTGAAACGAAACATTGAACAAAACTGGCTAGCCACGCCCGGAAACAAAAATTGAAGTATAGAAAAGATTTCGATATAAATTGGAGCATATTTAAAGTAGCCAAACTTACAATTTTATCAATATAGTTCAATATAGTTTAATATGACAAAGTGTTTTTAAAAAGCAGAAGTTACATATGTAATTTATGCTTTTTTGAAAATCTTGACATCTTAAATCATATAAATAATCCTAATTAACTTAACAAAAGTGATTTAATGGCCGCATGCTGATATATTTTATTTACAGATATTATTACAATATTAAAATTCTTACGTTTTATGATTTACGCCCCTTTAATTTCTTCTCTTTGCATTTTAATATTTTTAATACTTTTTGTTTTTTATTTTATATTTTCATTTTAATTTTAGATTTTTATCGATATGTACTGTTAGAATATGCAAATTTTCAATTTTGTTATTAAAAAAGCAATAACCATGAATATGAAATGAAGTTAAATTCAAATTTATTAAACTGTCAGTTCGAAATATGCACCAGATGATTACAGAACTCATGAAACTGTGAGTAGTGGCATCAATGTAGGAATATGTATATTAGTGATTATATATATACTTATATATATATATATATATATATATAAAAGATTATATGTACATATATATGAGATTATATATATATATATATATAAAAGATTATATATACATATATATGAGATTATATATATATATAAGATATTATATATATAAGACATTATATATACATATATATAAGAGATTTTATATATATATATATATATATATATATATATATATATATATATGCATGCATATTTATAGACTTGAGCAAGATAGCATAACATTTTCTCTGCATATTTAGTTACATTAACAGAAATATCATTTAATCAGATGCTGCCCTAAAGAAAAACGTCACACAATTTTTACGTCTTTGTTATTGATTTTTCTAATATATATATATATATATATATATATATATATATATATATATATATATATATATATATGCGTGCGTGTTTGTCTTCTCGTGCATTATTCTTGCAGTTGTTTGAGACCTACATTTTTAATTGCAGGTACAGAATATAGTTCTCTGATTTAAATTTTATATTTCTCCCCATGCCATTATGTTTCAAAAGATTTTTATAGGACACGCAATCATGAATCCATTTTCGACTTCATAGGATCTCGTGGAAGGAAGGCACTCAGAAGTTTTCAATGATGGAAAATTGTATACGATGAGCAGGCAACACTGTAGACATTCTGCATGCGATCACAGAATTCCAACCGTGCCGTCTGTTCCAAATTCAAAAGATCCATAACAGTCCGGTAGTTCAAATTCTGATTCGGTCTTTTGTCAGCTATCAGTTGTTACAATATTTATTTTTCATTTTTATTTTATATTATTGACTTGTAAACTATTCTGAGTTTATATATATATATATATATATATATATATATATATATATATATATATATATAAGCAACATACTGTAAGAAAGCAAACAAACAAAACTTTTGATTCACTGCAAAAAAAAAAAAAAAGCCGATAAAATTTCTTATATTCAATAATACTAATAGAAGAAACCAATCATGCTTTTTCTCCCGAGGCCAATGTACTCATGATAATGGCGGCTATGTTAACAACATTTATAGTTTGGATAAGAATGATTTTAAGCGAAAACTCTAAATCCTCTACCTAGTGTTACACGCAAAAGGATTCAAGATAAATCTATCTAGACTTATTTATAAATGGAATTTCGTCTGTGTGTGTGCGTGTGTCTCTGTGTGTGTGCATCCATTACCTATAGACTCCGAAAAGGCTGAACCGATATTCTTGAAAACTTACACAGTTGTACTATAAGCGTCTGCGAGTGATCTTAGCTAGGTTTTGTGTCGAGGTACCCCCGATAAATATCGAAAATCGATAATCGAAAAAATCGTGTTATAGAAGGAGTGGTCCGATTTTAATCAAATTTAATACACTCATAAGCAAAGACATAAGAAATGATATTCAGAAGTTTCAAGGTTCCAGTTATTACAATAGTGCAGAAAATCGATAATATATATATATATAAACAAGATGTTTGTGTGTGTGTGTGTCTTTGTATCTGCATGTATGTCTATTCTTTTTCAGCCCTTTAATTTTAGTTTTTGCTTCGGGTTTGGCTCTAAGTAGGTATAACTGTAGTTCTTAGTCTCAGCCATGCTACTATTTACCCAGACGACTTATTTAGCCTTCAAATTTCAGTTTACTTCGAAAAAACATATCTGATATCGATACCAGGAAATGAAAATTTAACTTACATACATTCATTTTTCTTTCAGTCTACTCTTTCGTTTTAACTGGAAAAAAAGCTATTGCTTTTTAGTCTTTCGTGCCAACGTCCAGAGAGTCTGATCTCCAGGACCATGGATTAGTTTTAAAGCTTTCATTACACCCGAGCAACGCCGGGCTATACTGTTAGTATATTTCTAAAAGAAAAAAAATGATATTGTTGTGATGCAGATGTGCGTCGTAGTAGAATGAATATCTGCTTCGAAGTTAAAATTGAAGGACCGAGTTCGAATTCCAGTTGAAGCCGTTGCATTCACTTATGCACAAATACTGTTTGGAAAATAATTAATCCAACCCTTCTCTCTCCAGCATTGATGTGAATAAATAGGACACGTTAGTTTCTATAGACTTGGTTATTGAAGAATTAAATGGCAAACTACTGCGGGAAAACCTTCTGCCTAGTGAGTCAGGATCAAAAGAGACTTAACCGCCCAAGCATGTATCACGGAGGGCACTTACCTGACAGACTGACAAATAATCGATAAAATATTGGGGATATTGAAAAAGTAAATACTAAACGCTTTAAATATATCAGTTTATGAATTTTTATAATAAATTTAGTGTAAAAGATAAAGAAAATTTAGTATAGATTTGGTTACGTTTGATTGAAAATAGCTGCAAAATCAAAACGTTATCCTGAAAACTCACGTCATATTATTAATTAATTTTCTCAGATATACATATACATATGGATGTCACGCATGGTGCCAAAGCCGTTCAGAAATATCTAAATTGTCAGCCATATACAACCACTTTCTCAGATTAGCGGTTAAAATGGCTGTGGGTCTCCAGAATCGTAAACGAAGATCTATACAAAATAACAGAAACCACATCATTTTCAACAGAGGCAGCATTTAAAATGTATATGACATTTAACGCAAAGAGAAAATAATAACATTATAAAGATGGGGACATTCGATACTACTTCAAACAAAAATATTAAGAAGAAAACAACTCGTTATAAGTGAAAGAGCGATGACAGATTCTGATTTGAGAATACACACACACACACACACACACACATATATATATATATATATGTGTGTGTGTGTGTGAGTGTGTGTGGAGGGTGGGGGTGCTTAGTTCGAAGAATTAGTCATTTTAACTGCTCAAGATCATGCCGATTTGAAGTTTCCTGACGGCACCGTTTTGACGTCTTTACTCGTCAAGGCTGGGATTTTCCCGATATCGAGCATATTCAGTCAGTTAAGTGCCATGCGTGAAACACGATTGGGCGATCATGTCTCGAAAGAGACATGACTGACTGGGCAGGAGATTATCCCGCAGTCGGTTGCCATTGCTTTCTGCGGTAGACTGGTTGACAGCCAAGGCTATAGAACCCAATCTGTCCTATTATTTATGGAATTCAAACTCGGCTCCCCGATTTCTCGTTCCGAGCCGATATCCATTGCACCACAATGCACATCGCACATCGAGTATATTACGAGAAAAAAATTGCTTGCAAAAATAACTTTACCAGTAAACCTAAAGAAAAAACAACAATCTTGTCGTTAAACACTATCATATATATATATATATATATATATATATATAGTGGGTCGCATATTCACAAGTTTGAAACCTGCCGAATGACACACATTTACGTAACAAAAAATTATCGCAAATAATCAGGCCGGTAGAAATAAATATATAATACTGTTTGACGAAAAAAAGAATATCTGCTTAAATACGAGTATCGATCAAAAATAATGTTCAAACAAATCATTTCCTATATATATATATATATATATATATATATATATATATAATGAATTGCATCGGGCATACATGCACCACAATCTTTCATAGTTTAACCTGCTACCAGTTTATGCACATATCAATTCCTACTTCATGAACAAACAAAATGTAAGTATCAACATCAGCCAAATATTGGTATATAACATTGAAATCCACGATATATGACAATGCAAGAAAACCATCAAAATTCTAGGAGCTATTATTATACAAAATAAACAGTGTACATCAATTAAAATATCCTCGAGCACAGGGAACAATATGGTTAAATGCGTATCACATAATTACTGGGTGCATATATCACGTTAATATTGAGAATGAAATATGGAAAATGAATAAACAAATAATATGAAATATATAAATCATATTTTGTGTGCGTCTGCGCCCACAAGAATAGTTACATATGACGTCATTTCGATATTCCCAAAGAATAGCAGGATATAGATAAAGGAATTCTAATACCACACAGACACCGCAGTGCTTCTTGATAATGAATGCAATAACCAAAGAAAAGCAATAAAATATGAACCCCTGAGAGTTTATCCACACTTTCGAGCACAGTACTCAAAACATTATAAAGCATTAAACATTATAAAAACATTAAAAAATGATGTGAGTTCGAATTCCAGCCGAATTCATTGCATTCACTTACGCGCAAATACACTTGGGAAAGGTATTAATCCGTCTATTCCTTCCAGTTATGGGTTAAATAATAGGACAGATTGGGTTTTATAGCCTTGGTCTACCGCAGAAACCTACTGCGGGATAATCTTCTGCGCAGTCAGGCATGTCCCTTTTGAGACATGATCGTCCAAGCGTGTATCACGTATGGCACTTAACTGACTGACTCAAAACATTAGCCAAAGTTTCGGAAAAAAAAAATAAAAATGAGATATTTTGGCTTCTTTTTAAGGAAACATGTTTGGCTAGATATATGAACACACACCCAACATACACACACAATATTTTCCCTTCTCCTCCACTTTTTTAACGTGGGGAACCTCAGCGCGTACGCCCAGGTACTGATCAAAATATTACCTATCCACCGCAGTGGATATGTTCAAAACCGTTATAAACTGGTCTTGAACTGGTCTAAATTTGGTGCCCCCAGCCCGAAGGCCGGGGGAACACCCAACCCACACACACACACACACACACATATATATATATATATATAGTCATCCGCAAACAGATCTGTTTCGCTGTATCATAGCTCATCAGTACGGTTAGACTCCGATTGCTTTTAACCCAAGGTTGTAACCCGACCGCATTGGAGTCAGTCGTCGATTCTATTTCTGGTCTATGGGCGTTCGGAAGGAGAAGGCAGACTTTTTAGCGTGTATATTGTCATTATACCCGCCCATCTTACTTCTGCGACCTAGGTTTCGTCATTATGGTATTTTCAGGTGATTTACAATAACTGACTTTACCATTTTTGAAACCCTCGAACAGGGATATTTTTACGAACGCGCAACTGGAATTTTCAAACAACCGAAAATTTTCAAAATTAGGCAGGATTTATTTAAATATATTAAAACACTTTCATTCATGATTGTAGCTTCTCTGTATGATTTAATGATTATGAATACATTTAGACATCATTTCTGAACTTTCATTTCGTAATTATTTTTCTTTCTAGGAACAGCTTTTCTCCGATTTCTGGTTTCGAGCCGATCAACTGCACCACAACTTAATCAAAACGTTTTGCAGAAGTGAAAAGCGTATATAAGACGTTATGTCTTTCATCCCACAAGACTTCCTTGTGACAGCAGTGGACGCGATTCTTAAGCAACTGGATTAGTTGGTCACTAAATCTCATGCCTGCATCGAATTTTAAATAAAACTTCTTTATTTTCATATCTGTTTCTTGTATGAATGAATTAATTAATTAATTATAACTACATAAATTATCGCCCGGTTCACACTCCACCCACGTCTATTGAACAGGTGAAGAGGCTCATCCCTTGTTCCCTGTTTAGGATGTGGTTTCCGGCTTTCTCTTTTTCATTCTTTTTACCCTTACGTAGCCCCCTGCGCTTCAGTGGCGTTATCGCCTTGCTTGGGGTGATATGATTAAAAAAAAAAAATTATAGATATTTTAAAATGGGAAATTACTTTTCAGTCAGCCTGTATGTAATTCATTGCAGTAAATGTGATAAAACTTAGGTTGTTTAAACACGTTAATGTTTAAAAAAATTCAACCATTAACAAAAATTATATAAAAATCGGGAACCAGCATTTCAAATGTAAAAACGTGAAAATCGTTGAATTTATAAATCATAAAACAGCTAACTATTCAATCATTCATCATATCACGATTAAATTTAATTCATCAAAATGATCTTTTATTTTATAATATATCACCTTTTTTAGTTAAAATAATAATTAAAGAAATTATTATTAAAATACTGGTTGAACATGTCAGTAATAAACTTAAATTATGAATTTTAACGTTATTCTATGTTTTGATTAACCTTAACTATAAATGCAATAAAACAAAAAAAAAGCTAAAAATCACAGTTGCTAGGTACGTTTTAAAAATATGTTTTAGCCATTTGTTTGTACTTGGCGCATTTGAAAGATGGGCAAACAAGTGATACTTGACTAAATCATCTGCTGAACACAGCCATTTTAACTCGATAGACTTGACCGCACATGCTATTACATAATGGAAACTTTATTTGTTATACCAAGATGACTATTTCTTACTCTTAATGATTTCTCTTCTGTTTTATTTTTTGCCAGTCGTTGTCGAAATATTCCTTTCAGTTATTGTCTGTTTTATACAATTCAATCAGTGACATTTTAGTCAGTCAGTAGGTTTGGTGCCATACGTGATACACGTTTGGGCAATCATAAGAGACATGAATGAATCAGCAAAAGATTTCCCCGTGGTTTACTAGTTGCCAACCAAATCTATAGAATCCAATCTGCTCTGCTATTTAACCCATAGCTGAGAGAGAAAAGATGGATTAATACTTTTCGTAAGGATATTTACACGTAAGTGAATGCAACCAATTCAAACTTGGCTATCCGATTTCTCTTTTCCGAGCCGATATCCACTGCACAACTCTCATCCTTTTTAGTACCTTTCAATAAATTAATTGAAAGACGCAGAAAACAATAAGACAAGTAGATGCAACGTTTTCAGCTTATGTACCCATTGAAAAAATATTTATCCATGTACAGTTTGCAAGAATGTCAAATTTAAATAATGTCTCAAAATATACATATAAGAATTTAAAAGAACAATGAGGATGTGCGGTTGGTGCAATGGATAACGTTGCGAATAGTTTAAATGTCGAAACGATTTCATATTCTGAGCTGGTGTTTTGTCTTCACTTTTGCAGAAATGATGTTGGATAAGATATAAGTCGGTATCTTCACCCAGCTGTTATGAAATAAAGTAACACAGTTGACTGAGCTATATATCCTTGGGGTATCGCCAGTCCGAATGAAAATAAACTCGGACATTTGAACGTGCGGGAAACAATAGGAAGATACTCCAGTGTCTTTCCAAATAATTCCCTGTGGTAATCAAGAATCTCTACTGGCAGCAAACTGCCTGCATAGGAACAGGTAACGACTTCAGCAGATTTACAAAGACAGAAAGAGGCGTAAGACAAGGATGTGTCGTTTCACCGGAACTGTTCAAATTCTACAGTGAGATTATTTTGAGGACCCTAGATGACACGACAGGATTTTTTATTGGAGGCCACAACTGGAACAACATAAGGTATGCAGATGATATAGTGTTGATTGCAGACACGGAAAGGAAACTACAAGATCTCCTACAGAAGGTATCGTCGGAGAGTGACAAAAAATACCTACAAATAAACTTTAAGAAAAGTGAATGCATGGTCATCAGCAAAAGGTGCAAACCAAAATGCCAAATAGAGGTGGGGGATATCAGAATCAAGCAAGTACAAAAATTTAAATACCTAGGAAGTGTTCTAAAAGGAGATTGAAAGTGCAACACAGAGATCCGAAGGCGAATTGGCATGGCAAAGGACGCGTTCCAGAAGCTGAGTAAAGTACTAAGACACAGGAAAATTTCACTAGAAACAAGGAAAAGAGTGATGGATTGCTATGTGATGTCAGTTCTTCAATACGGCAGTGAATACAGGACAATATCATCGAAAATGAGGACAAAACCAGAAGCAGCGGAAATGTGGTTCTACAGAAGAATGCTGCGGATATCGTGGTCTGAGCATGCAAGCAAAGATGATGTGCTGGAAAGAATGGCAACAAAAAGGAAATTAATAGTGAGCATCAGGAAGAGACAACTGAAGTTCCTGGGACATACAATGAGAAAGGAGAGCTTGGAGGACCTGATACTGACAGGCCAGATAGAAGGAAAAAGACAGAGGAAGGCAGCAGATAACATATTTGCAGGGCTTGATCAGGTGGATGACGTGACGGGGGTTGCGAGGTGTAACAGGAGCAAACATACTAAGAGCCACAAGGGATAGGGAGACGTGGAGAACCATGATCGCTTGCATCCGGAAGGGAAACAGGGCACATAGATGAAGGAGAATTCACAGAAAATAGACATCAATAAAGAGTTCTGATTACAAACATCCTGAAGAGACATCAGAGTTTAATGAATGAACGATTGAATGAATGAAATGAACATGTATAGTTTTTTGTCCATTTTGTTTACATCAAGATATTTCCTCACTGATAGAAATTTTGTAAGGGAAATAGGCATTTAATTTTTCAATTTGGAAGTGCATCGAATAATTCCGAATGATTATGCCGAAAAAACCGACAATTTTGGGCTTGTTTTTATTTCTATTTACATGCGTTTTTCTTTTCTTTGCAAGTAAATCTCCTAGCCCTCCCCCTCCAATAGAGTGGATCAGTCTAATTCCCCTGAAAGCAAAACACTGTTTCTTCTCAAGTAAACTCTCACAACAGACCTCAAGTGGAATTACTATATAGAATCCATAGATAAATACGCTGCTAAGAGGGTCACTTTTCTGTGTAGAGCCATGCACTTTTCCCCGTTTGAAACAATCCTGTACATATATAAATCTACCATCCGCCCGTGCATTGAATACTGCTGCCATATCTGGTCGGGTGCTCCTGCTATCCACCTAGGTGTCCTTGACGTAATGTGATAGATCCCGACTTGGCAGCTCAGATACAATCAATGCGGCTTCCCCGTGTCTCTTCTACAAATATTTTCACGGCTTCTGCTCCCATGAACTTAGATGACTGGTTCCCCCTATATATGAATTTACTCGAGCCACAAGATTGGCAACTACGTCCAACACTTTTACTGTGAAACAAATAAAATGTAAAAGCAAATTCACCCCAACAGCTTCTTTTCTCGCATTTCCCGCCTGTGGAATTCCCTTCCGTTTACTTGCTTTTCCGACAGCTAAAACCTCCAGGAGATTAAATGTAAAATCAATAGACATCTCTTATCTCACTGACTTGCATCCACTCTCTCATGCTCCTTTTTCCGTCCAGTCTACTTTCATCAGTATACTCAACATTCTCTTATCCACTTCCTGACACTCCCTATAACCTGTCACTCTTTCTCATAACTTTCCTCTTATGAACCCCCTGCGCACCAGTAGCAGTAAGATGCTTTGGTTGGGGTGATGTGATTGTAAAAATAAAAAAGTATGTTCTGACCGAAATATTTGCTAAGAACTACAATAATAAAATTCCATGTTACGTGTTTTCAAATAAAAGCTAAAACAGAAATTAGAGACTAAATGTAAAAGTATAACTGATTGTCCTGTAAAGTAGTTTTGTTAAAGAGTGTACACACTTTTTCAGACAAAATTTATCTCAACGAATCTTCTAAATCTATCACGGTATCAATATAAACAGATATTCGGAGGCCATTATTTCTTGCTTACGAACAAGAACTAAAATTAAAACCTTACTCGGGTTACTCAATTTATGAAAGCTAACAAAAGTCGTAGACATAGGTCTGTATTATCTATAAAGTCCGGTGTCTGTTAGGAAAATAATGTCCGTTTTATTCTAGTCATTATTCGTTTCTTACTTGTGAAATCCTTCGTGAAAACTTTTTTGCCAGGAAAGAAATTAAATAATGATTCCCGAATAATTCTATTGACAACATTATTCTTACTGTACTCCAGACGCCAGATACGTAAACAAGATAATTTTTTTATGTAATTTAATTAAATTAGATATTATTATTTTTGCTGTTGTCATTTTTCTGCTGGTGGCTTTATTATTATTATTATGTCATTTTTCATCATATTTCGATTTCTGCTTTGGTCTCACTACCAACCAAGTCTGCAGGCGGGGATACCTAAGGCAGGTCGTGGCGTGTTGTTATGACTCCATTTCATGTTTTTCTATCTTCCCTATCATCCCTAGCATTACATAGATAAAGTTTTCCTCAGTGTGTGGTCTGTACTTAATAAGACAATTTTTTGTATATCTCTTAAGCTGGGGTTTCCAGGGATTCTTTCAATGTGTTGTTTTGTTCCATTTTTTATCATTCCAAGTGCACCTACTATCACTGGCACAGCTCTTGTTTACAATTTCCACATTTTTTCTATTTCAATTTCCAGGTCTTTATATTTTGACAGTTTTTCAAATTCCTTGATTGCTATGTTACAATCCGCTGGACAAGCCATATCAATTAATAGACAAGTTTTCTCCTTCTGGTTTTTAACAATAATGCCTGGCCTGTTTGCTTCAATTTTTCTGTCTGTGTAGATGGTGTAATCCCATAGAATGGTTACATCTTCTATTTCTGTAAGCGGTGCTGGGTGATGTTCATACCAGTGTTTGTTTACAGCTTTTCCATAATGTTTGCACATTGCCCAATGTAAATATTGCCCAACTCTATCGTGGCGATATCGTCGTTGTTGCGGTGGTGGTGGTGGTGGTGATATCCCGTTGCTTGGTATTGTAGCTCCCGAAACACAACCAGTGACTTTAAGTATCAAGATTTTGTATCGGAAGATAAAAAGAGATGCGGTTCCATGCCATCAGAAAAGAATAAATCCGTAATTGTCATTGCATATAGGGGTCTCTGCTAAATAAGTTTTTTGTCGTAAACTGAATTTCGAAAGCTAAATAAGTCCTCTGAATAAATAGGATCATGGCTGAGACTAAGAACTAAGAACTACAATTATACCTACTTAGAGTCAAACCCGAAGCAAAAACTAAAATAAATTGGGCTGAAAAAATACAGACATGCAGGCAGATAAACAGACACACACGCACGAACATCTTGCCTTTTATATATATATTCGAGGTTTTGCACTATTTTAAGAACTGCAACCTTGAAACTTCTAAATATCGTTTCTTATGTCTTTGTACATGAGTGTATTAAATTTAATTAAAATCGGACCACTCCTTTTATGACCCGACTTTTTCGATTATCGATTTTTGAAATTTATCGGGGTACCTCGACACAAAACCTAGCTAAGAACACTCGCAGACGGTTATAGTACAACTGTGTAAATTTTCAAGAAAATCGGTTCAGCCGTTTCGGAGTCTATAGATAACGGACACCCCCCCACACACACACAGAGACAAATTTCCATTTATAAATGAGTTTAGATTTCTTTTAATAACATTCCTAATACCCAAAAAACATAGATATTTTTGTTGCCTATTTATTTTAATCATTTCACCCCACAAAAGGCAATAAAGTCACTAAGATTTAAGGGGAAGGTGACTTAGAGCGAAAGAATAAGAAAGAATTAATGCTTCAATTAAGTAAAAAGACAAATAAGAGAAAAGGAATTAATAAGATAAAATATTGCGATTGATAATTCTTTTAAATATTTGAAGATCAAAACTGACTGAATACTTGAAAATGGAAGACAGCCCCAAGAGAGGAATGTGATAGAAGAAACTGTTTGCATAGAACTTTCGGTTATAGACAGCTATTTTAAATGTAAAATTATGAGAACTAACAGTCAATCTAGTCAGTCAAACATACGCCTGGGCGAGGTCTTGGGGATAACGGTAAACTGCATCCGGCAGCAAGGCCTCTGATTAAGAGGTTGTAAGGAGCATGGAACCACCTGTTAATTGTTGTTATTCTCAGGTCCACCCTTATCCGGAGTAATAGCACCTATTAGGGTCCCAGATATGGGAAAATGGTTAACCCTCATACTGGGATCAAAACACTATGAAAGTATAAATATAGACTTTTATAGAAATATATACATAAAAATAGGCTTTATAAAAAATATACAATTTGAAGAAAAAATTATTAGCATATCACATTTTTAAAGGAAAAATACTCAGCAAAACAATTTTGAATACAAAACTAGACGACATTTTCAGTTTTCTAAAACAGAAAAAAAGAATTTTTTTAAAATTTGCTAAAATCTGATTAAATCAACCTTCTTACTATAACCAAATTTAAAAAAGACCCTTAAAATCCCAACTTTTTAGCATTAAATTACCCACAGGATTTGGTATGCTGTTAAACAAAACTCAAAATCAAACTCAAAATCTTGGGCGAGTTTGCCATTTCCGATCCATGACTGACTATGAAAAAGATTTTCCTATATTCAGTTGACAATTCTTTCTGCAGTAGCCTGGTTTCCAACCAAGGCTATTATAACCCAATGTGTACCGCTTTTCATTCCATAGGTAGAAGTAAAGGGATAGATTCATACCCTCTCAAGCGTATTTGTAGCGCATTCAAATGGAATTCGATATCGACAAGCTCATTACAAAAATATCCATGGAATTATTTATAGAAAAGGCACAGGGAAGTTAAGATACGCCGGTGGGTAAGTAAATAACGCCGAAGAATCAGGTCAAGACTGATAACATTGAATGTTTTTCTTTGGAATCTATCAAGTATCGTTATTCATACAGTAGAAGCACAAGAACAGATTTGACAGTAACACCTAATGCATATTCTGGCAGCACATTTTACTGATTTATATCTGGAGGTCCTTGTATATAAATATGTTCTCAAATGTTTTCAAAGATGTGCTTCTGTTAGATAGGAAAAGAAATAATTTTTCAATATCTATTGTTTTGAAAATTATGTCTGGTCAATTTACTCTGATTTTCATTTGTGCTTCAAAATGGCATACTCGTCACTCAGTAAATTTTTATTATTTTTCATCATCTACACACCAGAGGGGATTGACTGTATTGATCCAAAGACAGTAGACAATCTCCACAAATATCCACAGCGATTGATAGTAAGCTATTCATTTTTCTCATTGTTTCCACTACTGTAGAAGCAACCGTTATTTCTCGAATCTGTAATAACGTCTGTATTGTTTAGGCCCGATTCTTGTTCTTGCAACAATTACCTCAGATATTTTAGTTTCCTTTTTAAAATAAACATGTCAAGATCTTGGGATGATAATAATTCTTTATTTTGTTAGATATTCACAGTGATATTGTGGTGATACGAATCTGTAATTGTGCAAACCGAGCAAAAGCAAGGGACCGCATGTTCGCACTTTCACGAACAAAAAGAAAATGACCAAAAGTCGTCCGTACGCAGCTGGCGTCGCACAGATGTTCCGGTTGAAATATAAAAATTAATTAAATATTAAATTTCCAGTTAGCGAGCCTACGCAAATTTTATTTATCGGTCAGTGAGAAGCCCAGAATCAAATACGGATATGAATTCCCAAATGATCTGCTGTGATCCAAAATGTCGAAATAAAAAGCCGATACAGAAAGCACCCAGCCAGACAGACCGACGAAGACAGAGGAGTATAATTAGTATCTCCCTTGACCTAGTCAAGTGGCTACTATGTTCGCCTCCCTTCACCTCTCCTTACCTTCTTCCCTGTCTCAAAACTGCTTACTGACCTAAGGAGCGAATACATCAAAGACTTTCCTTACATACAAGACGCCTCCACACTACTTTAAGTATCGAATTCTCCTTGTCAGCCCTCTATTGCCAAAATTGAACAACATTCCTAAGTATTAATTTTTAGCATTTTATTGGCATGAACATTTTAACGTCCGTTGGACCTATACTTCAAGTATTACTGTAATTGTAAAAACGTTAATTGATATGTATATATATAAAATGTTATTTTTCAACTTAAATTGCTTTTCTTGATTTATAATCATTTTATGACTTATAGTGGATTATCTACAACGAGTCCAAATTCCGTTAACCTGCAACTAGAACGGACTCTCCACTACTAATAAACAGAAAAAAGAATAGATTAACAGCCCCTATAATATCTACGATCTACTAGAGATTCTTTGCATTTTTGCTGTTACTTCTACCGAAATAAGATCTCATATCAACCTTCTGCCAAAGTATACACTTTATACCTCAGAAAGGCCCAGAATAAACACAGGGGTATGAGCAGGACTAATCGATTTCATACGCTGGCATATAATATAGCCTAGTCGAAATTATCCCCAGCATCTTCGTTCGATCCATATTTACTATTATTATCGACATCTGTTTCTCTTAGCACGAATTGTATTTGATTATTCCCGTCTAGAAACTAGTAATAATGGCTGACATGAACTTATTCAACAGATATTAGATATAAGTCATTCTGAAAAGGAACTAATCAGATTCAGTAAATATCACTATTAGATAAATTAAATAGTTTGATTTGGTAAATTTTCTCGAACGGCTTATCAAACTCCATGGTTTATTTAATGCAGAAATCTAAGTATTTTTGTACAAAGTTTTGTAGCTTCAGTTACATATATTTGGAACGCAATTTTATGTTTTTATCTATCTATATATATTTTTTATATAATTTTATACATTCAGAGCAATGTATATTTTTTATATTTTTATATATATTAGATAATAAATATGTTGTTGGTATAAAAAAATGTATTGCTGGTAATTTGACTTTATAAATATATTTTATACATTTTGTTTTGTATTGATTGTCATTCTTCTATAAAAATGCATTATTGGTCATTTTATTAGAAAAATAAAATTTTGACTAAAGAAAGTGGAAAATTACGGCAGCTCTCTTGATGATTTTCATTACAACACAATAAAATTACATAGAGAATATGAGAGTGTTAAAATTGAAATATGTTTAAATTATTTACAAAACAAACATTAATGAAGATCTGCTGCGCATATATATATATATATATATATATATATATATATATATATATATATATATAAAATGCAACTACGAATACTACGTTCGTTGTATAGCTATTTCGGCGTGAAAAATCTCACCACCTCTGCAACGATAAAAAACAAAATTTTGTTTCAAATATGGTACAAAATTTTACATTACCGAGTAACTCAAAACATTAACATACACAGGAAGTTTACATTAAAAAATTGGGAGAAAGTTAAAAAAAGAAAATAAAATAAGTTAAAGATTTCTCGTCCTTACATTGATGCAGAGGGTACGGAGAAAGACAATGAAGGGATTCAAGCCACAATTATAAAATAATACATTTAGATTACGTCTGTATTAAAAAGTTAAAAAATTAAATCGTGTATATATAATGGATATTTTCCCGACAGCATTCGTACCTGCGTCATCTAAATGACGTGTCTTAAAAGCTCGTTCACATAAGACTAACAGTCAAACAGAGCACGAATCGTGCTTGTGAATATACATTTTCCGATTTTAAAAAAAATATTCATATATGCTTTTTTTTAGTTTCCTAATGTAAACAAAGGCTATTGTGTTTAAAGTATTTAGATTTCTGTATTAAATCTTTTTTCTCTTTTCGCTACCTGACCAGTCAAAAACCTTCTATGATCCGAATATCTTTCTGTTATTAACGTGCGGATTGGAATTAATTCCATGATTTTCTTTCGGAACAAAAATTTTAGTCTCACTGTTCAAAAATCTACCCCTGAGTTCTCCTCATAGTTGAAAACCGGTATCGATGCTTTCATTCCAGTAAGGAAATTCCAGTTTAAATTTCCTTCATCTTTCTGGTTCACACCTGCATGCTTGGCGTCCATTCGTTTAATGCCTTGACCCAGGTAAGGATGTTGAAGATATTGCACCACATAAAAACAGTTAAAGTGTTTATGACTGATGGTCTGCTTTGTAAGTTCAAATCGGTACTTAACACCAGGCGCGCACGCCTGTACTGTTCCCTACTGTCTCCTTTATGTGGGTATCCTTTATTCTATCTTCGCTGCGTCGTAAGTATTATACGCTTCTTCTTGTTCCATTTTCTTAATCTTTGTGAAAAATCTAGGTTTATTGAGTGTGTTTCTGTAAATCTTTCTTCCTTGAATTTTACATTTGAACATTTATCTAATCCGAAATCCATACCGATGTCATCATAGAAATATTTTACAGTATTGAGATACCCTTCCACTCAATGTCGTCTTTGGCAAAGAGTTTGATATCATCCATGATTAAACACATTCTTTTTATTTTGTCTAGAGAGTTATGACTGTTTAGTTCAAGCGAAAGGGTTATTAATGACAGGCAGAACAGAAGCGGTGACAGGGAGTCTAATTGAATGATTCCTCATCGGATATTCAAACATTTGTGAATGGCAGTACATTTGGTGTGATTTAGGAACGATATGGTTTTTCAGTTTCATTCTATATTTAAGGAAATTTACTAAAACTTAGGAGACTTTGTATATTCCAAAACTTTTAAGGACCCAAGAGAGTGGAACGCCATTAAAGATTATTATTATTATTATTATTATTATTATATCATTTTTCATTATAAATCGATTTCTGCTATGGTAGTACTACCTACCAAGTGTGCAGGTAGACCTAATGCAGGTCTTGCTGTCTTGTTATGGCCCCATTTCATGTTTATTCATATCTCCTTAACATCCCTAGCGTTACATAGTCAAAGTTCTCCTTAGTATGTGGGCTGTACTTAACAAGAAATTTTTTTGTATATCTCTTAAGCTGGGGTTTCCATGGATTAATTCAATGTGTTTTTTATTCCATTTTTTATCATTCCATGTGCACCCACTATCAATGTTACGATTCTTGTTTTCAATTTCCATTTATTCTATTTCAATTTCCAGGTCTTTATATTTTGACAGTTTTTCGAATTCCTTTGTTGCTATGTTACAATCCGCTGGACAAGCCATATCAATTAATAAGCAAGTTTTTCTTTTAGGTTTTTAACAAGAATGTCCGGCTTATTTGCTTTAATTTTTCTATCTGTATAAACGATGTAATCCTATAGAATGGTGGCATCTTCTATTTCTGTAACCAGTGCTGGGGGATGTTCATACCAATGTTTGTTTACATATTTTCCATAGTGTTTGCATATTGTCCAGTGTAAATATTGCCCCACTCTATCGTGAAGATTTTATATTCAGTTGGGGCAAGTACAGAACAACCTGACATTAGATGGTCTATTTTTTCTTGGTAGTTATCACAGAACCTACATTTTGGATCCACATTATTATGTATAATATTTGCTTGAAAGTTCCTAGTGAAAAGACTTTCGTTTTGCGCAGCAAGAATAAAACCTTCAGTTTCAGACTTTAATCCAGATGCACGTAACCATCAATTAATTTTTTAAACATCGTGTTTAATTAGCATGTTCTGGATACTGGCCATGCAGAGGTTTGTCTTGCTCAGCATTGTTTCATTTGTGAAAGAGCTTTATCCTTGGTTTTCTTTTTCATATTTTTTGCCGCAATAGTTGGTTCTTGGCTTCTGTTCTGCTTTTCTATAGACTCTACTAAATATAAATCTTGTTTGTATTTACTACCTTCTTTTATTATTGAATATTTTTCTTTTTGTTTTCATGTTGTTTGACTAACTGTATCAGCCAGTCCTTTTCTATATATGTTAGTAAGCCAATTGTTGTTGCCTTGTATGACAATTTTAGCTGAATAAGACGTCTTCCTCCTTCCTTACAGGGTATGTATAGGCGTTCTACATCAACTTTTGGATGATGCATCTTATGTTTAGAAAGGAGCTTTCTTGCCTTAAAATCCATTCGTCTGGTGTCGTTTAGGGACCAGTTTAAGATAATGAAGCAGCTATTGGGCCACTGGAATTATTATTATTATTATTATTATTATTATTATTATTATTATATAACAGTAGGTTAAATATAGGGGCAAAGTGACAGTTCGTCTCGGGAAATTTTGAATATATCTCTGGCTATGTTGCCCAATATCGAATATATGTAATTATTACTAGAATCTTTTCGTTACTTTTAAAAGTCTCAGCTATGAATTTCATTATTAGTTTTAGCATTATTATTATTATTATTATTATTATTATTAAAAGTAGTAGTAATAGTAGTTGTATATGTATTTTTATGTTCCTATCAGATGTATCTTTGTAATCTATCGGGATTGATAAAAAGATGTCCTGCCTAGTCTCCAGCACCTTTCTCAATCTTCGCACCGTTGCGATTATATATTTCTCCAACCTTTCTAGGATTGCCACCTGATCCAATCAAGAGTTCAGTATTATGTGCATCTTCTGCTATGGACCTATTCTCAAGCTTCATGTTCTCTACCTTAAAGACAAGTTCTTTTTACAAAATTTATATTTATCTATCTATCTATCTATCTATCTATCTATCTATCTATCTATCTATATATATATATATATATATATATATATATATAGGTGTAGATGTCCAGTCCGTAAACGGCGAGGATAATCCAACAAAATCAACTTAATATAAAATATTAAGTGTTATATCTATACAGAGACCTCAATGGAATTTTCTTTCGAGCAATATAATATTCATAAAGGAAAACGCAACACGTCATTTACATTGGTTATAAAGTATAGTTTTTTTCAATTTTTGTACTAAAATTTTTGTACCAAATAGAACAAATATTGTGTGGTCTGATAAAATGAGCTAATTTTGCTTATTGAAATAAATTATAATTTATAACCAATTTAAATGACGTGTTGAGTTTTCCTTCATATATATATATATATATATATATATATATATATATATATATATATATATATATATATAAACAAACTTCGCTGCTGATCTTGAAAAGGACCTCCAATCGATGATGAACTGGGGTAAGAAATGGCTCGTAACTTTTATGCTTTCGAAACGAAACTGCTATCGTTTAACCACCGTAGACAACTGCTTCTACTTACCCCCTCCCCCACCAACATGAATCAGGTTCGTTTCCTTGATAGCAAAACCATGTGCCTCATCGGCCTAACTCTAACAGACAATTTCAAGTGGAACGACTACATTGAATCCATAGCTAAATATGCTGCGTAGAAGGTTGGTCACTGTGTAAGGCCAATAAGTTATTCTCATCTTGCATATATATAAATCTACCATCTTCGCGTGCATTGAATACTGCTGTCATATCTTGTTGGGTGCCCCTGCTATTCATCTCGAGGTTCACGACAAAATCCAACGGATAATCTGTAATGTAATTAATCCCGACCTGGTGGCACAACTCCAGTCACATTTTCACCGATGTAATGTGGCTTCCCTCTGTTTCTTTTACAAATATTTTACGGCTTCTGCTCTAATGAGCGTAGCTCCCTGGTGCCCTCTCTGTATGAATTTAGTTGAGCTACTAAACTGGAGACTAGGTTCCACCTTTTTTCAGTAAAACCGAACAAATGCAACCGCTACATCTACTCTAACAGCTTCTTTGCTCACAGCTCCCTCCTTTAGAATTCCCTTCCGTAGGACAAACATTGAAGCCAAACAAAGAGCGGATGAACTGTTGAAGGGTCAGCGGCCAGCTAACTAGAGGCGGCGTCTCGATAAAACACCGTGGAGAAGGTAACGCGAAACGACTCCATTATTCTTCCAGCATATATTCATGAACTTGCACAACAATATGACAAACCCTGATGGCGTGAAGGGGGTTAAGCCTAAGGACACTAACTCCTTCCCGGTAAGGAACGACATTCACTACAGGCGTAAAAATTTATCCCTCGCCTGGAATGGAAGGACATGAGCTACAGTTGTCACTGGACCGTTATTCAGCGACTGTTCGCAACAAACAAAAATAACACTTGGATCCTGAAACGTTAGAACCATGAACAACAGCTGAAAAATGTGAAGCAAGAGATGACTAGTTTGAACATAAATATTTTAGGCGGGGAATGTGAAACGAGATGGCCAAACAATGGAGACTTCATCAGTGAGGACCAGAGAATTATATACCCACGAGATAAAGTAAATGAAAAAGGAGTCGGTGTTATACTAGGTAAAGACAAGAAAATGCGTCATGGGATACGGTCAGATATCTGAGAGAATTTTTGCAGTTAAAATGAACGGAAATCCTTTCAATGTATCAGCAATAGTAGTACATGCACCGACATCACAAAGTACAGAAGACGAAGTCGAATCCTTCTACTCCATGCTAAATCGAATCCTTTTACTCCATGCTAAATTATGCCAAAGTGCAGTGCAAATCACAAGAAATCTGAAATATCATGGGAGATCTGAATACCAAAGTTGGCCAAGGAAGAGACAGTGAAACGGTCGGCAACTTTGGACTAGCACACCGCAACAGCCGTGGTGAGAAATTGGTTCAATGGTGCACAACGAATGACCAGAAAATTACCTACACCTGGTTCCAAGAGCACCCCAAAAGACCATGGATACGAAGAAGTCCAGGAGTGGGAGACTAAGAAGTAAATTGATTACATTACTATCAACAAGAGATTCAGAAACGCAGCCCTTCATGGCAAAGCCTACCCAAGTGTGGGCTGCTGAAGAGACCAAATACCATTTCTATGCAAACTAAGGATAAAACTAAGAAAATTAAAGAAACACAGCACAGCCCTAAGACTGCAGTAGAACAGACTCGTGAATGACCTAAAATTACAGGAAATGTATAAGGAGAGTGTACAAACGAATGACAAACTGGAAATGGAAGCTCAAAAAAGGAATGCATTGAGAGCGTCTTTACTGACATCGGCGGACGACATCATTCCAAAAGAAAAAGCACTCCAGAAGAAAACGAGTGGATCATCGAAGAAATTCCTTGACAGAGAGAAAATGATGACAAAATATAGAACGGAATACAAGAGACTACACAAAGAAATACGGAGCAAATGTAAGCAGTTTAAAGAAAGATGGCTCAACGACAAATGCGCCGAAGTAGAGAGACAGAGCACAAAAAATAATGGAGACATGCATAAAAAATAAAAGAGCTAACAAGGCAAATCACATGCTCACTAACAGGATATATAAAAGCAAAAGATGACAGAATAATATTAGAAAAGGAAAAATACTTCAGAGATGGGACGAGTATATCAGAAATCTTTTCCACGATAAGAGAGATCAACTAACAATGCACAAAATTACGAATGGACCAGAAATATTAAAAACCAAAATGAAATCGACAATTGGCCAAATTGAAGAGAAACAAAACAGCAGGAACAGACGAGATTGTAAGAGAGATGTTAATGCCCCTAGAAGGCTTTGGCGTAGACAGACTAACAGAAATAATAAACCAAATCTACAGCCACATTATACCAGAGGACTTAAGCAGATCAATCTTCACAGCACTACCGAAAAAGGCAGGTGCAAGCGAATGTGAAATTCATCGAACAATCAGTCTAATTAGCCACATAACAAAAATCACATATCCAGATTTTGATAAACAGAGTGACGGCAGAAACGGCCAGAGATAGGACAAGAACAATGTGATTTCGTCAAAGATACCGGAACGAGGAAATGAGATATTTATGCTGCGAATGCTATCTTAAGGATCAATACATATGCAGAAGGATCTTTATATTTGCTTTATTGACTACGCAAAGACGTTCGATAAGGTACGACACAAAGACTTGATAGAAATGCTCGACAACAATGACGTTTTCAGTAAAGACATTAGGATAATCAAGAATTTATATCGGCACCAAACCTATTGTGTATGAATAGGAAGTGAACTCGGCAGAAATGCAAAAATAGAAAGGCGCGTAAGACAAGGATGTGTTTTCTCACAAGATCTTTTCAACCTGTACAGCAAAGCAATTATGAGTGAAATAGAAGACTTACCGGGATTCGTCATTGATCACGGCAATCTCAACAATGTCAGATACACGATGACACAGGCTTGATAGCAGAAACAGAAAAGCAAATGCAGGACCTTCTACAGAAGATAGCAAAAAAAGTGAGAAGGAAGGATTTATCATGAACATCAAGAAATCTGAATTTATGGTCATCAGCAAAAAGGGAAGCCCAGTGTGCCAAATATAAGTCGGAGAATTTAAAATAAACGAAGTTTAAAAAATTTAAATATTGTGAAGTGTTTTGACAGAGGATGGAAAGTGCGACATAGAGATGCAAAGGCGCACTAGCATGGCCAAAAACGCATTTCAGAAGTTAACCCGAGTACTGAAAGACTGGAAAATCTCATTAGAAACAAAGAAAAGAGTGCTAGATTGGGACGTGATATCTGTTCTTTTTTAGGGAGGGAAGTGAATGTTGGACGAATCATATCAAGGATGAAGGAGATGCTTGAGGCAGCAGGAAATGTTATTTTACAGAAGGATGATGAGGATACTATGAACGAAGCACGTGTGCAATGATGCGGTGTTTGAGAGTATGCAAACGAGAAGAAAACGCATAATGCCAGGAAGAGACAAATGAGGCTCATGGAACACGTAATGAAGAAAGAGAGTCTGGAGAATTTAATATTCACAGGTCGGATAGATAAAAGGAAAAATAAGGAAAGGCAGTGGAAGACTTACTTGTTAGGTCTGAGCAAATGGATAGCGGAGCGGGGTTTAAAAGTGATACCACGAGAAAAAATATTGAGAGCACCAAAAGACAGAGCCAAGTGGAAGTCCATGATTGCTTACGTCCTGAAAGGATACGGCACATGTAGAAGAAGAAGATACTTGCTTACCCGAGAGCTACAATCTCCAAGAATTTAAATGCAAAGTCAATTGTCATCTCTTATCACTTTGACTTGCGTCCTTTCCATGACAACCCATGTATTATGTACTTCTTCTTTTTCACTCTACTCTCATGCAGTTCTTTTCACACCAGTGTTTTCATCCTTCCCCTAAAAATTCTCTGAAATCCCCTGTAGTTTGTTACTATTTCTCCTCACTCACTTTTTATATAACCCATTCGCACCAGTGGCAGTTCTGCCTTGATTTGGCCGGAATGATTAAGATAGATAGATAGATAGATAGATAGATAGATAGATAGATAGATAGATAGATAGATAGATAGATGTGAGTTTGTAATCCTGGATTTCACGCTCTTGCAATCTAGAGCGTGAAACCCAGGTTTACATACTCACACCTATCTATATGAATACGTCAGCTCTATCAGTGATATTTAGCGCTTTCAAATAAGTACCGCGCATATATAATATATAAATAATATATATAACATATGGCATGCATATATATTGATATTTATAATTATATACATACACTTTTCACACACAAACACACACACACACACACACACACACACACACACACACATATATATATATATATATATACTTGCATGCTATATCTGTTGAAAAAATACATGCTTTAGAAATACATTTAAAAGTATGTGTCTATTTTTCTTCAATTCCTCTCTTTTTAAGTTTATTATTATTATTATTATTATTATTATTATTATTATTATTATTTGATTTCTGTTATAGTCACACTACCTACCAAGTCTGTGGAAAGACCCAAGTCAAGTAGTGGTGTGTTTTTATGGCTACATTTCGATTGTTTTTCTATCTCCCATAACATTACTAGCGTTACATGGACAAAGTTCTTCTTATTGTGTGGGCTGTACTTATCAACACAATTTTTTGTATGATTCTTAGGCTTGTATTCCCAGAGATGCTTTCAAAGTGTTTTGTTCCATTTCTTATCATTTCAAACGCACCTACTATCACTAGTACAATTCTTGTTTTTCAATTTCCACAATTTTTCTATGTCAGCTTCCAGTTTTTATACTTTTATAGTTTTTCAAATTCGTATACTTCGATAGTTATTATTATGTCATTTTTCATCATATTTCGATTTCTGCTTTGTTCTCACTACCAACCAAGTCTGCGGGGAGACCTAAGGCAGGTAGTGGCGTGTTGTTATGGCTCCATTTCATGTTTTTCTCTCTTCCCTATCATCCCCAGCATTACATAGATAAAGTTTTTCTTAGTGTGTGGGCTGTACTTAATAAGACAATTTTTTGTATATCTCTTAAGCTGGGGTTTCCAGGGATTCTTTCAATGTGTTGTTTTGTTCCATTTTTTATCATTCCAAGTGTACCTACTGTCACTGGCACAACTCTTGTTTTCAATTTCCACATTTTTTCTATTCCAATTTCCAGGTCTTTATATTTTGACAGTTTTTCAAATTCCTTGATTGCTATGTTACAATCCGCTGGACAAGCCATATCAATTAATAGACAAGTTTTCTCCTTCTGGTTTTTAACAATAATGTCCGGCCTGTTTGCTTCAATTTTTCTGTCTGTGTAGATGGTGTAATCCCATAGAATGGTTACAGCTTTAATTTATTTAACCGGTGCTGGGTGATGTTCATACCAGTGTTTGTTTACAGCTTTTCCATAATGTTTGCACATTGCCCAATGTAAATATTGCCCAACTCTATCGTGGCGATTTTTATATTCATTTGGGGCAAGCACAGAACAGCCTGAGATTAGGTGGTCTATTGTTTCTTGGTGTTTATCAAAAACCTGCATTTTGGATCCATATTATTATGCATAATATTTGCCTGAAAGTTTCTCGTGAAAAGACTTTGGTCTTGTGCTGCAAGAATAAAGCCTTCAGTTTCAGACTTTAATCCAGATGCACGTAACCATCGATGAGTATTAACTTTGTCAACATTGGATTTATTGGCACGTACTGGATATTGGCCATGCAGAGGTTTGTCTTGTCAGCGCTGTTTCATCTGTTCAAGAGCTTTATCTTTGGCTTTCATTTTCATACTTTTTGCCGCAATTGTTGGTTCTTGGCTTCTGTTTTGCTTTTCTACAGAATCTACTAACTGTAAATCTTGTTTGTATTTACTGCCTTCTTTTATTATTGAATATTTTTTCTTTCTTTCTTCATGTTGCCTTACTAATTGTATCATCCAATCCTTTGTTGTTTCTATATATGTTAGTAAGCCAATAGTTGTCTTGTATGACAATTTCCAGCTGAATAAGACCTCTTCCACCTTCTTTACGGGGTATGTATAGACGGTCTACATCAGCCTTTGGATGATGCATCTTATGCTTAGAAAGAAGCTTTCTTGTTTTAGCATCCATTCGCCTGATGTCGTTTAGAGTCCAGTTTAAGATGTTAAAGCTATATTGGACAACTGGGATTGCAAGGCTATTAATGGCCAATTAACTCTGTTCTGTGAATTTAATTCAGTTTTTAATATCATTCGTAGCCTTCTATAGTACTCTTTACGCACTATTTCTTTCATTTTTTTATGGTGAATGTTTTTGCTCTCATTTACACCTAGGTATTTATAAGCTTCTTCTCGTTTCAATTCTTTTATTGTTACAGCAGGGTCTAGGCTAATTGAGGATGTTTCTTGTATTGATCCACGTAAAACTGTAGCTTTAGCACATTTATTCAAATTAAATTTCATTCCAATGTCTTCGCTGAAGCATTTTACAGTTTGCAGAAGACCTTCCAGCTCATTATCATTCTTAGCATATAACTTTAAGTCATCCATGTAAAATAGATGGCTTATTTTCTTTTGGCCTATTTTATAACCACATTCTGTCTTATTAAGTTGACTGGTTAGTGCTATTAATGATATGCAGAATAGTAAGGGAGATAAAGAATCACCTTGAAATATACCTCTTTTGATGTTTATTTCATCAGACTTATAGGTTCCATTTATATGATTGAGGTAAAGGGTTGTTTTCCATATAGACATGCACTGTTTGATGAAATTGATGATGACGGGCGATATCTTGTATATATTTAAAGTCTTTAAAATCCAGTAATGTGGCACACTATCGAATGCCTTTCGATAATCTATCCAGGCAGTACTAAGATTTTTCTTTGTACTGTAGCAGTTTTCCAGGATCATTTTGTTAATTAGCAATTGGTCTTTACAACTATAACAGCCACGTTTGCACTCTTTTTGTTCAAGCGGTATCATGTCATTTCTTTCTAAGAATAAATATGTCTGTTTTGTTAAAATAGATGTTAATAGTTTATATGTTGTCGGAAGACATGTAATTGGTCTGTAGTTTTTCGGGTTGTTTGTGTCACCATTCTTGGGTAGAAGAAATGTAATTCCTTTGGTCATCCATGCAGGAAATTTTTTATTATTATTATTATTATTATTATTATTATTATTATTATTATTATTATTATTATTTCCTTTTCATCATAATTCAATTTCTGCTATGGTCACACTACGAGAACATTTTTGTATATCTCTTAAGCTGAGGTTTCAAGAGATTCTTTCAATATGTTGTTTTGTTTCATTTTTTGTCATTCCAAGTGCACCTACTATCACTGGTACTATTCTTGTTTTCATTTTCCACTCCTTTTCTATTTAAATTTCTAGGTTTTTATATTTTGATAATTTTGTGAATACCTTTGTTACTCTGTTAAAATCCGCTTATTATTATTATTCATGATAATTTTATTCTTGAATTTTTGTTTTATTTGCAGTTAATTTTTACTATAATTTCTCCTCGAACTTTGTATATTATGTAGTTTACTGTCTTTATTTTTGCAAGCATGTTTAGTTTTCATTTTAAAAATCGCTTGTCGCTATTTGACAAGTGTCCAGCTCAGCATACCATTGTATCTGCCACCTAGACTAACGCAAGATAAAAGAAAAAGAAGAAAAAGAATAATATTATTTTTATTATTTTTCTCACGGATTCGCTCTCTTTCTCTCTCTCTCCCTCTCCAACCCGGAAAAATTATTCTTCTGGAAACGTACCAAGGAAAGATTTTGGACGGGAGATAGGAGACACTTCTAAAAAACCTTGAGTGTATGTCACATACTAAATGCATTGCTGGCTTAGATTTTTGATTCGCTCTGAAATATGCGTAATGTACAATTCTGTAGCATGTGGAATGCGCCGTTCTCTATAAGCAAAATTCTGAACATGTAATTGCTTATGTCATATGAGAAGCAACATCTTTACAATAATCGATAACCTGGCCAGAGATATTATTTTATGGAGGTCATCACAGTCGATATTTAATTTACTTTCGTCTGAATGGTTCTGTTGCAAATACGACAGTCCTAATCATTTGACATACAATTTTCCGGGGAAAGCCCCCATATGTTAGTCCTTGTGCCACAACCAAACTACGCTTTGAAAATTTCCAAAACTAATATAATTGTCCATAGTGGTCACGCTAGGAAACATATGTCTCAAAATTACTCTTCTGAAAAAAATTTCTTAAAAATATATATATTCGACTTGCTGTATAACCCGGCGTTGCTCGGGGAATTTTAGTAGTTATGGTGTAATGATCAGACCAAGTGTTTATTCAAAAAGCTCCTGTATGAGGTTTACATGACGCGTAAGTTAGGAAAAATGCGAATTAATTTTTGGTTTTTGTTGTATTTATAAAAAGAGATTTCGGCTTGGTGAATATTCCTAATCAGCATGAATAATTAATGTATAAGGGGTTAGGCGTTACCAGAGTCTGTACTATGATGCGATGACGTTGTGACGCCGAGGAACTAGATGCATTGTTCCAGTAGCGCCGGAGGGTTTGGTACCTTGTAGAAAATGAGAAATTGTTATGACATATGATATGTTAAAGATAAAGATTCGATTTTTGTTGGAATTCAACTAGGCGTTTCGGAGAAACGATCTCACAGAGCAAAATATTCCATTAATTTTTGCCGCACTTTTTGTTGCTAATTAAAATTTTTTTTCGCATATCAAAGCATCAGACCTTGATCTACCAGTGACTCTATTTGGTTGAGATTGAGTAAAGCGTCTTGGAGAAATACATAAAAGTGCGCAAAAGACCAAACTGAATTATGCTGTCGTTGATTTTTGACGAACCCTGTACATTGATTCGAAATATTTTTTGTGAACAACAAAGTTTCGAACTTGATCTACAAGATACCTGATTTTGGTTTAGACAAGCTTGCTAACGCTTACATCACGCCGAGGTGCCTAATAATTGTGCAAAATGAATGTTAAACTAGAAGAATTATTGAAATAATGTTAGAGACCAGAGACAGGGTTGTATATACATCACTCAGTTGAGTCTAAGTTACAGGTAGGAAGTCGAGTGTGGGAACTTTAGACGATTCATGTGTAAAGGTGGAAGAGAATTTGCGGGCTGTGAAAACCTCAAATTTATTAAATAGTGGATGGATTAAGGTTTTTCTGTTGTTTAATACATTTTGCAGAATCACCAGTAAGTGTTCTTT
Source organism: Ascarosepion bandense (assembly GCA_037127315.1). Lineage (NCBI taxonomy): Eukaryota > Metazoa > Mollusca > Cephalopoda > Sepiida > Sepiidae > Ascarosepion > Ascarosepion bandense. Next base: position 58,724 of record JBBBDQ010000270.1, on the reverse strand, counting down.
TTTTTTAAATTTTCGGTTATAGTGAGAAGGTTGATATAGTCAGATTTTAAGCGAACATTTTTTGTTTTTATATTTTTTTATTTTAGAAAACTGAAAATATCTTTTAGTTTTGCATTCAAAGATGTTTTGCTGAGAATAATTTTTTTATTTTTCTTTAAAAATGTGTTACGGTAATAATTTTTCTTCAAAAATGTATTGTTGATAATAATTTTTCTTCAAAAACGTATATTTTGTTTTATAAAAGTTTGTTTTTATGTATATATTTCTATAAAAGTGTATTTTTAAACTTTCATAAAGTTTTGATCCCAGTTTGGGGGTTAACTATTTACCCATAGCTGAGACCCTAACAGGTGCTACCACTCCGGTCGGGATGGACCTGGGAACAACATAATTCAGAGGTGGTTCCATGCTCCCCACAACCTCTCAATCAGAGGCCTTGCTGCAGGATGCTGTTTACAGTCATGTCCAGGGCCGAGAATTAGAAAGGAAGCGTGTACTTCAGGGTGATTAGGTAAATTCCTGAGGAATCCACCACAAGCGTGTGAGCTCCCACTTCTACTCCTAATTTTCTCGTACTCCCATCGTTTGAACTTTCTTTCGTATACTTGCTTCCCTGATTGATACAATCTCCAAAATGCAACGTCAATTATCGTCTTGATTCCAATATTTCTCTTGTACTTTTTTGGCCTCCCCTGTAACTTGTTCTCTTTTTCTTTTTCCCTCTTTCTCTCTCACTGCATCACCTTGCGCAACAGTAGCAGTACTGCCTTGCTTGGGTTGAAAAAATGGTGACCTCTATACGGCCTACATTGTTGTATACTATATACGTTCAGGATATGGACAACAGCAAGATCAGGGACTGTGTTTTTCAGGCACTTGGCATTGTGGGCATTGAAGTCCCCAAACATAAATATATTAGCGAACAAACTTTTCAGTTACACCCAATGGTGTGCATTTGCTGTCTCCGTAACAAACTGTTTTTTTTTTTAGCCCTGTGCGCAACCCCCAAACATGGATTAAGGTGATTTTTTAGGCGTAGCTAAGATGTGACACACAACCAAAAGTAGGGTATACCCAGTGAGGATCGAACTCACTACTCAGTTATAATGATTCTAGCGAGACGAGATTGCTAACCATTATACCACGCCGAGGTGCCCATTAGCAAACAGACGAGAGAAAATATTAATTAGAAACAAAAAAAAAAATTATAGCTTTTGTTTAAACAACGATGTAATATTTTTATAGCATTTGTCCTGGAAACTTTGTTAAACATTAACATGTGGGAGGTATTTCTGCCGCACACTGTATAGTATATTGATGTCAGAAATCGATCTTTTTATTTGTATCTTTGTGTCGACATTATACTTCACGTTTTTGTTTAGTTGGTCGTCTTTCATCTCACTGTTGTCAATGAGTATTATAGACATCTGAATTTCTTTTCAGTTTTAGTGATTTCACGGACCTTTAATTCCTTCGGATAGACATCCATTCTCCTCTTGTAATCTAGCGACTGAATATACGAATATAATTATCTGTTCAGCTTTTGTTTGTTTCTTGTGTACAGTTGCATATAGACTGTCACTATTTGTTGGTTGGAGCGAACATGTCTTCCCAACAAAATCAAGAGAAAAGTTTTACTTTCAACAGCACAGCAACAACAACAGTAAAGCAACTATTGATTTTCTTTTAGCAAGTAAAGGAGAGAATAGAACATTTTTCAGAACTAATTTAGTTCGATTTCATTCCACATCACCGGTTTCAAATGGGTATTTGTTGGACTTGGCGAATGTTGACAAAATAACTTTCTCGTAGACTACACAGACCTAACGCGCCGCTGACGTTCTAAGGAACTGCTTTCTTAAACGCATCCCCACAGCAGGTATTCGTGTCGCCTTTGTATATAATTATATAAAAGATGAAGATTTGTCCATTTGTTTCTTTTATCTTTACTCGTTAATTTTTTTTTTCTCTGCCACCGTTTTTATTTAATTTTTTCTTTCATTCTCTTTTGGTTTTCTTCCATTATATTTCGTCATATTTCTTCTAGTGTTTTTCTCTCATTCTTATATTTTTCAGGTTTATTCATCGCTTTTGCTTCATGCTTTTCTAGGCGTAGAAAACATGTGACGCAAAGCTGAAATTATAAATCTCCCAGTGAGGATCGAGATATCTATTTACTCGTAATGATACAAGCTAGCTAACGATTACAACGCTTCGAGGTGCCTGTAAGTATTTTTAGTAGTGTATGTAGCTTTCAGGCAGGCAGGCAGGCAGGCAGGCAGGCAGGCAGGCAGGACTTACCGGGGCCCGGTAAGAAGGACAGGACCGGAACCACACGACGACCACTACCACTACTACTCCTGCTAACTAGGAGGTGCCACGCCCAACACCAAGATCGCTGTGCCGCTGCAGCTGTTGTGGTGCAGTGGATATCGGCTCGGAACGAGAAGCCCGGGAGCCGATTTCGAATTCCAGTTGAATTCATTACATTCACTTACGCGCAAATACCCTTGGGAAAGCTATTAATCCGTCTCTTCCTTCCAGTTATGGGATAAATAACAGGACAGATTGGGTTCTATAGCCTTAGCTGACAACCAGTCTACCGCATAAAGCAACCTACTGCGGGATAATCTTAAGCCCAGTCAGTCATGTCTCTTTCGAGACATGATCTCCAAAGCCTGTTTCACGTATGACACAACTGACTGATGTAGCTTTATTTGACTCATTCTGTTTTAGTGCTGAAAGACATTTATTTCATCATGATGCTTGATTACAAGCAAGAGGGGGAGGTGATATTGGTTATTTTTTGCTACAGTCTCTAAAATAATTTTATAAACGTTGACAGAAAGTTATGTCGCATAGAGTGAATATCTAACTCACTACTCAGTTTTAGGATATGCGCAGTGGTGCAGTGAATATCGACTAGGAACGACAAATTGGGGAGCCGAGTTCGAATTCCAGTTAAATTTGTTTCATTCCCTTGAGCACAAATACCCCTGGGTAAGGTATTAATCCGTCTCTTCTCTCCAGGTCTGGGTTAAATAATAGAACAGATTGGGTTCTATAAATTTGGTCGGCAACCAGTCTATCGCAGAAAGCAATGGCAAACTAATAATCTTCTGCCCATTCAATCATGTCTCTTAGGAGACATGATCGCCTAAACGTGTAACACGTATAGCACTTAATTGACTGACTCAGTTTTAATAAATCTAGTAATGTGAGCTTGCTTGTGTGACCAACGCAATATCTCCATCAGTTTTATAATACAATATTGATTCAGTATGTTGGTAATCGGAATGTGCGTTCTGGTGCAGTGGATATCGGCTTGGAATGAAAAATCTTGGTGCCGAGTTCGAATTCCTTGTATTTACTTACGCGCAAATACTCTTGGGAAAAGTATTAATCCCTCTCTTCTTTGCAATAACAGGACAGACTGGGTTCTATAGCTTTGTTCTGCAATCAGTCTATCACAGAATGTAATGGCAACCTACTGCGGAATAATCTTCTGCCCATTCAGTCATGTCTTTTCCGAGACATGATCGACCAAGCGCGTATTACATATGGCACTTAACTGACTAACTGATGTCGGTAATCATGGCTCTTTACAAATTCATATTCTATATCTGTTAAATTCCTTAATGACTCGGGAAAATTGTGGAGTAGTTTCCCGATGCCTACTTCATTGTCTTTCTATTAAAATGGCTGCAAGCAAAACCTACGGAGTCCATGCTACGCTGATATTTAACCTATAGTTATTGGGGAGAAAAAAAGATTCATGTTATCCATCCTGACTCGGCATTTCGACTTCAGTGACTTTCTCGCCAATATATTTTGGCTTCCCTTTGTCTTTTTTACAAATATCTTTCATAGCAACTACTCTGACGAGCTATTTTTTCCTGGTGCTCCAATCACATAAATGTATGCATGCTACTCGAATGGCATCTAGGTCTCATCTTTTTACCGTTGAAATCGTTAAATATAACCGCCCTTTCAAATCTAACAGTTTCTTTTTTTTCCTTCCAGTGTAACTCCCTTCCGTTTACTTGCTTCCCACAAATCTTCAAAAGTTTAAATGCAACGACAATTGCCATCTTCAATCACCTTGAATTACTAACATCTTTAAACAATTTTCGACATTTCCTGTACCCTGTTTTTCTCTCTTTGCAAACCTAAAGGCTTTCTTTTGTTAATAGTTCCTACTGTATGAGTAAGAAGGATAGAATGTGGTTGTTGTTTCCGGTGTTAAATTCTTGCAGTTTTAATTAGTCAAATTATGTGAAATTTTCGTAATAGAAAAAAACTCTTTCATACTACAGCATTATTCTCAATATTCTGTATCTGTGAGTACAGTACTGTACTCATAGTTATAGCCCACAACTGACGAAGATTTTTATCTATGTAAAATGTGTGTGATCTTTGTTTAAAATTTGTCACTGGAAGAAGTCAGGAAGATATTTTTCACCTTATGCCTCTGGTTGGTACTCGGAAGAAAATATTTATATAAAGGATATTGTTTGAAAATACCGAACACACGTACTCCTTGAGGCGAAATAATTAAAACAAAAAATCATTCTGGAGAGATTTAATTGCGAAAGTAAGCACAACAAATTAGGTCAGGATTCGAACTCGGCTCGCGCATTCCACTATCCTTGCAGATAATAAATCAACATTTATATTCACACATAATCACATACGCTAAGTTCTAATTGAGAAAAAACCGCATTAAATGTTTTAAAATATTTAGCTGAAAATACAATACTGATTAGAAAATATATTTGTACTATTTGTACCGCATCTTTAAAAAAAAAAATAAAAGGCTTTCATTTGATAGTAGTTCCTACCATACTGAATGCGACTATCGCAATCCAAGACTATAGACATTTTCTCTTCCGGTTAACGACTTAATTGGTTAGAAGTTAAATTCTTTATGCTGTTTCCTGCTTTCTGCTTTCCATTACACATTTCCGTTTCTAGATTCATTTCCTTCTCTTTTAATTTTTTAAATATTTTTAATTGTTTATTTTTCAGTTGATTTTTCTGATTAAAATAATTAACTGTTGATGATACATTCATTTTCTGAAAAATCGTTAAACGTTTTGATTCCGTTACTATTCACCGGATAAAAATGAACGTCTTTATGGATATTGGCAAGAGTAAGAAGGATAGACTGTGGTTGTCGTTGTTGCCGGTGTCGTTTTCCTCGACGGCACCCACAACTTATTCAAATTCTTGCCAGTTTTAATTAGTCGTTTTCAGTGAATGTTTCGCGACAGAAAAATCTCTTTCAATCTATAGCATTCTTCTCCATATTCTAGATCTTTTCGGCAATGTTACCATCTAAATGGCTATAACAGTTCTTTTATTTTCACATAATCTATTTAATACTTTGTTTCTTCGGAATTATTCCGAGTGATCCAATAATGACTAACATTTTCACATTCGAAAACTTGTCAGTTGTTGACAATTTGAGAGCACTTACTTGTCTTTTCGTTTTCTTTCTTATTATTTTGTTATTGTTCCATTTATTCTTCTTACATTATTATTATTGTGTCATTTTTCATCATATTTCGATTTCTGCTATGGTTGCACTACCAATCAAGTCTGCGGGAAGACCTAAGGAAGGTCGTGGCGTGTTGTTATGGCTCCATTTCATATTTTTTTTTATCTTCCCTATCATCCCTAGAGTTAAATAGACAAAGTTCTCATTACTGTGTGGGCTGTACTTAATAAGACAATTTTTTGTATATCTCTTCAGCTGGGGTTTCCAGGGATTCTTTCAATGTGCTGTTTTGTTCCATTTTTTATCATTCCAAGTGCATCTACTATCACTGGCACAACTCTTGTTTTCAATTTCCACATTTTTTCTATTTCAATTTCTATGTCTTTATATTTTGACAGTTTTTCAAATTCCTTGGTTACTATGTTACAATCCGCTGGACAAACTATATCAATTAATAGACAAGTTTTCTCTTTCTGGTTTTTAACAATAATATCCGGCCTATTTGCTTCAATTTTTCTGTCTGTGTAGATGGTCTAATCGCATAGAATGGTGACATCTTCTATTTCTGTAACCGGAGCTGGGTGGTGTTCATACCTGTGTTTGTTTACATATTTTCCATAGTGTTTGCACATTGTCCAATGTAAATATTGCCCCACTCTAGCGTGGCGATTTTTATATTCATTTGGGGCAGGTACAGAACAGCCTGAGATTAGGTGGTCTATTGTTTCTTGGTGTTTATCACAAAACCTGCATTTTGGATTCATATTATTATGTATAATATTTGCCTGAAAGTTTCTAGTGAAAAGATTTTGGCCATAGGCTGCAAGAATGAAGCCTTCAGTCTCATATTATTATTATTATTATTATTATTATTATTATTATTATTATTATTACCAATAATAATAACTTGAAAATATCGAAAACGCGTATTAGTAAATTGTGGAAACCAAAATGCGTTTAACTGTCATAAATATCCAGCAACAATTGGTCAACATGTATCAGGTGCATGTTTTAGTACTGACTGAATATAAACTCGGTATGACAGAGTGAACCAATATCTGTATTTGGAATTCTGCAACTTTTAAGGAATGGAATCTGCAAGAAATTGGTATGAACACCACCCAGACCTGTTTAGAGACGCAGAACTTGTAATAGTTTTATGGAACTTTGCAATACACGCAGAGAGAAGAATCACATCTTATCGACCAGATGTCATGATCAAAGACGACAAAAACATAATGTGCATTCATATTCACCTGGCGGTCTGTAAACACTGTAATTTACTTTAAAGATCTTAAAAAAAACAAAAAAAAAAACTACCAAAATACACGAAACTTGAAATCGAAATATCAGCAATGTGGCTTGTGATGATATTAACAATTCTAATTGTAGTTAGAGTCGCCGGATTTATTGGAAAAGAATCATTGAAAAAATTTCCGGTAATCTAATCCTTAAAGAAATACTAAATATTGTACTCACAGGTATAGCCCACACCCTACGAAGGCGTTCATCTATGTAAAATGTGTGAGATTTTTGTTTGATTTTTAAAAAAATGTCATAGAAAGAATTCATGAAGATATTTTTCGCCTTGTGTCGAAGAAAAAGATGAATTATAATGGTTTTTCGTATTCAATCAAAGGTGATGCATTATAGGTGTTCCCGTAGAAGTCAAACCAAACAGACTTTTGAAACGTTAGGTTATAAGTTTTTTTCTAATTTTATCATTGTGTGAATTTATGTTTGGTGTTGTTATAATTATTATTTATTTATTTCACCCTGTTATTCATTTTCAAAAGAATATCTTTTTGAGGGCGGATTTCAAGTCATTTATCGTCCTAGAAAAAATTTAATTCTTTTTGCCATACTTTATATTTCCAATAGCCAGATCAAGCCAGAAATCTGTCCTTGCTTCTATATTTTGGCTGAAGCTGTTCAATCGGATGTTTCTACAATTGAAGGAGTTTAAAACGCCGCGGCGAATTCGATTCCACACACCTGTTCAGTTGTTCTTTTCATGGCAGATTTTTAGATGTGCAACATTCCTTATTTTAACCATTTCAAATGTTTGCAGTTAAGATCGGTGAAGTAACGGATACAAGGTTGACTCATACTCGGTCTCATCCTATTCCAGTGACATGAATCCGCTATTTTCTACTAACAACAACATCATTCCGTTGCCCCACACATCGAGTAGCCCTTGAACTTAGAATAGCTCTTGAACTTAGTAACGACTGAAAACTATATATATATATATATAATCGTTTCACCTCAAGCAAAGCAGTAACGCCACTGATGCGCAGAGGGCTACATAAACAGAAAAAAGTTTATATAGAAGGAGAGCAAAGAGAAAGACGAACCAGTTACAAGGAGTGTTAGAGAAAGGAACAAGAGAAGAATAGGAATACAGGTGTGACGACAGTTGCAAAGGTAGAAAAAAGGAAAAGATATACAGTGTGATGTAGAAAGAACTGGAGTCAAGTGGTTAAGAGATGGGCATTGACTTTGCATTTAGGTTCCTGGAGGTTGTAGATGTCAGGAAAGCAAGAATATGGAAGCGAGTTCCACAAGCGGGAAGTGCGAGAAAAGAAGCTGATGGAGTAGTGCATTTAGGTGATCTAACTGTAAATGGGTGGGACCCAGTTGCCAGTCTGGTTGCACGAGTAAACTCATGTGGCAGGGGCACCAGATACTTAAATTCGTCTGAGCAGAAGCCATGAAAATATTTATAGAACAGAGGGAAGCCACATCCCGTTGGTGAGAAAGTGGCTGGAGTCGAGACGCCAAGTCGGTACCTATCACATTACTGATTCTCTTTTGGAGCCTGTCGAAAACACTGAAATGAACAGCGGAGGCGCCTGACGATATATAACAGCAGTATTCCATGCACGGACGGATGGTTGACTTGCATGTGTGCAAGATGGATTCAAGCGGAAAAAACATTGTATTTGTAATGGTTCCACTTAGATCTGAAGATAGGGTAAGGACGAAAAGGCGCAGTTTATTGCTCTCAAGGAGACTCGTTTGGTCCATACTTATGAAAGGCAGGTGGGGTGTCCTGTCATAATTGACAGACAGCAGCTTCGGAGAGAGAGAGAGAGGGAGCGAGAGGGAGCGAGGGGGAGTGAGAGATAAATAAATATAAAAATAACTGAATGTTGGTTCAAATAAAAAAAAGCCTCCGTGTATAAGAGTTCTCTAATCTATATTAATAAAAATATACACCCTTGTGCAAAATAATTGAAATATCTGATTTAATTTCCCTTTTTTTAACATACGGTCAGTTTTAAACCCACTGATTTTCAGGGAGTAATTGATTTTTACTTTTTACTCAAATTAGGTTATTTGCAATATTGTGCACTAATATGATTTTATTTTCTTTATGTATAACGAAATTTGTTTGCTCAAGGAATGTGTGAAAGATACTTGGCAGATATGATTCGTTTCGTTTAAATTAATTTGTTCAAGAGTGTGCAGTATTTTCGTCACCATTGGCACAACACTGCAAGCTATCGAAACAGTCGTTGGAAAACTCAGAATTGTGCACCCGGTGAAGAGAAATGTATATTTAATACAACGGTCGAAACGTAATGAATATGGCAACAAAGATGAGAAAAACAGTCCGAATAATGTAAATAGTATAAATAATTACGATACCTCGTCTTAGATATATGGAAAAATATAAATTTACCATTCATTTGTGCATTGAATATAGTTGTCAGCTGATCTGGGGCTTCGGCGACTTTTCTCAAGATTTTCGATGCATTCCAAAGAAAGGTAAGCAATGAAATCAGTACTTACCTTGCATCTCCATTGCAGTTAACTTATCACTGCAGTGGCAATGGCTTCCTTTCTCTTTTCTATAAATAAATTCATGGTAGTTGTATCAATGATATATTCTCGTTTGTACGCCAAAAGTATGAATTCAAATGTATGAATATAAGGCTACCAGCTATTTTCTTTTTTACTATTAAAATAGATTCATAAAACCGTAAATTTTATTCTAATGTATTTTCTAATTTCTCGCACTTTTCACCCCTGAAATTTATTTCCGGTTTGTTGCTTCACTATCACCTACAATCTTAAAAAAGTTAAATCCAATGAAAATCGCCATCTTATGTCTTCTTTATTTTTCTTTCTCTTCATTAAATATTCTCTTTTTCCTTAGTTTTCATTCACCCTTGCTTCTTAGTGACACTATCACCTTACTTGTCATAAAATGATAAAAAAATATGACTATCAATTCTTTTCTGTGTGGTCCAAATTGTCGACATATGTATTAAGAAGAGAAATGTTTTTTGTGTAATCACTTCGATATTGAAGTAATAAGCTAGTCTAACTAAATGTTACTACTGATTGGGTGTCTTCGATTAGACTGGTCAACACGATTGCTTGTGCCAAGAAACAAAACGCAAATTTTAGCTAATTTTTTGGTGCCGATTCAAAAAATGATTTTAGATTTTCATGATTAGATACCGTTTTGCTGTAGTGAAATTGCTCAATTTTGGAAAAAGGTCAATTTACGATCTTGGCTGATCACAAAATTTAGTCAATAAAAGTCGTAGAAATGCATCAATTTTCAGGTAGGTCTGTTATATAGCGACAAATAACAAACACGGTTGTATATAAAAATATATGACTTATATTTTTATTGATGAACGATGGACCGTGTGGCACAAGGCAGAGAATTGAGAGCGCGCTTCTAATGGGATTTCGACGGGAGCTGGCCTCTCTGCTTAGCTCGTCTAGCTTCTTCTTCGACTTCTCGAGACTGACTTTTCTGTGTTTTCGCAGTCTTTATATATCTTCCAAAAGCGGAAATTGTTTCTTCCGGTTTTTGATCACGCGACGCCTACACGACGCCTACGTAATTCTCAGTGTCACCTGTCTGTTTGCCTGCGTAGGCATTTCCGCCGCTGTCGGAAATAGGGTCAAAGTGACATCCGCTACTTTTCATCAACCGGGAACGCCCACGCTTCATCGGCCTTCTTCGGCTGGGGCCAGATTATTATATTACAGGTCGACCAATGTATGTCAGTCACCTGAAATATACTATTTTTATCAAAAAGTGGGGAGAAGGGTAAATATTGCTTCTCGGCATTTTGGCTAAGATCAAAGCGTAGTATCTGTTCACAATATCTCGATTGACGTTTACGTATTCTCTCCGTATCCGAAGTTTCGTATTCGGGTCTGTCGGGTTCGTGTCCGTTGTGTTCGTTTCACACGTATTCGTTTCCGTTGTTCCATAAGTTCCGTCGATAAAAGGGAAAGTTCGCAAAGTTTCGTCGAGGAAAGCCTCCGTCAACAGCAGAACAATGTCGGAGGCCTCGAAAAAGCCTGAGTCTTGTAACAAAAACAATCAGTGAATTTTTGCTTTTGATGGACGAGTTAATGATATTATTGCAAATATGGTTTCCTTATTAATTTTTGTATTTTGTGTGATTAACCAAGAATCACATACTACTTCAGAAAAAAAAATAGGATTCATAGCCACGAAGCAGGAAAGATTGATGATCTTTATATAAGAAAACATATTAACGATGATATATTTGTTAATTCAATGAATGACTTGGAATTACACACATTTGTTGACGTGGTAAAAATTGTTTTAGGCAATCGCTGGGCCAAAAACTACAATGAGTCAGTGGAAAAGCTGTCGAAAAGTCTATGAGACAGAGGCGCTAATATGAGTATTGAGCTTTATTACGTAATGCGGACCTTCCGTTAGCAAGAACAAATTCTTTCGAACACCGTTTTTGTGCTTGTTTACCTTTTACTTCTCGTTTCACTGTGACGTCTTTCTTGTTACCGTTTTTTATTCTATTTTGTTTTTCCCTTCTCTTTCTTTATTGTGCCTTCTAGCATAGACTATGCTTACTTTGTTGTAATTTCCTGTCCTTTATCACGCCTTGCCGTGTTTTTTTTACCCACTCTCGGCAATGTGATAAGGCCACGTGAGCGAGACTCTCCTTTGGCGGGATCTTCAGATTTCTCCATGTTGGTCCCTGCATTGACACGCACTCTTTCGCCTCTCCGCCGTTTCATAGAACTTTGGTATGTTATTTCTTCTTTCATCTCCTCTGATTTAAAAACACTTTACCTCCTGGTAAGAGTGGTCGCTTTCTTCTCCTTCTTTGTTCTCGCTTACTCCCTTCCCTGTTTCTAGCCTTTCCTTTTCTCTCCTTTATTTCTGTCTTTTTCGTTGCATTGGACCCATTTTGTTTTCTTCATTTATTTCAGATTTTTTACCTAATTCGAGGAATAAAATCTTTCGTTTTTCCTATGAAATTCGTCTGTGTTCGTACGAATTTGAGTTAAACTGGCTGTCCAAACGAGATGATTTTCGGCATTTTGTCCAGCGCAGCACACATAGATATCTGGATAATTATCCGGATAATTGCGGTGACGTGAGTGATGAGCACGGAGAACGATTACATCAGGATATCAAAACAGTGGAAGAGCGCTACTAAGGACGATGGGTAAAATGAATTATTGCTGACTACTGCTGGAGTATCACAAGGGACTTAGATAACACTAAACATAACAATCAATAAAGAGAAAGTTTTTACCATAGATTTTATGTTCGCGAAGTTTTTATTTCTGCTGTAAAGTTATTGGTGAAAATACTTGGTATATTTACTCATGCTATTTTAAAATTTAGGATCTGATTGTTATTGAAAATATAGTATTTCTCAATAAGCAGATCAATATCTTTTCAGTCTATCACAACCCGTTAAGCAAAATAAAGGAAGGTAAAGAAGGTATTGGGTATTACCTATTTATTATTCATTAATATTTGTAGATCAAAATCTCATTTTCAGAATGGTAGGAGAGCTTGTTTTCACGTCCGCTCGTGGACGGTGCCTTTTAAATATTAAACGCATTGCGATAGCCTTCAAGACCTACTTATACATCTAATATACACAATGCTTCAAACCAATTACAAAACTCGCCAATATTTCTTGATTTAAATACAAATTGAGAGGTTTCTACATTTTCACTTTAAAAATATAATGCCATCGATCTATATTACATATACAGAAGACAATGATCTTTCTCCAAAAAGTAAGGTCATTTTCAGATTCTGAGCCCTCAAATTAGCTAAATACGATATTTAGTGTCTCGACACTATTTCAAATTATTCTGTTTTTGTTAACGAGTGTTAACAGTGGCTACCAAATAATCACATGATTAATCTAATCATAATAACAATAATAAATACATTCTCTACAATTGGCAAATAAGGTAATGCTGAAAGTGGGGATATTAAAACTTCTCAAAGAAACGTTCAGCCGGGAATTTTTATATAAATTTCATAAATGTACCGACGACAATATTAGTGCATGAAAATGTTTTGATGAATAATAAGCGATCGGCATTAACCAATGGTCGAGCTGGTAAGTGAAAATGAAGAAAATGCATTTATCATGACGGCACTTGTATTTGGTACTCAGGTGCTAACTGACATCAGTCTATAAACATGTAAATTTGTATATAAAAATATCTAAACCATCTAAGGCATCTCAACTTTGATAAATATTTAACAAGACTGTCTCCGTCTGTTGCAATTGTAGTCAGTTCCTATATTTCGACGTCATCTGTACGTATAGTAAATAAAGTATGAGAGAAAAATAAATTGAACATAGAGTAAGCTGTGACAGAGGTAGTTTCGCTCAACAACGAAATTAAAACATGAACCTGAAAACTTGAATTATATTTTAACTCGTCTCGTCGGATATGGAATCCATGCATGGCGCCAAACACATCCAGTTGTTTAAGATCAATGGTGGATAAAAATACTGAGTGAGAAGGCTTTGAGTCTTCGCAAAAATAATTCTTCTATTAACATTGTGAATTGGCGCTACAGAATCACAAACAAATAATGAAGGGAATAACAGAAAGCACGTCACTCGATGACTACCAACAGCAGCAATAACTAAAATGGATAGCACTTATAAATTCGGAGAGAAACCCATATCAGTATCGGGAAGAATAATAAAAGCTAATGGACTTGAGAAACCGATTTTCCTAAAAAAATGATTTAAGAGAAAAAAAATTATAAATTACAAATAAATAGATACAAGTTGCTCGGTTGATTAATGTCAAATATTTTCTTGTTGGGAAAATGTTAATGTTACAGTTATCATTAATATTATTGTGCACATATAAAATACTTTTATTATTTCGAATGACATGGCGGTGTAATTGTTACCACAGTATGATAAACGATTGCTAGTGACACTTGTCCTCTCTCGATGTAGATTTTGCCAACACTAATTTAAACGTAGCAGATTTCACACATATATATTTTCTATTATTTTAAACAATTATAAAAGAGACTGAATTATTCAACTTTACAAATTGTCCGAATATGTACAACTTGAAGTGTCCAATTCAAAGCAAACTTTCGTTTCGTCAAATCGAAATGATCTTAAATAAATCTGATTTAACTGGTATATTACAGCAATCAGAATGGCTGGCCCTAGCAACACAAAGCGCCTCTTCCGCCTCATTCTATAACATGACTTAAAAAGAAATGACTACATCGAATTTATAGATGCATCTATTGCTATGAAGATTGGGTCACTGCATCAGGCCAGAATATTGCCCATTTATAAATCTACCATTCGTCAGGGCATTGATTACTGTTGCTATCCTCCTGCTATTTATATTGAGGTTCTTGATAAAATCCAAAGAACGATCTGAAATATAAACGACCTAATTTGAGAACCCACCTTCAGTCGATTTCATACGGACGGGGTGTTACTTCTCTTTGTCTTTTCTCCAAGTAATTTCATGACAACTGCACTGCCGACCATTTTTCTCTGGTTCCCCGACATTGATTTACGCGTGATACTAGATTGACGTCAACAGTATTTACCCACCTTCCCACATAAGGCGAGATGTAACACAAGGTCTTTTTAATGTGGGTCTTCACGGCCACATAGTCAGGCCAAAAATATCTGTCTATCTATCCCCAGTCGTGATTCTACCATTCGGCGGAACCACGACTTGGTCGAAAGCAGATAGTGCTCTCCACCCGAAGGCAGAGAGCTGACAGTGTCATAGCAGCAGGGGCAAATGCCGGCTGCGACGGTATTTACCCACCCTTTTACTGTCGAAATAGTTAAATGTAACCGCTGCTTCTACTGTGATAATTTTTTTCTCTCGCTTCCTGTTTGTATGCTTTCAAGATAAAAGTTTAAATGCAACGTCTATTGCCATCTATCTATTTGATTCCCATCCATCTCTTATCCTTTTGTCGACAAACCCTGTACATCACAGTAACCCACAGCACACAAGTAATATTCCTGCCTTACTAGGAAGAAATGATTATAATAATTATTTTTGCTTTTATGAGCTAATATATATTGTGTGTATTTAGGCAGCATTTTTTCATTAATGCATGTTTCATTAAATAATATAGACAAGTCTTCTCTATTTATTTTATTATAATTCTTTTCGTTTTCTCTGAGAAGCTTAATAGCATTATCATTAAATGAAGAAAGAAAATTACAATATTGATACATAATTTTTTAAATACTCCAATCTAAGATTTCGGCTTACATAAACCATTTTGAAATATGTCAAATTATATTATCTATATATTTAAAAGGCAATCTGTGAGCCTGTGTGCGACTGTCCCTATGCACGCCTACATTTTTTAAGCTACACCATTCAATATTTCTAGGGACACATATATCCAGGGAAGCCAGGTCAACACATACTTTTTGGGTTTTAATTTCAGCAATTTTCCCTTTCGCACTTTTTGGCAAATGGAGATGATTGTTTACATTTGCTCGGTCAAACATCTAAGGTCTAAGATGGTTGCTAATTTACGTCACAGAAATCAAATCTAACGTGTCAAACGCTACTAAAATATTTTAAAAAAATGATCTTTTATATTTAATTTTTTTCTGACGTTTTATTTCCGTAAAACATCTAAGATCTAAGATGGTTGCTTAAATATTTCACAGAAATCGAATAGCACGTGTCAAACGTAACTAAATTAATTTTTTATTAAAAAGAAAAAAAAACGAGCCTTTATATTTAATTTTTATTCCGACGTTTTAAAAATTCATTTGGTCAACAAAAAATGTGAATATTTTCCCCATAAGTTTGAAACAAAAGAAATATTTTAAAATAAAATGTGTTTTTTCAAACAAAAACAAAATATGTAAAAAAAAAAAGTGCCAATGTTTAATTTAATTATTTAAGACTTTTTTTTTAAAACTTAATATTTCATACTTCAGAAAATAAATTTTAAAAAATTATTTTCGCTAAATATTTCATGCAGGAAATCGTGTGTTTTTGTGTAGCATTAATGTAACTTTTTCCTCTAAAATTAAAAAAATGTGTACATTTTTAAATATTCTTCGAAAATTTAACTGAGAGCGTAATAGTTTTTATATTTCTAATTTCAGTAAAACAAAAAATAATAATTTTCATTTTTCAGTTAAATTCTTATATTCAAGAAAATTTTTGAATATTTTCCCCCGTAAATTAAAAAAAAAACAAAAAAAAAACACATTGTTGTTTACAATGTCACACAAAACATCAAATCACGTTTACGCAAAACAAAAAGAAATATATATTTTTTAATGGAATATTTCAACAATATTTAAACAACAATTTTGTATATAACTATTTTTTATAGAACCGAGTTTTAAAGGAGTTTATCCATTTAATATTATAAATATTATTGCATCACGAGATTTGATGTTTGTGTGAGTATTGAATATTGTAAACATTGCGTTACACTTCTGAACTGAGAGCGTAATAGTTTTCATATTTGTAATTTCAGTAAAACAAAATAAATAATTTTTATTTTTCTCTTAAATTCACTTGGTCAAAAGAAAAAATGTAAATATTTTCCCCCGTAATATTGAAACAAAAACAAACGCAATGTTGTTTACAATGTCACAGAAAACATCGAATCGCGTTTACGCAAAACAAAAGAAAATAGATTTTTTAATGGAATTTTTTCAACAATTTTTAAAGAACAATTTTTTATATAATTTTTTTTATATAACTGAGTTTTAAAGTGAGGCGGCGACTACAAGCGCTCGGAAATCGCAACGTTAATTAAAAAATGTTCTGAGTTGCACGGGCAACGCCGGGTTATGATGCTAGTTTATGTATATAAAAGGCAATCTGTGAGTCTGTATGTGACTGTTCCCTATGCACGCCTACATTTTTTAAGCTACGCCATTCAAACTTTCTAGGGAAACATATCTACAGGAAAGCCAGGTCGACACATACTATGTGAGTTTTAAGTTAAGGATAATTATCCCTTTCGCATTTTTTGCCCAATGGACACGAATGTTTGCATTTGCTCTGTAAAACATCAAAGATCTAAGATGGTTGCTGAACTACGTCACAGAAATCAAATCACAGGTGTCAAACGCGACTAAAATATTTTTATATTAAAAAAAAAATGAGCCTTTATGTTTAATTTTTATGCCGACGTTTTAAAAATTTATTTGGTCAACGTAATTCTGAAACAAAATAAATATTTCATAAAAAAAAGTTTTTTTCAAACAAAAACAAAATATGTAAAATAAAAAGTTGCATCTTCTACTACTAAAATGTCTTGAGTTGCACGGGCTATGATGCTTGTACATTATACACACGAATAAACCATAATGACGAAATGTTTTTGTTTACATGGAAAGTTTCCAAGCAACAACAAACACGTGCATTTAAGACGCTGGAAGCGAATGTCGCATCACAGCTCGTGACGTCACACATGACCTAGCGAGACTGAAAACGATATATATATATATATATATATATATATATATATATATATATATAGTTGCAGAAAATATATTTATATATATATATATATATATATATATAGAAGGAAATTACTGCAAAAGTAATTCAAACTTACCAAAAAGGTAGCTTTTAAAATTCCACTTATCCTATCGGCACAATGCTTCTATGACGGTCTTGTGAATCCAATTCGTAAAAGTTCAAATTACTCTTGGGGTCATCAGGAGAGAATGTGCATATATATACTTTTAAATATAAAAGACAATGAATATCTATTATGTTTAATCGCTTCTCGGTCTTTTGGCTGGGGAGCGTAATGACCAAAATAAGACCAGTTCAGACCAGTTCTGAACCTATCCACTGCGGTGGATAGGTAATATTTGACCAGTACCTGGGCGTTCGCGCTCAGGTTCCCCACATTAAAAAAGACCTTTGTGTCACATCTCTCTCAAGTGGGGGAGAAGAGTAAATAATATCATTAGCCGTTCTAAACGTCGTATTTTGGCTTAATTTCAGTTGAAAATAAAGACAAAAATTTTCCAAAATTTGGTTAATTTTTTATTAATTTGGTTCTAAGTTTTCGGTTCACATGAGCCACCTTCAGAGAGGTTATTAAGACGGTAATACAGTAACATCCACCATCACCGACGATTTTATTTTGCTGCCTCGATACAATATATATATATATATATATATATATATATATATATATATATATATATATATATAAGCCCAAAAAAGCAAAAGTAATTATTTAAATAACTGCAGGTCTGTTGCAATGGATAACAATGATGGGAAATCTCAGATAAGAGTCTGAATTCCAGTCGGGTTTGTTACATTCAATTAAACACAAATAACCTTGGAAAATATATTTGAATTCGTCTCTTATCGCCCAGCTATGATTGTAATATCAGGACAGGTTGTGTTCTGTAGCCCTGGTTAGAAACCAGTCTACAGTAGAGAGAAATGGCAACATACTGTGTGAAAATGTTCTTCCTTGTCAGTTATGAATCGTAAGTGAATCGGACATAGTTGCAGAAGCGTGGATCACGTATGGAACTTAACATATATGTACTTTTTCTACCCTTCAGAACGCAGATGACTGAACTTTTCTCTGCTTTAATTTTTTTTCCATTCCCCTGTTGATTTCCTGCTGTACAATGTGATTAGCAATAATACGGGCAGCAGATTGACCAATATTACTGGATAGTTAGTTCGATTCTCACCGTACGAACAATCCTTGTTTTCTTGAGCCAAAAGTTATCTAGATTAGCAACATATCGATTTATTTCCTCACGTGTATTTAATTATGCATGGCGAATTTTAATCAAAGTCCCAGGCCTTCTCAAGGGCTTCAAGCTTTTCCAATTAACAAAACTAACGCCACTATCTTATTAATGTTTGAAAGCTGAGACTACTGACCATTGCCAAGTAATCATGTCGCTACTCTGTGATGTCGATGAAACAATGTACGAATTAAAGTTCCGATTTTCGTTAAAATTCTTATTTCCAATGAAAGTCTATTAATTAATATTCACCTTTATTATCACCATCAAAAGGAAAAGGACTGCTCATAAGTTTGAACCCACTGGATTAATGCATAATACTTCGTACAGAAAGAATGCAATAAATATCGAAGCTATAGCTTTCTGCAAAGACTTTATATCGTAAGAAAGAAAGAAGTAAACATCAAGAGTCGTGTTGCTTGTAACAGATTCATACAAAAATATTTTTGTCAAATATACGTACAATTCCTTCAATTTTAACACTTATACTTCCATGTGTGCTGAGGCAGATTTCATAAAATGAAAAGTCTACCATTAATAAAACGTCACCTACTGACAGTGCCCTACATGATACAGCCTTGGGTAATCATGTCACGAAAGAGACATGACTGACAGGGCATAAAATCTTCCCACAATAGATTGCTATAACTTTCTGCGGTAGATTGGTTGCCAACCAAAGCTATAAAACCCAATCTATATTGTTACTTAACCCATAGCTGGAGTGAGAATAGATGGATTAATACTTTTCCTAAGGGTATCCGCGCGTATGTGAATTGAATGAATTCGACTTGAATTCGAACTCTACTCTCCAAATTCCGGGCCTATATACACTGAACTACAACACACAAAGTTATCACTCTGAGTAAATATATACATTAAAATTTATATATAAAACCCATAACATTATAAATCCCTTTAATTTTTATATATGTAAAAATACTCGTAATAATGAGAAACAGCTAGACGTGAAAACAAGAAAATTAGTTTAATTTATTATCTGGTTGCTCTAATAAAATTGTGAGTTTGGGGACAAATGTAGATTAAAATTTGATAAAATTAAGTAAAGTGTATACGATCTTTGTCACATATTTTCTTAGATGCGTGTAATGAGTTGTATTTTGTGAGATTCTTGATAGAGGATACTGATTTGTTTGTTCAAGATTATTATAGTCCGAACAATGAATGACTATGTCATCAGCATAATTTAAGCAAAAAAAAAAAAAAAATACAGAATGTGCCTTTTTCCTATTTTTTTATCTCAAATTTTTGTTGAGTGATAAGATAAATGTTACTTTTATGACCTGAAAAAGAAAAATAAGTTGAAATTTTCGTTGACGCACGTGTTAAAGACCTGTCCATGCAAAACTCTTATTCAATGTCTCGTGTTTGTGTGCGTAACGGAAAATGTGGTGTTGATTCTCATTGGTTTAGATTGGGTAAATGAATGATAATTATAATTGTTATATTTATTTCATTATAACTATTTTGGGCACTATAATAATTTCTATATATATCTTTATGGACCAGACACTACATACTCTACAAAGTATTTCAACAACGGATCATTCTATACCTCATCTTGAGGACAAAACTTAGCAAATGAAAACCACGATAAATTTAATCTCTTCCCAGTTTACGATCTATGCATATACAGATGTAAACAGAAGGAAACTAATTACTTAAACATTCAAAGTGAATCTACTAATAGAATGTAGCTTTCTGCTTATCTTTCCGAGGCTAATGTATAGCGGATGAAGGAGGCTATGCTGATGACATAGTCATTCATTGTTGGGACTATAATGACCTTGAACAAACAAATCTGTATCCTCTATCAAGTATCTCACAAAATACAACCCAGGATTTAACCACCCAAAACAGAAATGAAAATCTGGAATAAAAGCAGTAATGTCTCGTACTATGAATCTACCATTTTTGGCAAATTGCTCAAGACTATTATCAATGCTGAAACGATGCAACATCTCACATAAAAAAACTTGTTCTTTGACAAGCAGTAGTGCTTCCGCTTCAATAGGTCTACTACTAATGTGCTGACGGCCATCACCGAATATATATATATATATATATATATATATATATATATATATATACATACACGTGTGTGTGTGTGTGTGTGTGTGTGTGTGTGTGTGTGTGTGTGTGTGTATTTTCTAAACATGTACTATTAAATATAACAGACAATTAATGTGTATTATGCTTAATCACGAGCCGTTCTAAACATCGTAATTTCAGGTGAAAATAAAGACAAAAAATCTCCAACATTTTGATAATTTTTGATTAAGTTGGTTCTAAAATACGATAACGGCTCATGATTAAACATAATAGACATTCATTGTCTCTTATACTTAACAGTATACGTTTAGAAAATTATCTACTGCCTCGATACACTATATATATATCTTGACAAAATACAACGAAGAATCGGTAACGTGACTGATACCGACTTAGCTGACCGCCAGCAGTCACTCTCTCACCGGTGTGATGTGGCTTCCCTGTGCCTCTTCTATAAATACTTTCATGGGTTCTGCTCTGATGAAATTAAATCACTGGTGCCCTCTAGGTGTGGGCTTGCACGAGATACTAGATTGGCAATTAGGTCCTACCCTTTAACAGTGAAACCGATGAAATGTAACCGCAATTTCTACTCCAACAGCTTCTTTTCTCGCACTTCCCGCCTGTGGAATTCCCTTCCGCGTGCTTGCTTCCTCGACGGCTATAACCTCCAGGAGTTTAAATGTAAGGTCAATAGACACCTCCTAACACACTAACCCTCCCATTCTCTCCAACTCTCCCCTATGTACATCGTAACTCGTCTATTGCCCTGTGTAACCCCCTGCGCTATAGTGGCAGTGGAATGCCTTGCTTGGGGTGACATGATAAAAAAATATATATATCAGAACCTTGGTAAGAACGGCAAAGCTTGGACAATTGGTCTGGATAATTCGAAAGCGATTACGACGAAGATGAGATCCAACTGATATAAACGGAAAGGGATATATATATATATATATATATATTATTCGAAGTAGGTAAGCGGTTTTGGCATATGTAACCGGGTATGACAATCTAGCAAGTTGTTGTAATGGACCAGTACTCGTCGTAGCACTATGCAGTATGCTGAGACGTAGGCTTATGCAATAGGCAAAGTCAATAGACGTATAGCAACAGACGTAGACCTATATCCGTAGACCTGTCTCCGTCCTTGCCTGAGTCTGTATTTATGGCTGACACCAGCCAGTCATATTATTGTGAGGGGGAACCAAGGTGTATGCATATTCATTACATCACATATTCATTACATCAGTTACAATACAAGAAATATTTCTTATCAGCAAAGAAATATAAATTAATAAATTCTAAATATTGTTCGGACTGTTGTTCTCATCATTGATAGAATATTAACGTCGTTTCTGTAGTTGTACGTTTTGACCTTCATGTGATTGGAATTTTGAACTGAACCCTTCCTGTTTGTTGGAGTAGATTTTTCTAGTTTCACGCGTTATCTCTCTTCCAGGAGTCATGTCTCTTTTTCAGGTATTTCTTTTTACATTCTATCTTTATACCTTACAATATCACCCTAAAAAAAGTGGCTTGCGACAGAAATTAGGCTACCTAGAATCCTCTAAAATTTTCTCATCAGGTAGTTAATAATGGTGGTAATGACCATCATTATTAACTACCTAATGAGACATAGTTCTTTTAATATCTGAACAAAATTGTAAATTTTGTAGTATTTTGTAGTTTGCACATGATCGAGCGTTATAATTATAAACACACACACACACACACACACACACACACACACACACACACACACATATATACATATATATATATATTTTTTTTTCCATGAAATATAATTTTATGGGATGCCATATTTAGGGTTAAAGTGATTAACATAAACTAACCATTGAAGTCTGCCAGTGGCGACTGTGTTTCATAATTCAACTAATCCTCAGGTCATATGCCTTGTGTTTTGCTCGAGTATTTGTACATACAATTCAGTGATGCTTGGTGTATAGTCTCTTGTATTATTTTAACGGTTCCAGTTATTATTTTAGTGGAAATAATTTAGAATCGGATGCAACTATTTGACTATTTATAGTGTTGTTTGTTAATTTTGCATTCAGTAATGATAATTTAATTTTTGCTAGTTATTATTACGTTTGCTTGTATTTATGCATGCGTTCGTGGTTTGTTAGTTTGTTTATTAGGTACTTGATTTATTTTCTTCGTTATTAGTTTGGATTTGTTTCTTATTTTTAATTATTTCTTTTATTTTTTTATTTCTTTATTATTAAATTTTTCATTCTTAGTTTTTGATTTTTAAATAAAGTAATAAAGATTGGTCTCTGTGCTTGCATTTTCATATGAGTTCTGCCGTTTATTTAGTTTATGGTGGCCTAGGAAAGTAATAATAACTCTTTTCTCCTTCATATTGATTTATACATTTGGTATTCATTTTTGTAGGATGATGGCATTTTCCGTATTTTCCTTTATATTTTGACGTGATTTGCTTTTACTCTTCCAGATATGTTTAGAAAGGACTGTGGTATTTGCGTATTCAGTATTTCTATAGGAGGTTTTTTGTTAGTAATCTTTTCCTTCAATAACTTTTATGTATATAATTTCGTTATTTGTGAATTTTACAATGGTTTGGTATATTACATTGTTTACACACACACACACACACACACACACACACACACACACACACACACACACACACACACACACACACACATATATATATATATATATATATATATATATATATATATTATATATATGGTGTATAGTTAGGTCGTGAAGGCTGTCACAATGCGTTTAGTAAAATAAAGGAAGATAAAGATTTTGCTGGGTATTACTATTTATTATACATTATTATTTCGAGATCATCTTCAGAATGGCAGAAGAGCTTGCGTCCGTCTGAGTGAGTCCGCGCCTCTCAACGAATGGTCATTCCTGGTTGCTGCTGTTGTCATTAATTGTAGCGAGTGCTTGTGTGTGTGTGTGCTTGTGTGTGTGTGTTTAAGTGTGTTAGAGCATGTATGTGTGTGTGTTTTTACCTTTCTTCTTTTACTATATATACCATAAACACACATTTATATATGCATGCGCTAACACACACACACACACACACACACACACACACACACAAGCACTCGCTACAATTAATGACAGCAGCAGCAACCAGGAATGACCATTATTTAAGAGGCACGGACTCACTCAGACGGACGCAAGCTCTTCTGCCATTCTGAAGATGATCTCGAAATATTAATGTATAATAAATAGTAATACCCAACAACATCTTTATCTTCCTTTATTTTACTAAACGCATTGTGACAGCCTTCAAAACCTAACCATACACGTAATATACACAATGCTTCAAGCAAATCACAAAACTTTAATATATATATATATATATATATATATAGTTTAGCAAAAATTGTAGATATTCTACAATTTTTTCTAAATTATATTACTCTGTTAAATAAAGTATTTAACATTGAGTTCTTCTGAGTTTGTCTCTGTTGGAATTTACCTGACTTAAATACCAAATATTCAACGTTATATATATATATATATATATATATATATATATATATATATATCACATTTGTGTGTGTGTAGGTGTGTGTTTGTAGGTGTACTCTGTGAAGAATGTCTAGGTCCTCATGTAGTCATCAGTTCAGCGGATTTTATTCAATGTATTTCGTTCAGTATCTGTTCTCGGTGATCTCTATGAATAAAGGACTATTTTGTTAATGGTTTTCACAATTAAATTGCTTTTATTATTCAAAACAAGTTATCTGATGCTGTGAAATTGACCTTACCCGCTTAATGGATTAATTGAAATAAAATGTAATTTCAAAACGATTTTGTTTATTTTTCAGCTCATAATTAATTTCATTATTATTGCGAGATTAATTTTATAGAAAAAAAATAAAAAAGCAGAATCATATTTACAAATGTGAGTCTTTACAAATATCGTTTTCAATTCAGAAGAAAAAAAATACATATTTATAACTTCACAGACAACTTACCAATGAGAGTCGAATTGAAAATAGGAAGCGAAGTGTTTTTTTATAAACGTTCACAATATTTTCATTTCCGTTATACTTTGTAATTATTTGTATTGGTTCATAATCTGAAAACTAATATGTATCAATTATAATCTTTAAGAAAGAAAACTAGAGTTAACTATATGTTTTAATTTAGATTTACATCTAGCATTGACAATTACTCGAATATAATTATTTATTGAGTTTACTTGATTATATATATATATATATATATATATATATATATATATATATATATATATGAATTAAGATATCGATATTTGAATTTATTTCTGAAAGTTTTGTTTATATATTTTTCTCGTTTCACCGAAAGCAAGGCGGTACCGCCACTGATGCGTAGGGAGTTGCATAATAGTAAAAGTTTAGACAGGTGAAGAGTGAAGAGAAAGATGACCAGTTAGAGGGTGTGTCAGAGAAAGGGCAAGAGAAAGATGAGAAGACGTGTGAAGAGAGTTGCGAAAGTAGAGAGAGAGAGAGAGAGATAGAGGAAAAGAACAGGATATACAGGGTGATGTAGAAAGAAATAGAATCAAGGGGATAAGAGACGGGTATTGACAGTGCATTTAAATTCCTGGAAGTTGTAGCTGTCAGGAAAGCAAGAATATGGTAGCGAGTTCTACAGGCGGGAAGTGCAAGAAAAAAAGCTGCTGGAGTAGAATTGTCGTCTGCATTTATTTGATTTAACTGTAAATGGATGGGACCTTGTTGCCAGTCTGGTTGCACGAGTAAATTCTTGTGGAGGGGGCACCAGTGACTTCAGGTCGTCGGAGTAGAAGCCATGAAAATATTTGTAGAATAGGCAGAGGGAAGCCACATCCCGCCGGAAGAAAGTGGCTGAAGTCGAGCTGCTAAGTCGGGAACTATCACATTACAGATTCTCCTTTGGAGCTTGTCGAGAACTCTGAGATGAACATCAGGGGCGCCTATCCATATATGACAGCAGCATTCTATGACTGGACGGATGGTTGATTTGTATATGTGTGTACTGACGAATGTAGAATTATTACTTATATTATTTAATGTTCGTATAATATGCTCATCTTTGTTGTTACGAAAACCACATTTCCACTGTTTTAACTGATTCCTCGGTCAGACTTTACGGAATTTCGAAAAGGCACTTTATTCAACCTATAATCCTCTTCTCTGCTGGCTGGTTGGCTAGCACCCCATTTCCACATTCTGTGAGTAAAAAGTTAGAAATATCTTCTACAACGGTCAGTGGTTTTGTTCTCGGCTTGGAGTTAAAATGTCTTGAATATTGTTGAATTCTGTTCTGGTTGAGCCATTATTTTTTTATTTTTTGTTCGTTTTGCCTAATTTTTGCTTGATTTTAAAACTTTTCATGCTTAATTGAAGGATTGATTTTGTTTTCTTAGACATTTCATTGCCTGGACTTTAACTAAGTTAAAACTTATCAATTCAACAACGTTTTTTTTTTTTTTTTGTTTCCCGTTTAGGATGCGGTTTCCAGTTTTCTCTTTTCCAATCTTTTCACTCTTTTCCTTTTTTATTTTTTTTTTCAATTGGAGTAGATAGACTAAACTATCGCCCGTTTCACACTCCACCCACATCTATTGAACGGGTGAAGAGGCTCATCCCTTGTTTCCTGTTTAGGATGCGGTTTCCGGTTTTCTCTTTTCCAATCTTTTCACTCTTTTGCTTTATTTTTTTTTTCAATTGGAGTAGATAGACTAAACTATCGCCCGGTTCACACTCCACCCACATCTATTGAACGGGTGAAGAGGCTCATCCCTTGTTTCCTGTTTAGGATGCGGTTTCCGGTTTTCTCTTTTTCAATCTTTTCACTCTTTTCCTTTTTTATTTTTTTTCAATTGGAGTAGATAGACTAAACTATCGCCCGGTTCACACTCCACCCACATCTATTGAACAGGTGAAGAGGCTCATCCCTTGTTTCCTGTTTAGGATGTGGTTTCCGGCTTTCTCTTTTCCATTCTTTTTACCCTTACGTAGCCCCCTGCGCATCAGTGGCGTTACCGCCTTGCTTGGGGTGATATGATTAAAAAAAATAAAAAAATAAAATAATTATGTTCGTGAAAACACCGTTATGCTGTCTTCACTGATCGGAACTGTTTATTTTCCGATGTTTCCAAACTTCGAAGTCGACTTGAAACAGTTCAGTTATAGTGAAAAATCTTTTGCATTCAACATATCAACTTTCAATCTCCACCCCGTTAACGAACACGTTACGACAAATAACCTGCTTGCTAAAATATCTTTGATTAGTAAAACTAATGAAAAACAATCTTGTCACTAAACATTACTAAAATTCAACACTATATATACATATATATTTCTTTGTTTGAACCAGATCCTCTAAATGTGAGTTCAAAATGAAACTTTATATTTTCAACATTTATTTAAACTATGTTTATGAGCTAAAATTTTGAAATATGAAATTTTTTTTCGAAATGTGTTCGGAAATTTTTAAAGTTACCATCTGAAATTAAGAAAAATAGTTTAAAGCAAAATTCTCACATATGGAATAAGATGACGTTCGTTTAAATTGATCCCCGGTTAATATGGTTTAATCGCATAGATAGAATATTATAGTATTTAAGTTTCCAATAAAAATTCATCTATGAAATTTTGATCCACTCGCGGATTATAATTTTGTAAGAAATATGCACGATTTATTATAAAATTCTATAGTTTGTTTTGAAGTTATTTAAGAAAATTTTGTTTTGTTTTTTTTTATTTTGAAAGCAGAACGGTAATAAATGATGATAATTAGCCCCCGTGATTAATTATCTGAATTTAGAGGCAAAATTTATTAAATACACGACACACATTTTTTGCGTTCGGGTCAAATCGTTAAAAGTTGGGTAACCGGAAATATTATAAGGATTACATTGAAAAAGAAAGGTAAAATGGCAAGTAATAAATAACAGAATGGGGGGGGGGGATTATAAAATCAGAAATTCATAATTAAATAGGGATATACATATTTTTTATTCCATCCTCAGATAACATCTAATCTGTTAGATTCGATATTTGAATGGTGGAATCTAACTAACGCCAGGAAGAAAATTCTTATCGACGTAAATTAGGAAGAGAAAATTAGAACAGTGCTGTGATGATTTTCAAAACCTATTTTCAAATCAGAGTGCGCTATCACATCAAGAAAATATTCTTTGTCTTAAAGAGACTTGAGGATTAGCAAAAAAAAAAAAAAAAAAAAAAAACGATTTCCCTATTATTGTTTTAAAATTGCATCACAATTTTTACTAAGATTAGGAACAATTGAAAATAGATAAGAACTGATATGGGGAAAACTACTTTGTATTTCTAATTCAGGTTGAATTCCACAGGTTTCTTTGAAAGACACCGTTCAAAATCCGGTTTGAATGTTTCTTTAATTTATAAAAAAACAAAAAAAACAAAACATAATCTCTAATAAAGTTACGCATAATGAAGACCGCAGGAGAGGACAGTAAAGTAACACACCACAAAGCAAAATATATATCCTTACAAAATATCAAATTCAGAAATTGATATCTAAAGTATACTATTGGTCATCTTTACTGAGTTTGGTCCAATATCAGGTCAACATTTTTTGAATTTAAAAAATACACATCATCTTTCCACATACACACACACACAAATATATAAATATATATATGTGTGTGTATGTAAGTGTGTGTGTCTCTGTGTGTGTAGGTGTGCGTGTAGCCGAGTGGCGACAACGTATTTTACGCTTGAAAACAACTTTCAGACCATGTCTTGTATATTTACACAACTTTATACATGCTACTGAGCAATTTTATCCATAAATATAACATAACATAAAACTATATTTTATACAAACGTACAAAAATACACGAACACACACACACACACACACACACACACACATATATATATATATATATATAGAGAGAGAGAGAGAGAGAGAGATAGTAACTTTGTTATTTCAAGATTTAAAAAAAAATAAAATTAGGTTCTTTTTCCAATAGATATATACAAACGCACTCTTGCTTCATACTCACACACACACACACACACACACACACACACACACATATATATATATATATATATATATATATATATACTTGTGTGTATGTGTATGTATTGGAAAAACATCTACAATTTTATTTTTAAATGTCTTCAACTAGTAAAGTATATTTAAAAGAAAAAAAATCACAGAATGTATTTTCCATCCATTTAAACACCTTTTGCTTCGGTGCCTTTCTCTGGAGCCTCTCCAAGGATTTCTGAATAAAGGTGCAATTATGGAGTTTCAGCAGCTCTATCGAGCTGTCACTGAAGCTACTCACACGTTATTATTTTTTCGTTTCGATGGAACTCCTACTCAATTACCCAGTTTCTCCCATTCTTCTTCTTTTCTTTTTTGCTCTCTCTCTCTCACTCTCTCTCTCTCTCCCACTTCCTTTTTGCGTCTTTCCTATCATCTTCATAAGTTCTTCGCTCTTCAAATCAATATCATTTCTTAGTTGATACACATCTATTTTAGTATCTATCCTTTCTACTTTGCGCTCATACGTGCCTCCATGAGTACTTATTTAAAAGGCGTTTTTTTCGTCCTACAAATATGCTTAATATGTCGCAGTTTTTTAATTCATATTGATACCATCACAATTGAAAGATTATAATAATAATTATTATTTATAAATGGAACTTTGTCTCTGTGTGTGTGTGTGTGTGTCTGTGTTTGTGTGTTTCCGTAACCTAGAGACTCCGAAACGCCTGAACCGATTTTCTTGAAAATTTACACAGTTGTACTATAAGCGTCTGCGAGTGTTTTTAGCTAAGTTTTGTGTCGAGGTACCCTCGATAAATATCGATAATCGAAAAAATCGGGTTAAAGAAGGAGTGGTCCGATTTTAATCAAATTTAATGCACACATAGACAAAGACATAAGAAACAATGTTCAGAACTTTCAAGGTTGCAGTTCTATTCTTGGATGATTATTTGACTCCGATATTGGAAATCGATAACCCGATATCCTACTGGGTCTGAAAAAATCAGTTTTTAAGCGTTTTTATTTTAGATTATGCTTCGGGTTTGGCTCTAAGTAGGTAAAATTGTAGTTCATAGTCTCAGCCATGATGCCATTTACTCAGAGGGCTTATTTAGCCTTCTAAATTCGGTTTACAACGAAAAGAAACTTATTTGGTATCGATACCAGGAAATCAAAATTTGACTTAACTTACATTCATTCATTTTTCTTTCAGTCTACGGTTCCGCTTTAACTGGAAATAACTATTGCTTTTTAGTCTTTCGTGCCAACCTCCAAATAGTCTGAGCTCCAGGACCATGGATTAGTTTTAAAGCTCTCATTTCACCCGAGCAACGCCGAGCTATACTGCTAGTAATTAAATATTATAAAAATTATAACGGAAATATTAAAGAGAAAAATTTTATTTACTTTTATTTATTCATTTATTTTTGTTCGGACTGTTCCCCTCATTTCCACATAGATACCACTACTTGAAAATACAAAAACTTAAGGAATAAGCGCATATGCTATGGTACAAACACTACTAAGACGTCCAAGCAAAGAAATAAATGTAATTTAGGAACCAGTAATAAGAGGTACTAGAGAAAACAAATTGCAGATATCAAGACACGAGCGGATATCATTTCTTACATATTCAGTAAGAAATGATATCCGCTCGTGCATTGAATACTGCTGCCATATCTAGTCGTGTGCTCCTGTTATCTACCTAGGTGCCCTCGAGAAAACCCACCGGTGCAATGTGGCTTTCCCTTATCTCTTCTACAAATACTTTCACGGTTTCTGCTCCGATGAACTTAGCTCAATTGTGCTCCCTATATATGAATTTACTGGAGCCAAAAATTAGCAAAATAAGTCCCACAATTTTACTGTGAAACCAAAAAAATGTAAACACAAATTCCTCTCTAGTAGCTTCTTTTCTCGCTTTTCCCGTCTGTGAAATTCCCTTCCATTTACTTGCTTCCCCGACAATCACAATCTCCAAGAATTTAAATGTAAAGTCAATAGACATATCCTGTCTCACTAACTTGCACCCTTTCTCTCATGCTCCTTTCTGCATCGACTACAATCTCATCAGTATTCTTATCTTTCTTTTAACCACTTCCTGACACCCCCTATAATCTGTCACTCTTTCTCATATTTTCCTTCTATGTAACCCCCTCCGCACTAGTGGCAGTAAACTGCCTTGCTTGGGGCAATATGATTATAAAACATAGTTTTACGAGTCCCCAAAATTGATACACTGATGTTCTTAAGGACACATAACTCAATGGATAAAAATGACGTGACCTAAAGAGTTTTATAACTCTTTAGGTCACGTAATTTTCATCCATTGAGCTATGCAGCCAGGTATTGAGTTCAATACCAGGCTGCAACAATATGAACAATAAACTGAGCTAAGTTAAGGTGGACATAACTAAGAAATCCGGTTGAATTTTTTTATAGATATAAAGGGTTGAGTTCAAAATTCAAAGAAAAATGTCGGAGCATACAACGAATGAAACGTCTTGAATATGGCAACACAGATGCGAACAATGTAAATCATCTCAAAAACATTGAAACATTATATATTATTTTGCTAATCGCAATTTTGTTTCTGAAACAAAATTGATATATTTACAATAATTCTAAACTTAACTGCCTCGTATTCATATACTATATCCCTTTCAGAACGTATCCGATCATGAACTTCCACTTGGCTCTGTCTCTTGTAGCTCTCAATATATCTTCTCTTGGTATTCTTTTCAAACCCCGCCCCGCTATCCATTTGCTCAGACCTTTCAAGTAGATCACGCACTGCTTTCCCCTGTCTCGCTTTTCTTCTGTCCGTATAAGATTCTCTAGTCTCTCCTTTCTGATTACGTATCCCAGGAACCTCATCTATCTCTTCTTGATGTTAAGTACCAGTTTCTTCTCCTTTGCATCCTTTCCAACACCACATCGTTGCTCACATGCTCCGTACATGATATACTCAGCATCCTTCTGTAAAACCACATTACTACTGCCTCAAGCCTATCCTTAATCATTGGTGAGATCTTTCAATATTCGCTTCCATACAGAATGACAGGTATCAATCCAGCACTCTTTATGTTCAATGAGATTTTCCTGTCTTTTCCTGGTTGGTTTATGAAATGCTTCCTTGGCCATGTCAATGCCTCTTTGGATCTCCATGTTGCACTTTCCATCCTCTGTCAGAACACATCTACAATTTTGATCAGAGGGTACAACAAATTATTCGAGAAATTTTTCTTCTTCATCGGCCATATACGTTCAGGACGTAGGCGATCATGAGCTTCCACTTGGCTCTGTCTCTTGTCGCTCTCAATATTTTTCTCTTGGTATCTTTTTCAAACCCCGCTCCGCCATCCATATACTCAAACATATCAAGTAGGTCTCTCGCTGCTTTTCCCTGTCTCTCTTTCCCTTTATCCGTGTGATGTGAGCAAGAAGATCCGACGCACACCATCTCTCTTCTTTAAGTTACCATTTCAAAGCAAGAAAGTCTAATAAGCTTTGATATTTAACGTGTAGTTGTCAAGAGCAGGGCAGATATGATGGATTCATATTGTCTCAAGGTTGATTGTGCTAAACGTTACACCACACGTACGCCCTATGCCCCCAACATATAACAGAATAAATTATTTTATCCTTTATATTGTATAATGTTTCTCAAAATAACTCGTTGATTTTGTTAAGCTATGTAATGGACATAGCTTAACAAAAGGATGTTTGTTGTGGTGCAGTGGGTATCGACTCGGAACGCCTATTCGGAGACACGAGCTGAATTCCTTGCAATCACTTGTGCACAAATACCCTTGGCAAAGGTATTAATCCGACTCTTCCCTCCAGTTATACGATAAATAATAGGACAGATTGGGTTCGATAGTTTTAGTCGGCAACGAGTCTACCGCATAAAGGAATGGCAACCTACTGCGGGATAATCTTCTGCCCAGTCAGTCATGTCTCTTTCGATACATAGCCGCCCAAGCGTGTATCACGTATGGCACTTAACTGACTGAAGAAGGAATTATTTCTTACAAGAAATATTCTTTGCTTAAATATTTCCCTATTTTCCTGTTTGCTTAATTACTTCACACAAGGAAGGCAATATTATCACTAGGAAACATCAGGTTACTTAGTCTGAAATAATAAGAAAAACAAGAGAAACATTATCAAGGAGAAAAAAAATAAAAGAACAAAAGTTAAGAAGATAAAATATAACGATATACATTGCATTTAAACATTTAAAGATAAATTTCCCTAAAAAGCAAAAAATCTTAAGAAAGGACCACAACGGGGAATACCACTAAATTGTTAGCAAAAAACTTACAGTTACATCCAGCCATTTTAACTGTAAAATAACGACACCTCCTGGTCAATCTATTCAGTCAGTCATTTAAGTGTCATATGTAATAGCTTAGGCGACCATGTCTCGAAAGACTGGGGAGAAGTTATTCCCACAGTAAGTTGTCATTATTTTCTGCGGTAGACTGGTTGCCAACCAAGGCTATAGAATGCAAGGTGCTCTGCTATTTAATCCATTGCTGGGTATTTGCACGATAGTGAAAGCAAACTATTTCTTTAGTTAGATTAATAAAGTCTACGTATCACATTGAAAATAAATATTTACCGGTTTCTTTTTGTAATAATTTCACACCAAGCTAGGCAATAAAACCGCAAAAACGCAAGTTGTTAATGAGTGTTACCGTTTATGTGGAAATACTATTAATATGAAAGAACAATAAGAAAATAACAAATACGAAAGATAACGACTGAAATTGCATTTAAGATAAACATTTGCTGGAGAACAAGAAGCAACAAGTGAGGAGCCAAATGTTCATATAGGATTAATGTGAAGAGGAGTTAATGTTCTATAATTTGTATGTAATGTACGTCCTTATAAAAAAATGTGTCCATAAAGTCCGTATGCACTTTAAAATAATTATAATTTAATTTCTATTTGTGATAGGAATAATCTGTAAAAATGTTATAAAGTTTAATGTACCTACAGTATTTACCTTATTCCGACAATTGTTTTAATCTTTCTTGACATTTGTACAATGTTTCGGCCGTTGTATTCTCTGGCCTTCTTCAAGGGCTAAGATTTTCAAACCGAACCCCTTTATTAAAATCATTGGGGTGTAAGAACTCCATTACTTGACTAATGTCTCTTCTGGAAGTCATGAGTTATCTCCCTCTAATCCTGTAATTTACTTGTTCACAACTGCTGTAGCCTGGTACTGAACTCACAACTCTTTGGGCCATGTCTCTTTATGTATGTAATTTTAAGTATAGTTATTGAACTAATGGGATTTCAGGTATTACTGTAAATCAGTTGGCAAATGTTTTCCGTGAACTGCAAAATCGTACTACACTTTGTATTGCTAATGATGGAGGATATGTGGAAATTTAAACAATATTTCCAAAAAATTAAAAAAAAATAGATTTCTTTCTTTCACGTCCTTTTTACAAATTATTTCTATCGCAAATACAAATAAAGTTATAAATTTTTAAAACTGCACACGAACTTATGGACACCCTGTATAATGAGTGTAAGTATTTTATAAATATTTGAGTTATAAATTATCAGACCGTACGACTGACAATAAAGGAAAATATTTTATTCTGTGATTGTTTCTTAAGATTTCTTGGAATTCTTCTCCTGTTAACTGTCTGCCAGACTGATGAGATAGATAGATAGATAGATAGATAGATAGATAGATAGATAGATAGATAGATAGATAGATAAACAGTCACGGTGATTGAGGTCTACATGAAGCAAAAATGAAAATGACATTTTAGCAGATATATTTAATAAAATTACACATAAGTATCTTGAAATTCTATAAAGTAAATTTATTGCAAAATATCGTCATTGGCTTCAACTACAACTTCCAGAAAACTTTTGAATCTCCGCTATCTCTTCTGGACAGTCTCCTTGTTTACGTAAGTGAATGTTGTCAAAATTCTTGCCTTCAATTCATCTTTGATGTTTCAAGGTGTTCTGTAGACCTCTCGCACCACTGCTCCCCACAAATAATAATCAAGGGGTTTGTAATTTTGGGAGTTAGGTTGACAGATTTAAGTGGCGATATGGTTGCATAAATTTTCTGACAGAATTCATCCATGACCCATTACCTCCAAAGTCACTTGATGTAAGCCTCAGATTTGAGTCTGA
This sequence comes from Ascarosepion bandense, assembly GCA_037127315.1. Classification (NCBI taxonomy): domain Eukaryota; kingdom Metazoa; phylum Mollusca; class Cephalopoda; order Sepiida; family Sepiidae; genus Ascarosepion; species Ascarosepion bandense. The sequence continues at coordinate 23,881 of JBBBDQ010000270.1, read as the reverse complement.
AGACCTCACCAAAAGTATTTTTTTTAATAAAACGATCAGAGCCAAATTCCGGGGCTGCCGTATCTTTGTAATCACCTTTAAATTCATCCAACTCTTCACGAATCCTCTGCATTCTCTTCAAATTAACGGCGAAACACTCTGAACTGTTCTTAGTGGAGCTTCTGGTACGAATGCCATGCATTACAGCATACCGTTTCTAAATTTCTGGTGGAGAGAATTGAATCATGGTACTCTTTTCTAACAAACTGTTCCTAATTGAACCTATTTGGTTCTTCATTCGACAAAATAAAAAATAAACAACGCGCGTGCATGAAATAAAAATAATATAAAATAGCGACAATTTACCAATCACAAGCTGTACATGAAAATATAGATACATAGCTAGTTAGATAGATGGATAGATAGATATGAAGCCAGGCACATAGATAGATAGATAGATAGATAGATAGATAGATAGATAGATAGATAGATAGATAGATAGATAGATAGATAAAGAAAGAGAGAGGTAGATATGAATATAGATATGATCACAAAGGATATCAAAATAGGATGATAGATATGAATATAGGAAAATATTAACACAGGTCGATACATAGATATCGACAGAGACCAATTTAAAGATATATACATATGAACATAAATCAATAAGTATGTGTGTGTATTTGTGTTTGAGAATAGATAGATAGATAGATAGATAGATAGATAGATAGATAGATAGATACCGCAATGTGATAGATAGATAGATAGATAGATAGATAGATAGATAGATAGATAGATAGATAGATAGATAGATGTATTTGAGTAAATATTTGTATAAATATAATGATAGGCATAATATTATTCATGTAAATAGCTTTATCGGTGAAGAAAATCTCGTGAAATATGTATTTTGAAAGTAAACATATTTACATAGCTCTCTGTCTATATGTATCTCTTTTAATCTCTCTCTCTCTCTCTCTCTCTCTCTCTCTCTATATATATATATATATATATATATATATATATATATACATATGTGTGTGTGTGTGTGTGTGTGTGTGTGTGTGATATCTGGGCCTTTCTAATGCATTCATACGGAGATGTTTTACCCTCATTACTTGAATTCAGAGTTGAGTTTAAATGCATTGTGTTCCCTCATTATAGATCTTTTCAGAGGCGAATTAATATAGAAATGTATTCGAATGAAGATCTAATTCTAATTCAATGTCTGCATTCTAAATGTTCGCCCTTTGCAAATCTGAGATAAATATTGAATGGGAATGCATGTAAATGCAATGTTATACAATGATGTTCAAGCCTTGTGTATTCAGCACGGAAAGAGGCCAACTGATAAGGCTGAAAAAATTAGTTTGTCAATGATGGATGAATTTATTTTTAACTTTAGATATATCTCGAATATTAGATAAAGTTCCACAAATTGGTAAATAGCTTTATGAAAATTCTCTAGTGCATATTTGCAGTAAAGTACTGGAGTAATAATTCTATTAAGAAACTTCTATAGTGTCGTGTTCGGAAAATAATGTCCGATTTTAAAATCAATATTTATTCCTGAATTCATCCTTATATATATATATATATATATATATATATATATATATATATATATACACACACACACACACACACACATATATATATATATATATATATATATATATATATATGTATATTGTTTTAATCAGTTAAAATAAGTACCCTGAATATATGTACATTTCTACAAACGAATTACAATATTATTTTTGCATTTACGATATATGCATTTAGCAATTTCTAAATGCAGTTTCTTAATCTTTTTAAGAACGAAATATTTTCTTCTTCTTCTTCTTCTTCTTCTTCTTCTTCTTCTTCTTCTTCTTCTTCGTCGTCGTCGTCGTCGTCTATGTGCCATGACCTTTATGACCCTCCCTATCTCTGGTGGCTTTTAGCACGCTTTCTATTTTTCTAACCCACCAAAATTCCTCTCTGCCATTAACTTGCTCAGATCCGTCAATTATATTATTCGCTGTTTCCTCTTGTATCTATTTCCCTCTATCTGACCTGTGAGTATCAGATTCACCCAAGTCGTTCTTTCTCATCAGCTGTCTTCTCTTGTTGCTCAGTATTGATTTCCTTTTCGTTTCCATCCTTTCAAAATCTCATGATTGTTCACATGCTCGATCCATGATAGCCGCAACAAACTTCTGTAGAACCACATTTCAGTTGCTTCAAATTTCTTCTTCAACTTTGATGAGATTGACCACTATTCACTGCTTTATTGAAGAACAGATATCCCATAGTAATCAAGTGTTTTCTTCTTTGTTTCTATCGTAATTTTCCTGTCTCTCAATTCTCTACTCAGCTTCTGGAACGCGTCCTTCGCCATGTCATTTTTCATTCGGATTCAGTTTTCTGCTAAAAACAACAGAAAATATCACATTTCTTATGACTAAAAAGTAGAATTACACAAACGCAAAACAGGATCAAATTCGCTGAAAACGATTTCGCAAAAAAAAAAAAAAAAAAAAAAGACGAAAGCAAATTTCGCGAATCAATATGAAACAATTTTCTGGCCTATGAAAAGTGAGCAAAATCTCAAAACAGAAAAATTTAACAAGCCAATGTGAAAATACCCAGAAAACGAAGACGAACGCATATGAAATCCCTAACTTGTTCACCAACCACTTATCTATATATACATGGTGATTTCGGTTGTCAGAAAGACAAACGGATCTCGATATGTAAAGCAGAAAATTGATTCATCTGAAGAGAGTCAACTTTGGACTCGAAACACGCGTAGGAAGATAATAATAATTGTTGAGACATAATGTATTATACAAAAGATAAATAATATTAATATTGATAATAACAATAAATCTGCACTCTAAACAAAATGTACGCCAGTTCTCTTACTTTTCCAACTATACCAAATCCTCTCGTGAACAGCCCCTACTTCTGTTTTCAATATATATATATATATATATATATATATATATATATATATATATATATATAAATGGAACTTTGTCTCTGTGTGTATGTGTCTGTGTATGTGTGTGTTTCCATAACCTATAGACTCCGAAACGTCTGAACCGATTTTCTTGAAAATTTACACAGTTGTACTATAAACGTCTACGAGTGTTCTTAGCTAGGTTTTGTGTCGAGGTACCCCTGATTAATATCGAAAATCGATAATCGAAAAAACGGTTTATAGAAGGAGTGGTACGATTTTCATCAGATTTGATACATTCATAGAAAAAACATAAGAAACGATATTCAGAAGTTTCAAGGTTACAGTTCTTACAATAGTGCAGAAAATCGATAATATATATAAAAAAAGGCAAGATGCTTGTGTGTGTGTTTATCTGCCTGTATGTCTGTATTTTTTCAGCCTTTTTATTTTAGTTTTTGCTTCGGGTTTGGCTCTAAGTAGGTATAATTGTAATTCTTAGTCTTAGCCATGATACCATTTACTCAGAGGACTTATTTAGGCTTCAAAATTCAGTTTACAACGAAAAAAAATTTATTTGATATCGATATCAGGAAATCAAATTTTGATTTACATCCATTCATTTTTCTTTCAGTCTACGGTTTTGCTTTAACTGGAAACAACTATTGCTTTTTAGTCTTTCGTGCTAACGTACAAAGAGTCTGAGCTCCAGGACCATGGATTAGTTTTTAAGCTTTCATTACACCCGAGAAACGTCGGGCTATACTGCTAGTATATATATATATATATATATATATATATATATTGTAATGGTTGTTTCATTGGTTTATAAATTCATAGTACCACTACACAAAAATGTTCGCGTTTCGAAGCTGCTATGTACTTCTCATCGGGTAATAAGTTGAAAATTTAGCAGCTTCGAACTGCGAAAATTTGTGCGTAGTTATACCATGAATTTATAAACCACTGTAACAACCATTACAATATCACGCTCTACGTTTAGAAAAGTAAATGCATGAACAGTAGGTAAAAAAACTATGTGTTCTACAAATTTGTTACAATATATATATATATATATATATATATATATATATATATATATATGAGATAAAATCCCGAATTCTATATACGTTGTATAGCTCTTTCTTTACTATTTACAACCAGTCCTACACCTGGATCATTTATAATATTAATAAAATTAAGATTATTAGTATCTGTTTTTTGGGGATTTTACCTACATGCTTTTCTTTTTTTGGATTATATATATATATATATATATATATACAACAAGTAAAACTCCTATTTCATTTTGTTAATACATAACCTGAAAACAGGATTTATTGAAGTCGAATGTCGAGTTTATGATCTAGAACCCATGACGATTTATCTCGCTATGCCTATAGCAAAATGCATTGATTTGTCTTCAAAAGATAAATGTTTCTTGGATCCCTCCATGGGAGATAAAAACAGGGTACCCAATGTAATTTGTCTGAAAGTCTCCGAGGAGATGGATTTGATTACAGTTAGATGGTGTGTAATTTCTTTCTGCAATTGCGATGGCGAACATTTTCGAATCGTCATATTTCTGGCGGTCTTTCTCTGCTGTCCAATCCCAAAGAAGCTCTCTTGTTAATCGTAAGTGAAAATGCGCTAACCAATGGCGATTTTTCTTTATTTTTTATTGTTCGCCACAGTTTTCTATTCTTTATTCTGCTAAGTAATGTTATCGTCTCACTTCCCCTCTTGTAGCCTGTACTACAATCCATTTGCACAAGCCGTTAGGTAAGCCGTTACGTATGTTATTCGCCATGCCCTCTTGCATTACTCATATCCCGCGACTGTCAAATTCTTCAAGATATTTTCCTCGTCATGTCTCTCTGAAATTTCAACTGACGCTTCTGATTTTATGTATACTTTTTTATTTCATTACCATTTTTATTAAAATTCCTCATTATTCACATAATTCATCAATGTCATTCTTAGCATCCTTCTGTAGAAACGCATTGCCGTTGCCTCATATCTACTCACTGACGTGGACACGGATTGATAATATATAGTAATTCAATTGTATTCTTTGCAAACTTTTCCCTTTTTATTAATACATTGTTTTACTCCTGGAGTATATATTTTGATATTTGTGTCACATACATACAAACTGATGCATACATCCAATATATATATATATATATATATATATTAAATCCAGCAAGGTAATAATAATAACAGAATAAATTATAATTTAGTTTCAAATAAAATACAAATGTATACTCCAGTATCAATACATGAACATTGTAATTTTGTATGTGAATGTGTAATATGTGTGTGCACATTTGTATTATACTTGAAACTACACATTAGATATTTATATTTGTATTTTAATTTATTTATCTATTTGTATTTGAAGCTATGTAAATGCGTGAGTACACACACACACACACACACACACACACACACACACATATATATATATATATATATATTACGAACAGCGTTAAGAACATCAAAGCGGTGAAATATGTATTAACCATGGAAATAATAAAAAATCCTTTATAAAATATTACTCTGTTCAATTAAATAAATGAATTTAACATTGACTTCTCTCGAGTTAAAATAAATAAAAAGAGAAATCGTAAGTGTTCTTTTATAAAATATACATAGAAAAAATAAAACAAAAACTTCCTCTGTCCGATATTTAACCCATAACAAATTATTTTATAAACCCTTAAAGCGGAAAGAGATTATCTCATGAATATATATGAACTATTCTTCTTCTTCTTCTTCTATGTGCCCTATCCCTTCAGGACGTAGCCGATCATGGTTCTCCACGTCTCCCTATCCCTTGTGGCTCTTAGTATGTTTGCTCCTGTTACTCCTGGAGTTAAGATCAGGCCCTGCAAATATGTTATTAGCTGCCTTCCTCTATCTCTCTTTCCTTCACTCTGGTCAGTCAGTATCAGGTTCTCCAGGATCTCCTTCCTCATTGTGTGTCCCAGGAACTTCAGTTGTCTCTCCCTGATGCTCATTATTAATTCCCTTTTTGTTGCCATTCTTTCTAACACGTCATCGTTGCTTTCATGCTCAGTCCACGATATCCGCAGCATCCGTCTGTAGAACCACATTTCCGCTGCTTCTAGTTTTTCCTCATTTTCGATTATATTGTCCAGCATTCACTGCCGTATTGAAGAACTGACATCACCTAGCAGTCCAGCACTCTTTTCTTTGATTCTAGTGAAATTTTCCTGTGTTAGTACTTTACTCAGCTTCTGGAACGCGTCATTTGCCATGCCAATTCACCTTCGGATCTCTGTGTCACACTTTCCATCTCCTGTTAGAACACTTTTGAACTATTACTACACACAAAAAAAACACGATGAATGAAATACACTGCCTGAAGACGATCGCAAGACCAGAAACACGTGCAGCAGAATAGAAAATAAAAATAAACATTAGAACACATTATATATATTTTTAAAAATCACTTGCGGATTCTCTTTTATATATATATATATATATATATATATATATATATATATATTGTGTGTATTTTGGCAGCATTTTTCATTAATACTGGTTTCATTGAATAATATAGACAAGTTCTGTCTATTTATTTTGTGTAAGATCCCTTCGTATGATCTGATTAGCTTGATAGTGTTGTCATGGAAAGACGACAAGAAATCGCAATAATTGTTGATTTTTTATCAGGTCTGCGCTTTCGGCTTACATAAGCTATTATCAAAGAATGAACATTACATGTTCAGTGAACATAGAGTTATACAGAGAAAATTAGATAGGTCTATTTTTGTGTTGCACATGGCTGTAGACCGAGAAGGAATGTTGGTAGTGGGTTTTTGGACAATTGAGTGTATAGTGGCATGACGGATTGGTCTGGGAACTGCTGCTACTATGGTGTAGGAGGTAAGTATAATAACTATGACCTCACCCGTCGATTATAGGCATTGAAGTATGTTAGTGGAGGTGTCGAAATTTATTTTATTTTAAAACCCACTACCACCATTCCTTCTCGGCCTACAAAAAATGGACCTGTCTAATTTTCTCTGTATAACTCTACTCTGTTAATAATAATTTAAATGTTCTATGTTCACTGAACATTAAATGTTCATCCTTTGATAATGGCATATGTAAGCCGAAAGCTCAGACCTGATAAAAAAATCAGCAATTATTGCGATTTCTTGTCGTCTTTCCATGACAACACTATCAAGCTAATCAGATCATACGAACGGCTCTTACTCAAAATAAATAGACAGAACTTGTCTATATTATTCAATGAAACCTGTATTAATATATATATATATATATATATATATGTGTGTGTGTGTGTGTGTGTGTGTGTGTGTGTGTGTGTGTGTTATTATTACTATTATAAAATTATGCAACGGTCAGGATTAAGTTCGTACCTGCCGATTGCAATGTGCATGAAACACGAGTTGTGCTACCGTTGAAGAAAAATTATTATTAATTTTGACTGTTATATATTGAACAATATTTTATTAGTCGCTAAATAGCTAATTCTTCTTTTGTGTTGTGTCTTTGGTCAGAAAGTAGAGAGACAATGGTTATCTACAAATTCCTGTGCTGTGTAACTTTTAGTAAATTTGTATTTTTACTAGCCACAGCTTCAACCCAAACCACTAATTTGCCTCCTTTATCATCCATTTGTACAAACCCGTTAGGAAGTTTATGCGATTATTTTTTTCTTTCCTTCTTGAATTTATTATGTTATGTGCGTGTCAAATTCTCCAATACCATTTTTTCTCCTAACGCCTTCTTGAAATTTCAACTGTCCCCTTCTGAATATAAGTATAAGCTTCATTTTTGTTTCAATTGCTCTTCTCATGTTTAGTTTATGCTGCTCTCAGTATTCTTTCGTGGAACTACATGTTAACCCAATATCCTGTCTCGTCTGGGTGGAGGTTTGAGTCCTGGAAGAGAGCACTTATTTTTGTTTAATATTACTTCTAGAATATTCAGGCCAGTAAATAGAAAAAAATATACCGGTTAATAAATAAACGCAGCGTCTACTCAAATATGGGTATCAAAAAAGATAAAGTTTAAATAATGCAGATGACGCCATGATGATAGCAAACGTGGAAAGAAATCTACAAAATCTTCTATAGAACGTAGTGATGAAAAGCAAGAAAAAAAGTGTAAACACCAACTGGAAGAAGGTAGAATGCATAGTTGTTCGCAGAATTCAAAATCCTACGTTCAAATTACAAACTGGATATAAGAAATGCAAGCAAGTATCAAATTTAAATATGTGGCGTGTGTTTTAACAGAGGATGGAAAGTGTGCCACTGAAATTCGCATGTATATTGGGTTAGACAAGAGTGCATCACAAAAGTTGAGCAACGTATTAAGAAACAGAAAAATATCGTTAAAAATGTGGAAAAGATTGCTGAATTATTGTTCAATATCAGTGCGCCTATATGATAGTGAATGCTGGACATTCTCTTCATAAGTTAAAAAACATGTAGCATCAGAGATGTCATTATACAGAGGACCGAACAAGTGTGTTGTTGGTTGGTTGTTATGTTTTATGGCATATAAACCACGGCGGGTCATTTATTGTCAACTAATTTTTTTTATTGTTGATAATGCCTTTTACTTTCAACGATTTATTGTTGTTTTTATATAAGTTTTTGTGTCTAGTAATATTTTTTCTTTTCAGTTAGCAAGATTCATTGGGATTTGATTTTAAGGGCAGGGTCCCCAAGTCCTACCATGTTATTTAACCCATAACTGGGGGAAAGGGACTGATTAATACCTTTTTTCACGAGTGCTTAAGCGAATGCAGGGTATTCAACTAGAATTCGAACTCGGCTCACCGATTTCTCTTTCCGAGCCGATATCCACTCTACAACAACGCACATCCGTTACTAAACGCTTACAACACCTGGTATTCCCAAGCTGTCACCCATCTAAGTACTGACCAGGCTCAACGTTGCTTAACTTCGGTGATCGAGCGAGAACCGGTATATTCAACGTGATATGGCTGTAAGCCTAACAAGTGTGTAACGACAGACTTTTGAAGAAAACGGAAACAAAATGTAACTTCTAATTAACATCAGAAGAGACAGTTCAAGTTCTACAGAAAATGATGAGGAAGGAGACCTTAGAAAATTTGATACTCGCGAGACATATTGAATGCTAGAGTGGTAGAGAGAAACAAAGCATGACTTAAGCTTGAGCAAATTGATGTCATAACAAAGGATATAACAAAAACACAAAATATAAAAGAGCTACAAAAACAGGAAATTGTAGAGAGCCATGTTCGACTACGTCCTGAAAAGAAACACGGAGTAAAGAAGTAGAACATTTGTCGGATTAATAAATAAATATTACATAAGTGTTTAGTGAATTTTGTCGGTTTAATCACGGAGTCATTTCAAATGACTAAAGCGATTTCAATGGAAATTCGACGTGATGTAATAGTTAGAATGCTTGTCGTGCTAGACCTATTAACTCTCAGTAGTGAATTAGATCCTCACTGAGTAAAGCATCTTTGCCTTGCATGCCACATGCAGGCTACTCTGATAAAACTATTAAAACCTATTTCAGAAAGTTTCAACAAATTATCAGTCATCCACTGAAAAATTAAGTAAGATTAAGAATTCACCTGAAAATTTATGGTTCTATGTAAAATAATGGCTGGCTATTCAAGTTCTCATATGTTGACATATTAACTTGCTAACTAATCAGTGTTGAAAATGTATATTTACTTGTTTCCAATATCAATACTGAAAAACAGCTGTTTTTTTGCAACAATTCTGGATATACATGACAAACAGTTTCTGATAGAGAGTACCTAGTATTGAATAATTCAATGTTAAACAAGGAGTTCTCGCTGGAACACTCGAGCTTAATGTGTGATATCATATTTGCACAAATAACTACTCCCAAACAGTATTATCTACTCATTTTCACTCAAAATGCTCACTTCATTAGTCGATATTAATGAAGTCCCCTCTCTGACAAACCTACCATTTTGATTGTCACAGCTGACGTTTAAAAACAAAATATGTTCATACAAAGTCTAGTACAGGTTGATTTGTAACATCATATTAGAACATCCATCTACATCTCTTGAATAGTATTATCTACAAATTTTCACTCAAAACTATCACTTTGAAATCTTTAAATCCATCTAACATAAAAATCGTTTTTCCAAATTAAGTGGCAAACAAAGTATATGACAAAACAAATTGACACGTGAAATAATGATGCTTGAAATAAGGTCGACATGTATCTTCAATATTAAACGTCTTTTTACTTTTTATTTGGTTTTATTAAATTATGATATCATTTATATTTTAATATTGTAATTTCAAATGATATTTAGAAATAACAAAATAGTGAACATAGAATATGGATTCATGATTGATATACTAATAGTCAAATCTTTCGAAAATTTGACCATTTAATTTTTTAAACCCTGGGCCATCTGCCTGCTTCCTGGGTGCATCAAAACATTAATGATTACTAGACAGTAATTCCCATAAACGGCGACACAGCATCTATTAATTTGATGAAGCGTGTCATATAAATTCATTGAATAATTAGAATGTCTAATTTATAAATTTGTGACAATAAATGAAATGAAACAGAATATTTGTGCGTTCCTATCAGCGCATATATATATATATATATATATATATATATATATACAGTACACTAAATCTAAAAACGAGCCAACACGATCCGTTGTGTGATACCGCGGTCGGTGTTGGCTCGTTTTTAGAGTCAGTGTACTTTCTTTCAAACAGGCTCTTGACGCATTGTACTTGTGCTTGGTTTGTTTCTTTTTTCTTCCCCTTTATTTAACGTTGGGTTATTGACGATTTAATTTCCTGATAGGTTAGCAATGGTTTTTCGGACATTAGTCTATAATAATTGCTGCTGCTTTATTATAACTACGTATATATATATATATATATATATATATATATATATATATATATATATATAACCAAATGCTTGGAGGTCCAAAATTTGTATACTATTTTAAATACAAGGAATTTATTGATAGTCTTTAAGGCCCTTTCGTCCAGCAGCTCATCAGGAGAAAACAGTAGGAAACTTAAATTAAACAAAAAGAACAGCCACGAAAATGAAGAGCAAATACAAAGGGAGGGAAAAACACGTTAAAATAAATATACATATAAATATATATACTTATATATGTAAATAATAAATTTATTGCCCTACATCGAATTAAGTAATGTGGTATATGAATTTAATTGACAATGAGCGGCTGTGGAGCGTACAACCTTACATTCGGAAACAAGAATTAATCAACATGTACCTCCTAAAATACGTCTTGTTAAAGTAGATAATGTATTATCGTCCCTCTACAATTATGGAATCGACTATTGCTCAACACCTAATAGAGAATATAGCCTGTCTTATAGGAAAGAGTGTTTCAAGATTTTCCATGTATCTGGTTCCAATAATCATTTAAAGATATTGGAATCAGTCTGTATACTTTTGGAAACCTTCTTTTTGCCGTCAGAAAGATTTTGTGAAGTTTTTATATTTGTTGGGAGATATTTTATTTTAACTGTTAATTATTTACACGTGATTTCTCCTTCCCTAGTTATAAGTATATATATTTATATGTATATTTATTTTAACAAGTTTCTTCTGACCCTTTTTGTTCTTCATTTTCGTTGCTGTTACTTTTCTTTGATTTGTATTTCCAACGATTTTCTTCTAATGAGATGTTGAACAGAAGGGCCTTTGTGACTATCAATAATTTCCTTATATATATATATATATATATATATATATATATATATATATATTAGGGATGAAAAACATTTACGCTACCGCGGTTTCAACCAATGAAGGTTTTCTCAGGCAGTTAAAAGTTTTTCCAACTTCAGTGGTTGAAAATTTAAGTATTACTAATATTTTAAGCATTAATTAGCTCTACACTTTCAAATTTCTGAGTTGTGCATTGAGATCTGCGTCTATTATTGACTACATCTACATCTCAGGATACTGCATACGACGATACGTCTACGCACTAGATTGACCTACCCGGTTACATTTGTCTAAACCACTGAACTACCTCGTATATATATATATATATATATATATATATATATATATATATATATATATATATATCATAAGTAAAATACAAGTAGGAATAAAGTGTCTTTAGTTTAAAATGTTTGACTTTAACAAGCTTCTTCGGACATTTATTAAAGACGAATGATTTTAAAATTTAAGAAACAGTATGATGATTGCGGTATTATTACATTGGTCAGATACCTGTCATGTGTGATAAAGCAATAAAAGAAAATTAAATGAAGAAGCAAAAACTTGTGTCTGTTTTAGTGTGTTTGCCAGTAATAATAAAAACATTAGATGTTTATTATGAATGCAAGTGTATGTAAGCGAAAATAATGTGTGTTAAGCGTATTTAAACTATAGACAAATTAATTGTATGTATATATCGGTAACATTATTACGAGTTTGCACACACATTTAAACTGACACAAGTTTTTCTTTTTACATTTAATTTTCATCTATTGCTTTATCACACGGGACACGTATCTGAATAATGAAATCATACCCCAATCAACATAGAGTCTCTTCGATTTTTTTAAAATCATTCGTTTAATGAATCTCTGAAGAAGCTTGTTAAAATGAAACATGCTAGATTAAAGTAATTTTTTTCCTACTTGATTCTTTACTTATTCTATACATCTTGTCGGATTCCGATCCATACATTTAACACACAGACACACACACGCACACACACGCACACACACACACGTATATATATATATATATATATATATATATTGATTTTATCTTACGCCTATAGCACACCTCGGAATTTCATAATTTTAACTGTCAAAAAAAAAGTAATAATAATACACTTATGAAACTCCGAGTCGTACCTTAGACGTAGTATAATATGCATATTAATATACAATTAATAGCACTGTAATATTAAATTGAGTGTACCTGCGTGTATATCCATATATATATATATATATATATATATATATATAGTAAAAGTTATCAATAAATATATATATCCCGATCGGCATATCTATATATAAATGAGAAATGTTTTTGGTTACTTACAGATGCGTTTATATTTAAAGGTTTTGATGGAGATATATTTAATAGATTGCATCCCGGGGATTTTGTCACATATATATAACGGGCACTTTAGGCAAGGCTTAAAGTTTGACATTTATTTTGGTGCTTTTCACATTTTTCGAATCACAGATGGTGGGGATTATTAGAAATAAAGCTCTTAAGTGATTAATTCCTGGTGCCTCTGCTTAAACCGGAAACACGCTAAATTGCCAAAATGGCGAGAATCAATGGAATCATATTTAGCGCTCGGCCAGTGCGAACTGAAATGGACATTCGACAGGTAATTAATGGCTTGTGCCAATGAGATTGCAAATGGCTTCTTTTGATTAAGGTAACCATTTATCCTCCATACACATCATGGCTGCATCGAATGGTTAAATGTTTCTAGTGATAAACTAACAGATACTTGATTGATTTATCTTTCTCAGCGTGGAAACCCCGTGAATATTCTGAGTGAACATTGAACACCAACAGTAATGCATCTTGTCAGTGTTTTAAAATTATAAATAAGCTTCTGAACATCTTGATGATATGTGTCCTCAATTTTAAGTGAGATAATTAAAGTAAAGTAATATATTATTAAAATATCTACCTAGAGAAATAGCATAATCTATTACTGCGTATCTAAGAACAATGTAAGTTAAGCAAGAATTATAATCGTTAATTTGCGAGTTCAATTTTTACTGATTGTCATACTAATGCGACATTTAATTGCAAAAAATATTTAGTTATTAGATGACAGCTTTTTTCTATTCTGGAAGAATGCCTAACTAGTGCTGTCATTTACAAATCTAGTTTCTTTTTATTATTAGGTTGGCAAGAATGTTCAGACTAACTTAAGAAACAAAGAAAACAACAACATTTTATGCAGCAACATCAACGTTTATTCTTAAAAATAAAGTCAATGGTTCTTCTTCCAGTGATCAGTCAGCATCCGTTATCTGTCCTAGATACCTGTCCGTTGGTTTTGAATCAAGTAACTTTTAAACAAGCTTGATTTAATTAATCTAAAGTGTTGAATTGTTTGTCAAAGAGGAGGTGCTTGTCACAGAGGAGGTGCTTGTCACACAGGAGGTGTGCCACTGAACAGAACAAGTCAAAATCATTCGAAGCAGCATCGGGAAAGAATGTTGTATGTGGAATAAGCTCAACACCACCCATCTGTTTGAACTTCTTAAACAATCTGGCAGTGTGAAAACTCGCAGTATCTTGCTGAATCAAAGCCAGACCTCATTGACCAAATCAGGGTTTTCTTTCTTTAGATTGTCGTACACGTGGTCTAGTTGCTAGCAATACAGGTAAGCATTAATCGCGCATCCAGGTGTAACAATATCGAAAACTTGGAAATTCGATCAGGATAAGATTTGTTATTTTCTTTCCGCTTCCTAAGTGAGTAAAGACTTTCTGGCCAACTTCGTAGATACCGATGTGCTTGTCTCTTCAGTTTAGTTCTTCATAGCGTTTTGAGCTTTGAATTAGTTGAACATATAAGAATATTGGGTACCTTCTTTATTACTTTTATTTTAAAAAATAATTTAAAACCAAGCAAAGCTTACTAAGTATGAGATTATATGACAAAAGAAACCTTTATACAGCATAGTGAACGATAACAAAAAAAAAACAGGAATTGAAAACACGATAGATAACGATTGACATTTAATTTACATATTGGAACACCAAATTGACTTCGAGATGTGCGAAGAAAGAAACAGTTAATAGTTACATCTAGACATTTTATATGCAAGATAATGAGACCTTACCGCCAATCTAGTAATACGCTTCAATTCATGAAGTATAGAAAACAAAGTGTCACACCAATTACCATGTAAATACCTATAGAAAATGCGCAGGGTTGCTACGTTGCGATATAGGAGAAGATACTGAAACTAAGGTACCATGTCAGGACCAATAATATTTCAGATTATTTTCTGTAATCTTATTAAGAATGTCTAATAGCATAAAAGATGCAAACGTGGCAGCAATGTACGGACGAATTGTAGAAATGTATAAGGTAGAATCTGGCCGAAATTTTAGCGTGTTAAACTTCCAACACTAAAATATGAGTTTGAATCCGACCTGTTGATACGGTTCAGTATATACCTCTGTTGGAATGTGCTGGAAAACTATACCAAGCTTTGTTGAGTGAAATTGGGTTGATGGTATACTTCGGAATCCATCGGTATTCTTGATTGTGCGACAATCGTCAGTTTTGATTGCATGTCATCGTCAGCGAATGATACGTCAGATTATAAGGACTTGATAGAGATGCTTGGCAAGATTAGACATATTCGGCAAATACGGAGTAATCAAGAACCTCTACTGATAAGAAACGACTTCAGGAGATATACAAAGATAGAAAGAGGTGTAAAACAAGAATGATCTACTTAACTTATACAGCGTGACAATTTCCTAGAAGTACAGTCATTGGCGGACGCAATCTGAACAATATAAGAAACGCAAATGAAACATCACCGATAGCAGACATGGAAAGAAAACTACAAGACCTCCTACATGAGATAGAAGAAGAAAGCAAAAAAGGAAAGACGAAATGTAAATAACAAGAAAACTGAATGGTGATCAGTAAAAAGAGGAACCCAAAATGACAACTGCGGCTGGTGATACTAAAAATCGTGCAAGTCCAGCAATTTGAATACCTGTGTAGCGTTCTAACATGGACGGTAAGTGAGACATTGATATCAGAAGGCGAATTACATGACGACGGATGCATTCCAGAAGCTGAGTAGAGTACTGAGAGAGAGGGGAATTACGCTGGAAACAAAGAAGAGAATACTGAATTGTTACGCAATGTTTGTTCTTCAATATGGCAGTGAATGCTGCACAATCTCGTCATTGATAAAGAAGAGACTTGAAGCTAGCAAAATATGGCTCTACAGAAGTATGCTGAGTATATGGTGACACTACGTGTTATCAACGGAAATTTTCTGGAGAGGATCGAAACGAAAATGTAACATCAGGAAAAAGAGAGCTGAAGTTACTCGGACATGGAAAGAAAAAGAAGTGCTTAGAGAATTTGATACTCACATGCCAAATTGAATGAAAGAAAGACAGGGAAAGCAACGCGTGACATACTTGATAGGCTTGAGTAAATGGATTGAAAATTGGATTTTGAAAAGTGTAACAAGAGGAAGTTTGTTAAGAGATTCAAGGAATAGGGTGTGTGGAACGCCATGATCGCCTACCTTTTAAAGGACCCGGCAAATAGAGGAAGATGCGCTCATCCCCAGACGTGGAACAATAGAAAAACCTGTAGGGTGGCTCATTAGGTGCTGCGCAAAGCCAAATTATGAGTCGGCAGGTACATATAAAAGGGATTAGATAAATAAGCAGACAGGTCAACAAACACGGAAATAATCAGCTAAACATAACATAAAACTTAGGAGTTGGTATTTAACAAATAAACAAGATCTGGATAATAAGTCTGAAGAAATTCTAAGATTAATTCAGCTTCTCTTACTATTAAAGCTTAACGTTTGCAGGGGCGTTGCGATAATAATCTATTCCTAGAGATCATTTCTATTAGATTTATTGTTTTATTTTTGATGGGTTATCAACCTTTTGCAAGTTATTTAAAGCAAGAAGCTTTTTTTTAGATTTTCAGAAGTATTAGGGATAATAAAAACTTTCACGAGAATATTTCCGCGTATGTGAATATAACGAACCGGTCTCGACCCGGAATTCGACTTTCTGATTTGCAAGTCTGACTCATTATTTATTACCTCAAACGCACGCCTCACCTGCTAAGTTTCCATGCGACTCAGTAGAGACAAGGGTCAACATGGTTTAACTTCGGTGATCTTATGAAAACCGGTGTTTCAACGTGATGTCACTGTAAGCCTATTGTTTGAGTTGGCTTAACGAAATGAATACTATGAAATATACTATTGCTGATTTAAGATATTTCTGTAACACTTCGTCCCAAAAGCAGAATGTACAATCACACAAGGTACTTAACTGACAGACTACCTTTAATCTCAATGTAACACGGGCCGGCCGTCAACTATTATGGACGCCGAATGACGATGATGACGTCGAAACGGCACCAATTATGATGACGCTTTCGGACCGCTAGTCGTGATGATCTCGTCACAGTAGCTGGTTCTCAAGACGTTTATAACACTGCCCACGTTGTTCTTTGATCTCAGAAAGTCACGTTGTGTAAAACCGGTATCCGTATTTCTACCATATCCAGACCGGACACTTGTGTACACTGTGGTTAAAATAAAATAGTTACAACACAAAAAAATAAATAAATGAATAAGTTCGAAGACGCCTGGATGAGTTACAAAAGAAAGTCTTAATAAAAAAAAGATAATTAATTACAAAAGCCAAAAATACAATTGTCGAAATTCAAGTTTACAATGGAGAGAGGATTCGTTTAAAAATATCAGAGCTTTCAATCTTCAAATAAAAATAAGTCCTTTCGAAGTTTCATTAAAAATATCAGAGCTTTTCAATCTTCAGATAACTTTTAAAAAAGTAAAGTTCTTTCGGGGTTCTTATCGGAGGCGCATTATTCCACATTATCTCTTTAAGTTAATCGGCGGCAGGTTTTTCTGCGTTTCTTTACATCTTCAGCCATAAGTTCTGTGCTAGGCGACCATCCGTGGCTCGTGGCTCTTCAGTTGGTAGCTTCCGCCCATCCGATTGTTACATTTCGACTGCAATTTCAAAAGCTACCCAGCCAACTCTGATTTTTCGCACTGAGTTCGGATTTTTATAGCTGTACCCAATTCTCTCGGGGGATCTACGCGACTCAAAGTTTTGACTAATGAGATTATTTTTCACCCACACGATTTACGGAGAGCCATGGCTCGACGAATGAAATATCAACAGCTCACATGACGTAATGTTTCTGTCTTCTTTTTTTCAATTACATCATTCCCAGATTTTCAATTTTCAAATCTTTTTCCCGGGAATAATTTTGAGGATTTAACCTCACCTGATCTCATCAAGGAAATCCTAACATCTTGTTTTGACTACGGTAACTTTTCAAGCTTCTATTTGGCTACAAAACAATTCGTTTCGTATGCGAAAAAGAAGAAAAACTATATTTTTCTCTTTTTTCCCAATTCGCAGCATATTTCTCTATTCCCCGGATTAAACAAGTACATAATTGTATTAAAAATAGTTTTTTACGTAAGCTCACATCGCGGATTACAATAAAGCACAACTAACAATACCACTAATATCCACTTCTCTCACTCCATTGTATTAAACCAAACACAAAAATATAACGATATGGAAATAGAGTTACATTTGAAGACAGGTATTATTACACCGATAATGTTAATAAATATAGGGTAAACTAATGCTGATTAGTTGATTTTTTTAGAGTCGGATCACCCTCTGCGTGTTATTTAAAGCCGCAATCTATTTTGCACGAAATTTTGTTTTTGAGATAATAATGGTTTTATTGATACGAGTCATTACTTAAACCATAGATGGGGGAAGATATGGATCCATACCTTTCACAAGAAGTTTTGGGCAGAAGTGAATATAACAAACCCAACTGGAATTCGAACTCGGCTCTCCAATTAACAATTCCGAACCATTTTGTGGTGCAACAGATATCAGTACGGTATGAGGAATCGGAGAGCCGAGTTCGAATTTCTAGTCGAATTCGATTACGCACAAATAATTTCGGGGAAAGTATTAACCCGTTTCTTCTCTCTGGGTTGAATTGCAGGGGAGATTAGGTTTTATAGTCTTGGTTGGCAACCATTATACAGCAAAAAGTAATGGTAACCTAGAGCGTGAAAAATCATCTGTATAATCAGTTATGTCTCTTGCGAGACATGATCGCCCAAGCGTGTATCACTTATCACAAGTGAGTGATCCATCAAACTCGCCGCACGTTCACGCTTACAACACCTAGTATACCCAAGCAATCACCCATCAACGCACTGGCCAGGCTAGAGATTTCTTAACTTCAGTGTTCGTACAGAAAACAGTGTTTCAACGTGAAGTAGCCGTAAGTGGGTAAAATAATGTAATCAAAAATTATACCCTCTCTGCGGTGCATAAGGCCAAAGCATAACGACTCTAATTGTGTCTAACTGTGGTCTCTGTAATAAGTTTTACGGTGTGGAATTTTAAGCCTCAGGACCAAACGGTTTTGAATTCGTATATGTTGCCTGTGGAGGCTACAGATGTAATTTTGCTCGACAATTAACCCAGAAATTCACAGAGAAAAGATGGCTTTACTCATTGTGCTGGAACGTTTTGTGCAAATGCGAACAGTAAACGTTTCTGAGAAACAATAATTATTTCTTAAGTTATTATTGGATTCATCCATGAAAAAATATTACTAATAAACAGGTTTAATTAGTAAGAATATTAGCTTTATTCTTATTCATAAAACATTATATTTGAATTAAATCATCGCTATTAAAAATTATATATATATAGTTGCTATTACGACACCTATCCATTAACAAAAGAGATCGTATATTATTAATAAAACCAAATACAAAAGTACCAAGACTTTTAAGATTTAAGGTACCTTTCAACCGATACTTCTTCAGAAATAACTATCAGTAAAGTACCTGATATATATATATATATATATATATATATATATATATATAATACATTTTCAATATTCAAAAATATTGAATGAACATTTCGAAATAAAATCCTTAAGAGAGATTTTACCTCACCTCAGAAACGGTCCTTCTTTCAAAATGGAAATAAAAATAAGAATAAAAAGAAAGATAAAAATAAAAAGAAATAAAAAATAAAATAAAAAATGACGGTTAAGATTTAGAAATTTTTCGTCGCAAAAAATTACGGAAGTATTTCATGTCTAGTTTTAGATTTGAACATTTAGATAGAGTTGTAAGCGAAGAAATGGAAAATTTGGATTCGCCTGGCTTACAAAAGAAGGAGTGGTGTTAAATTGAGAATAGGGTTAAACAAAACAGAAAAGGGAGTGGGAGGTAAGAAAAAATAAAGACAAAGAAAGGGAAGTATAGAAAAAAGAGAAGAGAAAAGAAATAAAGAAAGATTTTCAAATTAGAAATGGCAAAGTGATAAATTCGATGTTTTTGAATTTTCATTATAAATAAAAAAAAAATCAGCAGAAAGAACTTCATACTATCTTCCCTCATCCGGATATGGTTTAACGGCTTTCTTCTTTCCTTCTACCAGGACTTCACTGATTTAATTGTCTTAATGTTTTGGTGATCGGACAAGCCAGTAACAGTGACCTTATATTGTGAGGGTACTGTGTTGACAGTTTGCTGGTTACTGTTTCCAACTGTTTATTGAGAGTCTGTACACTTGGTTAGTGCTTAGAGAGGCTGCTTTGATCAAAAATCGCTTAATATCGGGGTATTGTAGTGCCATGCCGCATGTATATCTGGGGGAGGGAACCCTGACGGCACATTATGCACTGTTCTCAATGCTGAAATAATTCATCATCTTTCATCACTGGGCCTTTTTCAGAAAAAGTAATATGGTTTTTCTTGCTCCAGGTCAACTTCTGATGTACTGATTGTAATTGTGGAAAAAGTCTATCATGGTCTATATAAAAACGCAAAAACCCGTTTGCTGCATGAGGCATTTAAGTAGCCTCTGACAAGGTCTTTCAATCAGATCTTTTTAAAATCGGAAAAAGTAAGGTATCACCGGATACATTTTGAACTGATCCAGTCTATTATATCAGATCGTGAATGTGGATCAGATCGTGAATGTAAGTTATTTCGTACTCACCCGGATATCTCACCCAAAAATCATTTTTTGTCCTTCTCTTGTTTTAAATGTTCATTAATGATGTTCATGATGACATGAGATCTTTACTAGGTATATATGGCACAACAATTTACACCTGCTTCGATACTAAATATTTTCAGACTGACAAGTTCAAAATGGCAGCCGATGTTAAAATAACATCAAGTCTGTTGTTAACAGGGACAAAAGAGGCCTGTTAATTTTAACGCCTTCAAACGTAAACTTATCTCTATTAATCATCTGTAAAAATTCTCTATGACTTTCATCAGCATGGCTTATAACAGATACCAGGAAAGTGATCCGGGTTCACTTTCTCTGGTGACAAAACATGAAAATAACAGTTTTAAATCCATTGATGTCAGCTGCTAAGTAAATCGGTTCACCTTGTCGGGCGGGACAATATTTTCTCCAGAATATATCTTACATATCTAGAAGTATACCATTCATCCATGCTTATAATATTGCAACCATATTTGGTGTAGTGTCTCTTCTATTTACGATGAGTTTCTTAATAAGATCCAATGAAGAATCAGCAACATTATTGTTGGGACGTCCGCGCCTATTCGGCTATAATGGACTATTCCATTACTATGTAAAGTAATGGTGGCATCTACGGAGAGTGTGCCGAGCAGCCGTAGTTCGTGAAGCCGAGCTAGATTTCTTAGATTGTCCCATGTTCCACTGGCTAGGTTACTCGGACCACAAACTCGTTTGTGCCCGGGTAAATTTAGAAAATAGGGTTAGAATGGCTGGTTACTGGAAGTTCAACGTATCCTTACTGGACAGGCGGGACTTCCGGCGCCAGCTAATTAACTTAGTGCAGCGGGCGTTAACTGGGGGAGTCATCGGGAATAAGTGGTGGGAGAACCTTAAGGATAGTATTAGGTCTTTCACCATTCAGTTCAGCAAACGGCTCAAACTAGATAAGGCTGACAAGGTGAAGACACTTAGAGCTAATTACTCCCGGGCGGTGGCTGGTGGGGATCCCCTAGAGATAGCCATAGCTAAGGAGGCCGTGGAACGGTCGAATAGCGATCGTTACATGGTCCAGGTAGTTAGACATAAGTTAAGCAAGATGTCTTCCGAAGCTGTGAACATGGGCGCAGAACTGCGCAAGGAAGAAATTCGCCGCGGAGGCGACCGGTACATTTGAGAGGTTCGCAACCCGGAGGGACACACTCTGCGGTCGACTGACGACATGTGCGAGGCATTTCGGCGGCATTTCGAGATCCTGTTTACCAAGGAGCCTGGTCTCCGTGATGAGGAGTTTCGCAGCTATTTGGCTGACTTCCCCCGGCTTTTGCCGGCTGATGCAGCTAGCTGCGAGGGAGAGATTACGGAGGGCGAAGTCTACGCGGCGCTGAAGAAAGTCGGCAGTGGCAAATCGCCGGGTCTCGATGGTTTGCCCTATGAATTGTACTTGAGGCTGTCGCACATCTTTGTTCCGATTTTGACTGTCGTGTTCAACAACTGGTTCCGGCAGGGGTCCATCCACAACCGGTTCACCAGGGGTGTGATCACGCTGTTGAGAAAAGGCAAGGATGTGGGGAGGGAGCTAGAGGGTTACCGGCCCATAACTCTGCTAAACACAGAGTTAAAGATTTTGGCCAAGATCTTGCAAAATCGTTTGCAATTAGTTGCCGAGTCTCTGTTGGGACCTGAGCAGACTTGTGCTGTGAAGGGCCGAACAATTCAGAGCAACCTGCATCTGATACGCACGATCATAGAGGGGATAAAAGACGACGACGAAGCCGCGCTGATCCATTTAGATCAGTCCAAGGCATTTGATAGGGTTGACCATCGGTACCTGGCGGCTGTCCTGCAGGCAGCTGGATTCGAAACCAACTTCCGCCGCTGGATTAGCCTCCTGTATCAATCCCCGACGGCTGTGGTACAGGTGAACGGAAAGTTGTCGGGCGTTCTGGCGCTGTCTAGGTCGGTCCGACAGGGTTGTCCACTGTGGCCCCTACTTTATGCTTTGGCGTTGGAGCCCCTCCTTCGCCGGCTAAGGGACAGGGCGTGCAGTCCGGCCCTACGTGGAATCGCTGTCCCTGGTGGTGCTCGAGCCAGGGTTTCCGCGTACGCCGATGACGTCACTACTTTCGTGTCCTCCCGCAGGGACATCGAGGTGGTACAGAAGGCGCTTGAACGGTACGAACAGGTGACAGGGGCCAAGATTAACCGCAACAAGTCGTCCGGCTTGCGGTTAGGCGCCTGGAAGGGTCTTACCCTCCCGGGGCCCTTCGACTGGACGGACGGCCCGGTCTGCATTCTTGGAGTGTGGTTCGGGCCCGACCTACAGTTGGAGAAAAATTGGTCTGAAGTACTGGCAAAGGTAGGCGCGTCGGCCAAGACTTGGCGCCGAAGGAATTTGTCCTTAAAGGGTATGGCTGAGACGTGTGCGACATACGTCTTTCCCATTATCATTTACCAGTTGTCAGTACTTCCACTTTGTAAACGGCATAGGAAGAGGACGCAAACACTATGTCGACAAACGTGTCTGTTATCAACGTCCGTGTCATGGGGGTCTGGGAATGCCATACCTGATGGGCCATAAGTTTGCGTCAAGGTTGGTTTTTCTCAGGCGAGCGATTTCCGAAGACTCATTGCTTAGGGGGATAGTGAGGGACATGTTCCCTAGCCTTACTGTCACTCCCCCCATCTCGAGGCGGTGCCGTAAGCCTCGAGAGCGATCGAGTTTTCTCCTCGAATGTCTGGCGGCCCTGCGGGCCATTCCACGGTCCAGTGACCTTTCACGGCCTAGGAGAGTCTTCTATCGTGGGTTAGTGGAAGGCGTCGCAAAGGATTCATTACGTGATGTGCTGCGCTTGTCGGAGGACGAGTTTCGCTCGTTCTGGTCTTGGGCGCCATGGAGTGATTACCTCAACAACTCTGATTTTTCGCTCACCTGGCGATTAGCTCGGAATCGCTTGCCTCTCAATGACAAGGCCTTCATATGGGGCCTGGCGGATTTGCCAGATTGTGAACGCTGCAAACTTGGCTTGGAAGAAACGGCTTCGCACGCCTTCTACAATTGTTCGCGGGTTCGCCCTCTATGGGACC